>CM053750.1:27813566-27857916 GCA_028658305.1 Pachyuromys duprasi | reverse complement strand
TTCGGTCTTTGTGGAGCTCTTGTTCTCCCCAAGTCTTACTAACTTTCCCTTTTTTATTATTACTTCCTGCCCTCTGCCAAGGGCTTGATTGTGAGTCTTAATATCTGCTTTGATACATTGCCATTGCTATACTGATTCTTTCAGAGGTCCTCTTTGGTTATGCTCCTGTCCTGTTGCTTGTTTTCTCCTCTATTCACCTGTAATTTTTTAGAGTGTTTATTGTGTGTTCCGGCCTACTATAACTATTTTAGACTTTTTTCCATTAAGTGGATAAGATGCCTTTTATGAAAGACATGTAAATGAACACTGATTATCTATCTGTATGATGGGTAAATTAGCATCAACCTCATCATTACTTTCTAAGGACTATATAGCTTGTTTTATTTCTAAAATAATGTTATATGAAATAAAAGTGTTAAGCAGAAGTAAATTGTTAGCTTACAACATATATGGTAAAAATTCTATAACAAATGTAGGTACTGGCACTCCTGACAATTAATTAAATTATCAATTATTTATTGAGTATCTGATGGCATGTTTATTCTGTTATATCAACATCCTATTAATTCTATAATTAACTTTATGTATTCAGTAGCAATATTTTATAACTCTTCTGTGTTGCATTGGCTTACACACACAAACTAGACATGGATTTATTTTGGATGGGAATGTGGAGTGATGGCACACTTGCTGTAAGTGAAACAGTAGCATCTGGAAGCCTGGGAATGGAGCTCCCTCATCATATCCCAAGGTTTTAACAGGGTTTTTATAAAACCTGAAGGTTAGATTTAAGTGACTTGTGAAACAATTTATCTCACCTTGCCGAGTAAGAGAAAGTGTCTGAGATGACACAGATGGTAAACCCCTTGTAATGAAAGCATGAAGCACAATTTTGGTTCCCAGGACCTAGGCTGAAAAAGCCAGCCATGACTTCACCTGCCTGCAATCCTAGTTAAGCAAAAGTGGAGACTAGTAGATCTCCGAAGTGGCCTGGCCAGTCTTTGTGGTAGAATTAGTTCATTGAAAGAACCTGTCTCAAAATTAAGGTACAGAGCACTAGAGGTCAGTGAAGCTGGGGCTTCTTAAAGGGGATTGGGGGTTAGGTTGTGATGTGATGGTGAGGTAATGGGTTATAGCCCTGCAGGTAGGTCTTTGGTTCAGTGGTCACGCTAGAATCCAGGACTAGGGGGATGGCTTTGTTCAGTGTTTTGCTCAGATGTTTGAAATATGGGTTCCTTGTCAGAAGAGAAGGGCGAGGCCCTCCAGACCCAGGCCATCTTACCTTTGCCCCAAAACTTCTGGCCAAGCAATTACTCAGAAAATGGAGAAGAGCTGGGGACTCAGCAGTTAAGAACTTCACTTTCCTGGGATCCTGCATCATTTCCTGGCCTCTGTGGTCACCTGTACATGCATGATGCACATGAAGCCATTTAGGCCCACAAACACTTAAATATAAATACATGAATGAATGAGGCAGTTAATGTTTTAAAACAGACAAGACCTGAGTATTTATATGCAGAAAGAATTTGGAGCAGATGTTGCACCATGAACTGTGGTTGAACAAAGAAGTCTTAATCTGCACAATGAAAGTGTTTCTAGTAGGTCTTAAAAAAGAGTAAGTACTTGTTTGCAGGAATTTAAGGTTGCATGGTGAGTCTCGGTGAAGTATCTGGGCTGTGAGAATCTCCTGATCTGTATACCTTATAACCATGGCATTTGAGTGTCAAATAGTAATTACTCAAGAAATATTTCTGAATGTGTATGGTCATAATAATAATATTCTGGAGAGATGACATGGAAAAAGCACTTACTATTCTTTCAGAGGACCTACGTTTGGTACCTAGCACCTACATTACAACCCCTAACTACCTGAAATTCCAGTTCTATACATTTTATGACCTCTTTGGGCACCAGATACATACATGGTGCACATACATACCTGCAAGTAAAAATTATTAATTAATTAACACACCTAAAATTATTAATGCAGTCAAGAAAATATGGTACCATTTAATTAATGCAGACAAGAAAATATGGTACCAGATTTTCCATCACATTCTCTCCTTAGTACTGCCCATACATAGATGTTAAGGGAGAGCTGAGACTTTGGTGCATGCTCGCTGTGATTTTTTTTTTCTTTTACCATGTGAAAGTATTGTATTGCATTGCATTTATAACTCAAGATCCAGGTATACAGAACTTAGGGACGGCCTCTATATATGGATGATCTTTTGCTATGCTACTCCTCTCTAGAGTACCTGTGTACACACTTCAAGGTTCAATGAGTGCTTACTTGTAAGAGTGTAGAGTGTGTGGGGCCTAGGTCTGGTCTATGCATGGTCCTTGGTTGGTGCTTCAGTCTCAGCAAGCCCCTCTGGACCCTGGTTAGTCGGCTCTGTTGTTCTTGTGGAGCACCTGTCATCTCTAGGTCCTTCTATACATCACCCCTCTTTTCCGTAAGACTCCCGACATTTCTCCCAGTGATTTACTGTGAGTCTTTGCATCTGTTTGAATCCTCTGCTGGGTGTAGTCTCCCAGAGGAAAGATATGCTAGGCTCCTGTCTGTGAGCTTATCAGTGTATCATTAATAGTGCCAGTTGTTGGCACTCTTCCATGAGGTGGGTTTCAGGTTGGGCCAGGCATTGATTGGACTTTCCCTCAATCCCTGCTCTATCTTTAACCCTGCAAAATTTGTAGGCAGGGTAAATTTGGGGTCGAATTTTTGCGGGAGGGTTGGTGATCCCCTCCTTCCACTATGAGTGCTATGCATTTAGAGGGTGGCCTCTTCAGATTCCATGACCCCTGCTACTAAGAGTCTCAACCAGAGTCACCGCCGTATTCTCCTAGTAGCCTACCTTCTCATAGGTCTCCAGCTTGTCACAGACACGTCTCTTATGTACCTGGTTTCTCTTCTCTCTACAGGCCCTCTGTCCTCTCACACCCTGCTCTCTCCAGGTCTGATGTCCACACATTTCTTTCTGTGTTCCTTCTCCTACCTTGTTTTCTTTTTGACTATTTGCACTGTCTATTCTATCTCTCCTTCTGAAATTTAATCATCCTCCCTTGGGTCCTCCTTGTTATTTATCTTCTTTGGGTTTGTGAATTGTAGTATATAAACACACTGCATACCTTTATAAACTTTATGGCTAAAATCTGCTTATATGTTAGTACATATCATGTGTTTCTTTCTGGGTCTGGGGTACTTGGGGAACAGGGGCTCTCTCTGACATGGACTTGGTTCTCTGCTTTTAGATCATGCTCTCCTGGTAAGTCTGACTTACCAGGGCACAGGAGAAGAAGACATGGTCAGTCTTGATGAGCTTTGATGAGCTGTGGTGGATGGGTGAGGGAGTAGCACCCCTGTTCTGAGAAATAGGGGGATGACAGAAGAGGGAGGAAGGGTGAAAATGGGAGGAGAAGAGAGAGGAGTCTACGATGGGGATGTAAATTGAAAAAATAAATCATTTTGAAAAAGAGTGTGTAGACACAATTGTATTTTGAGATATTGACAGCAAGATGTTGGTACTAAAATTCTCATTAATGCAGGACACTGAAAAGATGTGCATTATGCTGAATGGCTCCAGGAACTGAAGTGTGGACAGTAAAAGGCTCCAGGGAGAGAGATGTAGACAATACAGTGATGGGCTGTAAGGAACAAATTGTAAATACTAAGATTATAGGTTCCAGAGAGTGAGGCTTGTGAAATATTGTGTCATACTATTTATGGGGACAAGTTAAAAAACAAATGAACAACAAAACAAAATAAAACAACGTGTGTACTTATCTGTGAATGTGTATGGTCATAAAAATAATGTTCTGGAGAGGTGACTTGGAAAAAGCACTTACTATTCTTTCAGAGGACCTACATTTGCTATCTAGCACCTATATTGCAACCCCTAACTACCTGAAATTTCAGTTCTATGACCTCTTTGGGCACCAGACACATACATGGTGCACATACATACATGCAAGTAAAAATTAACACACCTAAAATTAATTAATGCAGTCAAGAAAATATGGTACCATTTAATTAATGCAGACAAGAAAATATGGTACCAGATTTTCCATCACATTCTCTCCTTAGTGCTGCCCATACATAGATGTTAAGGGAGAGTTGAGACTTTGGTGCATGCTCGCTGTGATTTTTTTTTTTTTTACCATGTGAACGTATTGTATTGCACTGCATTTATAACTCAAGATCCAGGTATACAGAACTTAGGGACGGCCTCTATATATGGATGATCTTTTGCTATGCTACTCCTCTCTAGAGTACCTGTGTACACACTTCAAGGTTCAATGAGTGCTTACTTGTAAGAGTGAATAAAACAAGTAGGTATAAAACCAGTGACAGACCAAAGCTGTGCCACTGCCAAAGTTAAACCCAGTGCAACAGTGACTTTACTGGGGTCATCTACAGGAGTGGGTTTATTCGCAGGGACATGGGTGACTGAAGGAGAAGCTGCATCACTGAAGGCATACAGCAGCATGTAACAACAGCAGCAGTTCTCAATCTGTGGGTCTCCACCACTTTGGGAGTCGCGTATCAGATCTCCTGTGTATCAGATATTTCATTATGATTCATAATAGCAGAAAAATTATAGTTATGAAGTAGTAGTGAGATAAGTTTATGGTTTGAGGTCAGGACAACATAAGGAACTGTATTAAAGGGTCGCAGCATTAGGAAGGTGGTGAGCTACTGCTTAATGCTCCTATTGATGGCAGCACCATCCACACAGTTGAAACTAGAAAGAGATTATCCTTGTTTGTCTTTGCCTCTCCCTTACTTTCCAATGGGAGAAAGTCTTAAAGATTATTCAATGAACTTTTCATTCATTTTCCTTCAGTGTGGCAGTCACCTCAGGACACTTATGCTATTTCTGCCTCAATATTTCTTGCAAGAGCGTCTTAGCCTGACTTCTCTATTTACACTGTCTAATCCTTTCTCTACATAGCAGTTAGTGATGATCTTTCAAAAATGCAAATCAGATCATGTCACCAGTTGGCTTAGTCCTTTAGCAGCTTTTCCGCATACTTAGAACAAAATCCAAATCTTTTCAGTGGCTAAAATTGCCCAGCTTGGTTTGGCTTTAGCCCATCTCTCCAGCCTTGACGCTCTGCCTCATGATGTTTCTATCCCACCAACGGAGACTCTGATGCATAAAAGCAGCTTCAGTTCTGTACAGAATATTGGTAGCTGCCCTTCCTTTCTTCTTTCCTTTTTTTCCTTCCTTCCTTCCTTCCTTCCTTCCTTCCTTCCTTCCTTCCTTCCTTCCTTCCTTCCTTCTCTCTGTCTATATCTCTCTTTTTGCAAATAAGACTTTTTCTTTGCTCTAGATACTACTTATTTCTTCTTAACTTTAATGGCACTGATTTTATTATCTATGCACATATATACATATATGCAAATATATAATTGATATCATATCACTATATAAATACCACAGACACATAAACAAAGACATATTTTATTGTTATATTATATTACATTATGTTTTATTAATTATAATGTAGATAAAACCCTAGTCTGGAGCTTCACCTTCTTCTATTTCTGGATTCCTTGACATAACAGTCTAGAATGAAAAACACTTGCTTTCCTGGTTGACTTCAGTGTGTTTCTGTGGGATGGAAAGTCAATGAGGGCAGGAGTCATACCCCCTTTTTCTCACTACGTATTTATCATTCAGCCTTTGTCTGGCACAGCATATACATGATACAATTTTGAAGAAATGGATGTAGTGATCAATTTTCCATTTCTATAATACCTCAAATGAAAATATAGTGAAGTGTGTATCTTGGCTCAAAGATTTGTAGATTTCAGTTTTTGTTCTGTAGTTCCTTTTACTTCATGACCATAGGAAAGTAGCGATACATCATGGTTTGCACACCGACAAGAAGCTAAATGAGAGAAATATGGGAGGCAAGTATGGTATTCTGCTCTCTCTCCCACCCAAGGCCACAGTAACCTGTATTTCTCCCTCTAGGGCTCACGCTTCCTTAGACCCTATCCTTCTCAGGTCCCACCTTTAGAGCTAAACTTTAATGGACCCTTACGGAACTTTCAAAATCAAAATGACAACATCACCCAAGAAGAAATAAAAGGCAGGGTTTTAGGAAGTCTAACAAATACAACAGGTAACCACTGCTGTGAGTAGCAGTATATAAAATATGTTTCTTCTCATTAAAAGCATTTAACAAGAATTCCTTATTTATTTAGCTCAAATGATCACTGTGTTTTCAGGGATAAGAAACATTTCACATTTGCATAGCAAAACTTTGAACCATCACACATTCCCAGACATAGGCATGTGCATCTGGCTACAAATGTGAGCCTTTATTACATGTGTGCACTTTCAGATATTTTTCTGTTTAGTATAAAAAAAGTGAATGCCCTAAAAAGTCTCTTCATTTAAATGTTGGGTATTCACTCTAAAATCTTGCCGGGAGTTGAGAATGTAGCTCGGTTGGGGAAGTGCTTGCCTAGCAGGTGCAAAGGCTTGTTGCGTGTTTCCAGCACAGGATAAAACTGAGCACAGTGGTAGAGACCTATAGTCCCACCACTTAACAAATTGGTGGAAAATGGTCAGAAGTTCAGGGGTATTCTTGGCCACACAATGAGATTGAGGCTAGCCTAGAATAAAGACAAAATTAAAATAGTCTATATAATTCTTTTTAACTACATATGAAGATAGATTTATTCCATACAATTTCTCTGATATTTGCTTTTGAGTATTACCAAAATATATTATGTTTATACAATATTTTCAAACAGAGGTTATATGACCCTCTTCCAAATTTTTTTATTTTAATATTTTTATTTTATTGCCACTTATTGAGTACTATCTGGATAGCATTATGTGATGGCATTTCCCTCCTCAACTAATTCTCATGAGTATACTATCACTGTAATAGATTTACATAAAGTTTATAACAATTAATTACAATTACAATTGTTAAGGATCATTAGCTACCATAAATCAAACCTTCCAAATTAGCTTCATTCTTATAAGGATGGCTTAGAAAACATTTTTCTCTTTGATTTTTAAATTATTACTATCACATATGCCACTTGTTTACTCTTGGAAAATATGAGTCAAATATTGGTGTGTGCCTTCCAGGACAGTTTAAAAGATGTCCCAGTACATGCTCTATGCAGTAGAATGTTCAAACCAATAAACAGCCTCAGAGTGCAGAGGGCAAGGGCTGCAAGATGTTGAATGTTGAACCATCAGGGTGGGACTTATGATATACTCCCCTGTGTTGAATTTTCTGTTAAGTGACCTTGTCCTAAGACGTCATTTAAACAGAGATATAAAGGAAGAGCATAATATATCAGAAGAAATCTATGATGGTGATAGCTAATGGTGTAGTCAGAGACAACGGAATGATATGCGGAAGTGGGAGGTGTGAAATGGAGTAATAAGAGTGAGCTAGGTTACGAAATATAAGCTCCAACCTGGTGAAATGGGAGGCTTTTAGGTGTGTGAAACCTCGCATGAAAAATTAGCACGGTAAGGTATATGGATGGATCTGCAGACCAAAGGCTCCGTCATATGGGAGTGAGTCAGTACTAGAGTGTTGGGGGAAAGAAAAGCTGTCTCTGAAAAGCCCCTGCCAATTCAACGCAGAGTAAGAACATCAATACTTAGAATAAAAATTTCTAAACTGATACATAGAGAAATTCACCCATGCTTGCTTCTACAGTGTGCAGGGTTCGACATTCTTTACTAGTACACACGTGCATACACACAACATAACTAAGAACTTCTAAAACATCACCATTGTTCCATGTTCTTTATGATATTTCACATTAGCCATTCATTTATTGTTTTATTATCTCAGACTCTTCTGGAAATGATGAACTTATTTAGTTGACCAGTTATTCAATGTCAGCCATTCAAGGAGTAGAACTTACCAGGCAAAGATTATTTCCAATTTGTTCGATGGGCACAAAGATCTGAAGTATAGTCTCTGTTCTTGAAAAGAAAATGCTTTTATAAGTCATGATAGAAGTGAACATAAGTGCCTCTGGGTCCTTGGAAGGACCATAGGAAGACTACAAAAAAGAAGTATAATGAGAAGGATTTGAACATGGAAATGCACAATAAAGAACAAACAACATATACATTCACTGAGGAAAAAAAACATGGTAGTTATAGTAACTAGGCTCTCATATAGCTTCCACTAGGACAGGATTTGGAACTATTTGTTTCAGAATATTAACATTCCATTTGGAGTCTCAAGGGTCATTAACTGTAAGAACAGTCTAAATTAACTCACAGTCCCATGTTCACATTCCTAGCAGAATTATTTATGTACCTGTTCATATCTCTTACTAAATGTTAAGGTGACTCAAGTTTAAATTCTGAGAAGTTGGTGAATAATGAAGGACTTTAGAGTCAAGAAAGAAAATGGATCTCAGAGGGAAAAATGTTCAAATGAGTGTAGGATTATTTTCTACTGTTTTGTGGTATGGTGGTGATGTTTTTTTTGTTTTTGTTTTTGTTTTTGTTTTATTTTTGATACTATAACAGAATAGCTGAGACTGGTTAACTTTTAAGCTTAAAAATCAGCTTTGGAGTCTAAGAAGCCCAAATCAAATCTCTAGCAATAGTGTCTGCAGAGGGTTTTGCTGTACCTTAACTGGAAGGAAGTCAGAAAGGCAGAAAGAGGATTAAGCCTGTGATATGGCTAACCAGCAGAGAAATGGGAGAAGCCTCTCCAGCAAGCCCTTTCCACAGTGGTAAAAGAGCCCTTTTGCCATCTAGATCAGGTAGAATGTCAGCACCTGTCACTGAGCATCACTTCTCAACTCTGGGGCTGTAAATCTTAGACCAAAGTGTCTGTCCAACCATGCTCAATTAAATAGAATCTGCATGACACCAGAAGCTGAGCGTAGTCCCAGATAGGTGCCTTCTAACCTGCAGTGACATTCTTTCCCTTTCAAGAAATCTGATTATATAATTCCATTTGCAGAACTAAAACCTGAAAACTTCATCTAAATGCCAGTGAAATAAATGTTACTGACCAGTGTGTACACATAATTTTATTTGGAATATAATTCATATTATTTTGTGAATTGTCTTAGATATAAATAAGAAAGAAATAATTAATATACATCTAAATAAAAATATAATCACAAATCACAAGATTTGTTTTTAAGCACTATTAGCAGGATACTCAATAACAGAAATTCTCTCAAAATCCTGGTAACTAAATAAATGAATACAATCTTTTATACTATTTTTCTGAATCAATTTTCTAAGTCTGTGTGTGTGAATGAAAGTACATGAATGGCCCTGTATGCTGTGTGCAAGCAGAGATGAGAAAACAATTTTGGGGTGCCAGGTGTCTCCCTTCACTTATAGATTGTGCGTTGCAAGCTTAAGGCACCAGGGTTTACCCACTAAGCAATCTCACTGGCCTGATTTTACATCATTTTCTGTGGTGCGTGATTTAATTAAGGACACTTGTATTTTGTTGAATAAATTAATTAAACTCCATGAAATCCATGCATATAGTAATTCATTTTATAATAAATATTACAGAAAAATTATGGAGATAGATTTCATTTAATTTGAATAAAGACAATAACGGGAAACAAGTAAGTAGAAAAATCAGTACTTCCATATCTGGAAATCAAGTATATAAGCGGTTCTGATGGTTTCTATGAATAATACGAGAAGCAACTGCCAGTGTTTAAAACGTATTTACATATCTTCCCTGGCTACATTTAAATATCTGTTTAAATAGCACTTCCCTTTGTCAACTTCCATCCTCATGTGGGGTTACTATGGACACTCACCTTGCTCTCTGCCTGCAGTTGGCAGTTGTAAAGCACCTGCTTAACTCCAGTTGACGGATTTCTTTATCTCTCTTTGTTCTAATAGTATTCCTGAGGATTTGTTGTCATTTTATAGAGGAAGAAACAGAATCTCATGGAGAACAGATTGCTACCCAAGCCACCATGAAATTGTTCAGGTTTACTTTACCACAGCTCTTTCTGATTTCAGAGCCAGTGCTCTTGAGTTTTGGTGCCACACTGCAGTGTCCTGGCTCTGCATATTCATTGAGCCTTTATATCCAAAAACTTGTTAAGATGTTGAGGATAGCAATATATATACAATAATTTCTAGACATTCTCTAGAAAAGATGGCATTTAATCAACAGGTATATTAGAGTCATGGGCATCAAAGAAGTCACACTGTTTCTACCTAGGAACATCAGGGAAAGGTTTCATGAAAGTAGTCAAGCTTATGCAGGAATGTAAGGATATGGGCAGGTTGGTAACACAAGAAATGGTTGTCAGGATCTGAGAAAAGTTTGAGAATCCTTATACAGGGATTATAAAAGAAGGGGGAGATAGAAAGACTTGGAGGGAACGGGCACTCCTCAAGAAAAGCAACAGAACCAAAAATTCTGTTCTCAGGGGTCTTTTCTGAGACTGATAATCCAACCAAGGACCGTGCATGGAGATAACCTATAACCCCTGCCCAGGTGTAACCCATGGCAGCTCATTCTCCATGTAGGTGTCTAGTAAGGGGAAAAGGGGCTGTCTTTGACATGAACTTATTGGCTGACTCTTTGATCACCTCTCCCTGAAGAGTGGGGGAGCAGCCTTACCAGGCCACAGAGGAAGACAATGCAGCCAGCCCTAATAGGCTAAGGTCAGATGGAAGGGGAAGAGGATTTCCCCTATCAGTGGACTTAGGGAGGGGCATAGGAGGAGAAAAGGGAGGGAGAGTAGGATTGGAAGGGAATGAGGGAGGGGGCTACAGTTGGAATACAAAGTGAATAAATTGTCATGAATAAATAAAGTAAAATAAATAAAAAAGAAATAAAAAAAGAAGCCTTACACAGCAGGGGGTGGTCTAAGAGTGGGGTGAGTGCATAGCTAGAGGAAAAGGCAGACATATGGTTGCATAGTGTGTACATTTCAGATCACATAATATGAAGTGCTCATAACATTTTTTCATACCCTCATGGGCATTGCTCATGAGGTTACAGTAAAGACAAGTCACAGGGTGACATGAACTGGAGTCATGCTGCAGAGAGAAGAATAGAAAGATAACTGTGACTGTGGCTGAAGGCCACAGAGGTTCTTTTTCTTTCTTTTTATTTTCTTTTCATTATTAGATGGCATCTTTTGATGGACAGACTTTTTAAATTATTCTCTTGTGTATTATATCCCAACTGCAGTTTCCTCTCCCTCCCTCCACTCTACCACCAGCCCCCACCTCCTCCCTTCCCATCTCCTCCTCCTCTGTTTTCCTTCAGAAGAGGGCAGACCTCCCAGGGATATCAACCACACATGGCGTCTCAAAGTTGCAGTAAGAGCAGACACCTCCCTTCGTGTTAACGCTGGACAAGGCAACACAGTAGGAGGACATAAGTCCCCAAAGCAGACTAAAACATCAGTAACAAAAACATCAGCCCTGACTCTCTCTGATAGGAATCCCACAAAACACTAAGCTTCACATCTATAAAATATACAGAGAGGGTCTAGGTCAGATGCACGCAGGCTCCTTGATTGCCATTTAGAGCCCCTATGAGCCCGGGTTATTTGATTCTGTGGGCTTTCATGTGGTGTCCTTGACCCCTGTGACTTCCCCTCTTCAGCACAGTTCCCCAAACTCTGCCTAATGTTTGACTCTTCCTCTCTGCACCTGTTTTTTATAGTTTCTAGATGAAGCCTCTCTGTTAACAACGGGCCTGCGCACCAATTTATGAGTGTACCAGAATATCATTAGACATCATTTTGTTGACTTTTTCTTTGCCAGTCATTTTTGGTTCTCTCATAGGTTTCTGGGCTATATGACTTCTGGATCATATGGTTTTTGTTCTCAATTTAGTGCCAACGGTGGGCTCCCTCTCGGCATAGGTCTCGAGCTGGACCAATCTTTGGTTGGCTACTCCCACAATTTTGTGCCACCTTTATTCCAGAACATCATGCTGGTAAGCATGTAGATCAAAGGCTTTGTGGCTAAGGTGGTGTCTCAAACCTTCCACTGGAATTTTTGCTTGGTTATAGGAGATGGTCCATTCAGATTCTATATCCCACATTATGAGAGGTCTTAGCTAGGGTCATCCTAGTAGATTCTTGGAAATTTGCACTGTATTTAGGTTTCTACCTTGCTCCCAAATTGCCCTCAATTTCAGTTGTATCTCTTTCTATTCTCTCCCTACCTGATTCCTCTAGTTCTTATCTCCACATGCTCCTAGCCCACCCACAATACCTATTCTATTTCTCCTTCTCAAGCAGATCCAAGCACCCCCAATTGAGCCCCCATCCTTGCTACTTAGCCTCTCTGCATCTGTGAATTGTTCTATGAGTGTTTTTTTTTTACTTTGCTGTTAATATCCGCTTGTTAGTGCATACTATATTTGTCTTTCTGGGTCTGTGTTTCCTCACTTAGGAAGAATTTATCTAATTCCAACCATTTGCCTAAAAATTTCATGATGTCATTGTTTTTGACAGCTGAGTAATACTTCACTGTTTAATTGTACCGTATTTTCTTTATCCATTCTTCAGTTGAGGGACATCCAAGTTATTTCAAGTTTCTTGCTATCACAACTAAAGCTCCTATAAATATAGTTGAGCAAGTGTCCTTGTGTTAGGATGGAGTGCTCTTTGGGTATATGCCCAGGAGTGGAGTAACTGGGTTTTGATCGATTTCCAATTTTTGGAGGAACCACAAAATTGATTTCCAAGGTGGCTGTACAAGTTTGTACTCCTACCCACCATGTAGGAGTGTTCTCCTGTTCCATATCCTCACTAGGATGAGCTATCACTTGTGTTTTTGATCTTACCCATTCTGACAGGTATAAGATGGACTCTCAGAGTCATTTTAATTTCCATTTCCCTGCCAGCTAAAGGGTTGAACATTTCTTTTTTTTCTCTCTCTTTTATCCAGCATTTCTTTATTAAGGAATGTATCCCGAAAAGCTGTCATTGAGGCATACAAATATCTGTGAACAAAGATAATATAAGAAAGCACATGAAAGGTAATAGGACATTACAAGTACTTTTCTGCATTTTGAGATTTCTCTGTTAAAAATTCTGTTTAGGCCTGAAACCCATTTATTTGGGTTGTTGGTTTCTAGTTTCTTGAGTTCTTTATATAATTTGAAAATTATCCCTCTGCCAAACATAAAGTTGTTAAAAATCTTTCCTCATTCTCTAGGCTGTCGTTTTATCCTATTGACAGTATCTTTTGCTTTGCAGAAACTTTTCATTTTCATGAGGTCCCATTTATTAATTGGCAACAAAGATTCTAAAAGACCTTTCCCCCTTTTAAACCATAGTGCTTTGGTTCAGTGCTCTAACGTGCATTCACTGAATTCTGTTTATTTTCTACACAGCAGATTGGGCTTATAGTTTTATCTGAAAATATCTCAATGGATTTGTTTTGTCTCTAAAATCGTTCAATGCTCCAACTGCATATCTGCTGAGTGAGAAGAGGCCCCCATGACTTCACTGTTCAGGTTGGGCTCCTCTGCCTGTCCCGAAAACTAGAGTGTACATCAAGAAACTAAGAAAGACATGCATCAAAAAGCAACCTGTCTTTGCATGCCCGGAACAGAGGCTTCGGTAGCTGACAAAGGTGGCATTTCAGCTCGTCAGAGAAAAGCAGTTCACTCAGAAATCAACCTCAACTAAAGCAGCTAATCATTAGGGGAAAATGAAAAGCCAGTTCAGTACTTCATCACTTATTCTAGTTTACATGTCAGAGTTAGATGCTAGTAGTTTTAATTGTAAAATCAGAAAAGATAAGAGCGTCAACACAAAATCAGGTGCCTTACAGTGTGGAAAGATTTTCAGTGAAAAATATCAAAGACAGAAAGAAAGGGTAAATGTATTACCTTAAAAATTGAAAAGCACTCTACCATAAAAATAACTACATACTGAAAGAAAACTGTGAAAATTGTTTTCAAATGAAGTGAGAGATGAATATTTCATGTGACCAATAAAACATTCAAATGTATTCATATTAGATGATCTATAAAATGCAAATAACCTGATAATGAGATGTTGTTTTTGTAATCTGGTCAAAACTCTCTTTTAAAAGTTAATATTCAGTGTTGCCCTGAAAGAATGAACTGGGTACTGTAATATTCTATTACATGCACATAAATTAGCATAATCATAAATATAGCTTAGTAGTAGAAATAAAAAGGTTTGAAAATATATGTATTGAAAAATATAATATGTTGGTAATTTTATTGAACCTTTATGATATAATAAAAAATTTAATGAAATATTGTTCAGCAATGACATTTTGTACAGGACCAAAAGTATCAACACAATCAAAACAACTGTACTTCCCATTATAAAGCAAGAAATTAAATACTATGAAATAGAAGCATATATGGTTAGATTACTATTGCATTATGAGTATAGTATACACTGTTACAGTTGAATAGAATACTGGGCCATTAAACAGTAATAGAGTAATATCTGTGAACATGGGAAATGCCATAACACAAGTATCTTAGTAAAATGTAAGTTATTTATTTCTTTACTTCGTTTCAATATTTATTTGATGTACTTTCATAGTTAGGAAAAATCAAACTTTCACAGGGAAAAAAGATGGCTGCATTTGCTAGACATGTTTTACTCTGAGACAGGCCCTGGGTGTTGTAAACCTTGACAGTCTCAGTAGGGGAGGGAGCTCAACTTTAAACAAAAAAGACTAGTTTAGCTTGAGTGAACTAGGAATGCACTTGGAGGTTTCTAGCAACAGAGAAGAAAGAGTGGTGTTGGTTTTTACTATAGCATCTCTTCATACATCCTGTCACTCAAAACTCCCAGCAATTTCCCTGTGCACTTTTCTTTGTGTTAGTCACCCTCTTTGCTTATAAAACCCCTTTAATTCTAACATTCAGGAGTTTGGGTTTATGGATTAACACCGTTGCACTGGGGGAAATAGGGATTGTGTACAGTGAAGCAACCATTTCCCAATGGTTTCCATATCCTTTTGTTTTTTTCTTTTAGGTATTTTAGCGTCACAGATAAAATAGTTGATAGTGTGCTGTTTCTACTCTTTCTGGGACATGTTTTGAGTGAGTTAGCTGTTTTCTTGATGTTTCATCTGCTGTAGCCCATAAGCTGTGGCCGCCTGTGCATCTTTTGCTGATTGTATCCTCTCCCAGCCATGAGTTCCTTTCTCTGTTCACAGCTCCTTTTTACCTATTTATCATTTTGTTCATTCTATAAAAGAAATTATAAAAGGAAATGTCATAAAAGAAAGCCAGATAACTCCCTAATTTTCAGTGCATTAGGGATTTTTGGAAAAAATCCACAGCTAAATTGCACATACACTCTCAAGAGTCTGGTCATTGCTAATTATTCCTCTCAGCCCAGCCATTTCTTAGCTTTGGCAGGCTGTTCCATTTGCTCATTTGTCTTTTGAGTCATCTAAAAAATGAGAATCTTATTGTTCTAAGAGTCCGATTAAAAAGCCTCTTCTGCTTTCTTTATCTAATATGTCCAATGAGATAATTCACAGTCATTATTGGAAAATGTACCACCCTTCAAGACATCTTCAGCCTAGAGCCTTAGTGTTGAACACATGAGGCAAGTATAGAAAATGGTGTGGGAACTGAAGTAAGTCTTTGATCTACAATAATTGAACAGGAATTATTTTTAATATTATTTATTTATTTTTATATCAATCAGAGGTTAGGTACTTTGCATCCCCGGCGTAACCCCCTCGCTCATTCCCTCCCACTCTCCCCATCCCTCCCTCATCTCCTCCCCGCCCACTCCAAGTCCACCTACAGGGGAGGATCTCCTCCCCTTACATCTGACTCCAGATCATCTTGTCTCCTCAGGGCTGGCTTCAATGTCCTCCCCTGGGATCTAGCCAGGCTGTTACTCCCTTATGTGTATGGGGGAGGGTCAAAGAGCCAGCCATCGAGTTCATGACTGAAACAGTCCCTGTTCCCCTTACTAGGGTCTTCAGTTGGACACCGAGCTACCATGGGCCACATATGAGCAGGGGTTCTAGGCCACATCCATACGTGGTCCTTGGTTGGAGAAACTGTCTCGTATAAGACCCCTGTGCCCTGCTCAGTTTGGTCTTTGTGGAGCTCTTGTTCTCCACAAGTCTTACTAACTTCCCCTATTTTTATTATTATTTCCCTCCCTCTGCCGAAGGCTTGGTGGTGAGTCTTAATATCTGTTTTGATATATTGCTATATTGATTCTTTCAGAGGCCCTCTTTGGTATGCTCCTGTCCTGTTGCTTGTTTTATCCTCCAAAAGCAGAAAGAAACATATGGTATATACCCACTTATATAGACCTGTAGGATTAGGAAGGACCCAGGTTGGTAGGATCAATGTTCATTTAGATGAACGAATGGGATGGACACTGAATGGAGGAATTATTTTAAAGTCACTTTTCATAGTTAACACAGCTTGGTACTGTTGGGATCTCTGGCTATTATTTATTTATTTTCTTGGGTTTTTTTTTTTCCAGTTTATTTTCCAGTTTTTGAAACAGAGTCTCACCATGTAATCCAGGCTGTCCCTGAACCAGTGATCACCCTGCTTTACCATTCTGCTTTTGGGGATCCCAGGCCTTTGCAACCACAGCTGTCCAGATTTGTATGAGGGTCCTTATCTTTTCTGATTTTACAATTAAATCTTCTAACACCTTTGTCTAAAATCTATACTAGAAGAAGTCATGAATTGATTTCATTAAGTCTCGGGCCTCAGGGGCAGGTAGATTTTTAGGCTTCATTTGTCTTCTGTGGGAAGCATTACTTATTGCTGGACAATTTGCCTTCATTAGAACATTTTATCCTTCTTTTCTACCATTTCAACTTGAAACACATCACCATCAGTTTTCTAGGACACACAGTTGATTTTTTTTTAGGAAACTTCACAAGTTTAGAGACACAGGGTCTATGCTTTTCTTTGTGGCTTCTGTGCCATTTTCTTGCTTTGAATATTTTATGAAGTTCTCAGAGAAGGCCTTTTCATTTTTCACAATTAAGTTTTACTTAACTTTAATAGAAAAGTTGCTTTTTGCTGAGTGTAATGATGTTTCATTTTCATTCAAAGGCTTTGGAGAAGTACAGAATATTCAATTGTATACATTGCATATGAAATCAGCCAAGTGACCTGGTTTGTGTGTTTCCTCCTTCTCTTCCCAAAAGCACAAGGCTTTGAAATTGGCCTTTTTGTCCTGTTACACAACAAATGGCCACTTGTGACTCCTGTGGAAGGTCATCAGCTAGGCAGATGCCTTTCATTCTGAGCTGGACCTTATTCTCTGAAGTTTATACTATAATTTATACTAAAATATTTTATGTTATTGTTTGAAGACAACTTGAAGTTATGATGACCAGAAAATAACCTTAGCATGTTTTTCAGGACTTTGATATAAAGGTTTTATAAGTCATAATAGAAATGCAGAAATGAAAACTTTACTCTTATTATTAAACTTAATCAGTGATGCATACTTCTTAAGTCAGTATTTGATAGTGAACAGATTATTTGTAAATAATGAATTATCAATTCAGAGAGGATGGAGTTCAGTTAGTTTAAGAGACAGATATTATCTGGTCAGTTTCATAGAGGCTGTCAAATGGTTCCAGCTGAAACTATCCCTTTGGCATTATTTGCTTTGATAATAAGTAGCTTCGTTGTACAATATCCAGCGTGGCATCTTATGTGTGCAGATGTATATGCGCAAGTGTGTCTGTGTATATCTGCTTGTAGGTCTCTATGTCTGTGGGGCTATATGAATGAGTTTTGTCATCAGCATGTGCAACCCTAATATTCCTGACAACAGAAGCATCTTTCAGGGCTGTTCCACTTTATATCTTGAATCAGGATCTCTCATTCAAACATAGAACCCGCAGATATGGTGAGTTTCCATAGCCAGCTTGTTCTTGGGATGCTCCACCTCTGTGTTTTGAGTTAGAATTACAGATGGGCTGCCATGATCACTTGACATTAGTGCAGATTGATGTGTGTGTGTTGGGGGGGGCAATTCAGGACTTCCAGCATGGCTGGAAAAGCTCTTAAGCACTGATCCAGCTCCCCAGCCAAATTCTGTCAACTGTAATAATACAGTACGTTGTGCATTATATGTAATACATTTTTACAAACGAAGTAAAAGGAATTTTAAAGGGATGAAAAAGCTGGTGATGGTACTTGCGATTTTTCAGGTATGTGTGAATAATTTTATAATATATTTTTGTTTGCCCACTACTATAAAGTGGTTCAGTATAGTAAAGAAATCCTATACAGAAATCACTGGGGGTTGTTTGAGGAATTTACTACCTGGCTCTGGCAGGCATGAAACCTCTTATGTGGCTCATACTGTCCCCAAATTTGTGATAGTATCTCTGCCTTAGCCTTTAAATGATGGACTGTAGGTTTAAGATACCACTTCTGTGTCACAGTTCATTTTGAAAGTCTGAACTAGGTACATTGAGGAATCATGTGAAAATGAGTTTCTTCACTGACCGCAGAATCGAGTTTCATAGTCTTCGCCAGATGACTCAAACTCAGAAAGTTCTGTTGGGTTGGTTTATTGCCTTTAGTGGAATTTGAGAAGAGGTGAATCTTCTGCTCATTACAGTTGTCCTTGCTATTTTGTAGTAGGAGCCTTTCCTTGCTTGTGTGACTCAGTTACTACTTTCTCCTCACTAAGAATCTACGGCTTGATCTAGAAGGAGAGCAATATAGGAGATATCCATAAGAATACATTTCTCCAGGTCAACCCACGAATGCCAGAGGAGAGCCACGCAAAATACCTTTCAAATTGGCACTTCCATGCTGTCAGTGCACTGACACCATTATACTGCACCAAAATAGTACAAGAGATTCTGTAGAAGTTCCAAAGAAAAATCTGAAATAAATATTATTGCAGGACACAAACAGTCGAAATATGTGAAGATGATGAGAGATAACACACACTTAATAACAGTTTGTTAGACTTAAACAATAAGCCATTGTATCATATACTTAGTTTGTACCTAATTAGTATATAGGTTTACTTAGCTCTGAGTAAAACAAAAACAAAAAACATGTTTACAGCCAGAAAAAAAAATACTGTGTACATCATATTACTTCCAAATGGGAAATTGTCTTTAGGAGACTTGCTGATCCACTCCCACTCCCACTGTTCTGGGAGCATGGGGAGACAATATCCAACAGGAAGGAAAGGCAAAAGCAGGAACTAGGAACAATCAAGTAATAGGTGAGAGGAAGGTCCTAGAAATCCAGCAGAAGGAGATGGTCAGTCATTGGAAGGTGCTGCCTTTGGCGGAAGAAGTCAGAGGAATCCCCAGAAGGAGGGGAAACAGCAATTTAGGAAAGCAGAGAAAGAAAGAAAGAAAAAAATCAGGCAAAACCACATGATCTGAACGCTTCTCCGTGCCAGCTACTAATTTTAAGAAGTACGCTTTATTAAACCAAAGTCAAGTTCTTCTGAATCACATTTCAGATTTTTGGGTTCCTTCCTTTTCATCATGGTGTAGACAATCCAAAGAAAACCTCAAAGGAACTGAGATCCTTTAGACAACATCTGAACCAGGTTGGTATGAGAAGAAAACAAATGGAAGGGTCTATTTTCATCTGATGATACTTCCAAAATGTTTCTCCCTAGAGAAAAGAACATGTAACATTAAATACATTTTAAACAATCATTTGCATATGAGAAGAGTATTTCAAACTAGAAATTTAAAAATTCAGCACAAAAATAGACAAAAACTGAAGGATATGAAACAAGAATGGAAATGGCACAATAAAAACAATTCAAAACCAGTAGTTTCTTTCAAAACAAATTTAAACAGAAAATAACTTTAAAATGTGGTCCCATAAAGAAACACTAATTATACACATGATACTCATCTGAGATTGGTGCATATATAATTTAGAAAGCAAAATATTTTAATATGATGCATTGTTTACCCTGCAAAAACCTATAATGATCTGCTATCAGAAGTATACTACACATTTTTTCCAGACACTATGGCATTCATCAGTAAATGAAAACTTGAAGAAATGTCTGTTTTTTCTTTTTAAAATTTATCTAATTTATTAATCACAGCAGTTTATTCAATTTGTACCCCAAGATGTAGCCTCCTACCTCATCCCCTCCCAATCCCATCCTCTCTCCTTCTTCCCCTCCCAAAGCCACTCCCCATGTCCACTGATAGAGGAGGTCTTCCTCCTCTTCCATCTGACCCAAGCCTATCAGGTCTCATCAGGACTGGCTGCTTGTCTTCCTCTGTGGCATGGTAAGGTTGTTCCCCCTTCAGGGGGGAGGTGATCAAAGAGCCAACCACTGAGTTCCTGTAAGAGACAGTCCCTGTTCCCATTACTAAGGAACCTACTTGAACACTGAACTACCATGGGCTACATCTGTGCAATGGTTCTAAGCTATCTCCATGAGTGGTCCTTGGTTGGAGTATCAGTCTCAGAAAAGATCCACATATCCAGATTCTTTGGTTCTGTTGCTCTTCTGTGGCGTTCCTCTCCCCTCCAGGTCTTTCTATCTCCCCGTTCTTACATAAGATTCCCTGCACTCTGCCAAAAGTTTGGTTATGAGTCTCAGCATCTGCTTTGATACCCTGTACGGTAGAATCTTTCAGAGGCCATCTGTGGTAGGCTCTGTAGTAGGTTTTCTCCCTCTTCTGATGTTCATCCCATTTGCCTTTCTGAATGAGGATTGAGTGTCTTACCCAAGGTCCTCCTTCTTGCTTAGCTTCTTTAGGTGTACAGATTTTAGTATGATTATTCTATATTATATGTCTAATATACACTTATAAGCGAGTATATAATGCATGTGTCTTTCTGCTTCTGCGAAGACTGAGTCAGGATGATCTTTTCTAGTTCCTACCATTTGCCTGCAAATTTCATTATTTCATTGTTTTTAATTGCTGAGCAAAGTGGCTGGATACAAAATTAACTAAAGGAAAATCAGTAGCTCTCCTGTGTACAAAATGGGCTGAGAAAGAGATTATGGGAACAACACCCTTTACAATAACCACAAAGGATATAAGGTACCTTGGTGTAATTCTAACCAAGCAAGTCAAAGACTTGTATGAAAAAAACTTCCATTCTCTGAAGAAAGAAATAGAAGAAGATATCAGCAGATAGAAAGATCTCCCATGCTCATGGCTTGGCAGGATTAACATAGTAAAAATGGCCATCTTACCAAAAACAATCGACAGACTCAATGCAATTACCATCAAATTACCAACATAATTATTTACAGACCTTGAAAGAAAAATTCTCACCTTCATATGTAATAACAAGAAACCCAGATCGCTAAAACAATCCTCCAAAATAAAAGATTTTTCTTGCGGTATCTCTATCCCTGTATAGAACAACAGTAATAAAAACAGCATTGTACTGGCATACAAATCTACTATTGGGTCAATGGAATTGAATAGAATACCCTGAAATAAACCCACACATTTGTGGACACCTAATTTTCAACAAAGATGCCAAACCATACAATGAAAAAATGATAGCATCTTCAACAAATGCTGCTGATCTAACTGGATATCTACATGTAGAAAAATGTAAATGGATCCATACTTATCACTCTGCAAAATACTAAAGTCCAAGTGGATCAAAGACCTCAATATAAAAACAGACACACTAAACCTGTGAGAAGAAAAAATGGGGAAGAGCCTTGAACTCATTGGCACAGGAGAAATGTCTTTAAAGCATCTCTGGTATTAGCCAGAGGTCAACCCCTTATATTTCACTGGTGGAAGTACTTTTCACTGTTTGTATATAATGCATATAAACTATGTGGTTTAGTTTCTCTTCCAAGGACTACAACTTTCTTGAGGGCAGAGTTTGTTTCCAGACCTTTTATGATGCAACAAATAGCTCCCAGAATCCCAGATAATGTTCTCTGCCTATTTCACACTCTCAAGAAGAAGAATGTTTCATGTCTTAAATTCATGGTCAAGCCAACACAAAAGGATAGAGAGGGGTGTTGACTGACATTACAACCAGCAGGCATAGTGGTAGCTGCTGACTCTCTTAGTGACAGGTGGCAAACCCATGAAGTTCTGTGACCCTCTGTAGCAGTAGCTTGCTTCCTGCTATTGGTATAGCTGAGGTCCTCCTATGGGGCTTCCCTTAGGTTACAGAATGATAAAGCCATCTCTTTATTTTTATTTTTATTTTTATTTTTATTCTTTTTCATTATTATCATTTAGTACAATTTATTCAATTTGTATCCCGGTTGTGACTCCGTCCCTCACCTCCTCCCAACGCTACCCTCCCTCCATCTTCTCCCCCTATGCCTATCCCATAGTCCACTGATAGGGCACATCCTCCTTGCCTTCAATCTGACCCTAGCCTCCCAGGTCTCATCAGGACTCTTTACATTGTCTTCCTGTCTGTCCTGCCAAGGCTTCACCCCCAGTCGGGAGGTGATCAGAGACCCTGCCTCTGAGTTCATGCCAGAGAAAGTCCCTGTACCCCTTACTAGGGATCCAACATGGATACTGAGTCTATGGGCTATATCTGAGCCAGGGTTTTAGGTCCTCTCCATGCATTGTCCTTGGTTGGGGTATCAATCTCTTCAGTGCCTCAGAGCTCAGGTTTTTGGCTGTGTTGGTCTCCTTTTAGAGCTCCTGTTGCCGCCAGGTGTATCCTCCCATTTTTCATAAGATTCTCTGCACTCTGCCCAAAGTTTGGCTATGAGTACCAGCCTCTGCTTCTATACCTTCAACAGTAGAGTCTTTCAGAAGCTGTCTGTGGAAGGTTCCTGTCCTGTTCCCCATCTTTGCCTGCTTCCAATGCCTATCCCATTTCTCCTTCTGAATGAGGATTGAGCATTTTCCCTAGACTCTTCCTTGTTGTTTAGCTTCTCTAGGAGTATAGAATTTAATATGTTTATCCTATATTATATGGCTAATATCCACTTATAAGTGAGTATATACCATGTGTGTCTTTCTGCTTCTGGGATGCCTCAGTCAAGATGATCTTTTCTAGTTCCCACCATTCTTGATTTCCTTGTTTTTAATTGCTGAATAGTATTCCATTGTGTAAATGCATCACAACTTCTGTATCCATTCTTCCATTGAGGGACATCTGGGTTGTTTCCAGCTTCAAGCTATTACAAATAGAGTTGCTATGAACATGGTTGAGCAAATGTCTTTGTTGTATAGTTTAGCACATTTTGTTTATATGCCTAGGAGTGGTATAGCTGGATCTAGAGGTAGCACTGTTCTTAATTTTCTGATAAAGCACCAGATTAATATCTACAGTAGTTGTACAAATTTACATTCCCACCAGCAATGGAGGAGGTTTTCCCTGCTCCAAATCCTCTCCAGCATTTGTTGTCACTTGAGTTTTTAATCTTAGCCATTCTGATGGGTAAAAAATCTCAGGGTTGCTTTGATTTGCATTTCCCCGATGACTAAGGATATTGAGCATTCCTTTAAGTGTTTCTCAGCCATTCCATATTCCTCTATTGAGAATTCTCTGTTTAGCTCTATACCTCATTTTTTAAAATTTGATTGCTTGTTTTGTCGTTGTTAAACTTCTTAAGTTCTTTATATATTCTGAATATTACCTGTCTGTCAGATATTGGGTTGGTGAAGATCCTTTCCCAGTCTGTAGGCTGTTTATATGTTCTGGTGACAGTGTCCTTTGTTTTACAGAAGATTTTCAGTTTCATGAGGTCCAATTTAATGATTGTTGACCTTAATACCTGTGATGTTGGTGTTTTGTTTAGGAACTTGTGTCCTGTGCCAATGAGTTTGAGGCTTTTCATCATTTTTTCCTCTAGCCGATTTAGTGTGTCTGGTTTTATGTTGCAGTTTTTGATCCACTTCGACTTTAGTTTTGTTAAGGGTGATAAATATGGATCTATTTGCATTTTTCTACATGTGAACATCCAGGCTAAAGGCATATTATACCCCAAGACTGACTTCCGAGAGGCAGCAACTTTTTCTTTTACATGAGATAATGAACCCCATATCCAAATGGCTAAAGACTAGACAATCAGGCCTCTATGGCTTCTTATGGTGTGCCCATTCCATAGTTTAGCACTTTTCAACCTGTGGTTCATGACCCCATTCACAGGGGTCACCCAATACCACTAGAGAACATTTATATTTGCATTGCAATTTATAGCAGTAGCAAAATTACAGTTATGAAGTAACAACAAGTAAGATTTATGGCTGATGGTCACCACAAAATGAAGAACTGTTTTAAAGACTCACAGCATCAGGAAGGTTAAGATCCTTCTACTGACTGCCATATGTATTAGCTATAAATAACATTTCCTTTAAAATGAAAATGTTTTCTGAAGGAATTAAAATGTTTTAACGGGAAAGATCAGAACACATTCTCACTAATGGATCATCATTATTCTATTGATGAAAATAAGTAATTCCCTTCATGAATTGCATGCCCGAGGATCAATTGTAATTTTATCAGGACCCAAAGTAGTTATACTATTATATGAATACCTGGACATTACATTTTTTGTAGGGCTGGCAAGTCTCCTGCCTTTTCCATGGGTCAGCTCAACAAATCCTAATGGCATTGACAATGAATAATGACTGGAAATGTTTTACTGGGGTAGATGAGGAAACTGAGGCTCAGCAATGCTAGCAACTTACTCCAAATCCTTCAGCTAGTCTTGATACCAAAACTCACTTTTGCTAAAGACATCGTGTTTTCTGTCCTCAAAATAGTTTTACATTATAAATATGACAAAGCAGAAATAGAAAGCTGGTGTTTTAAATGATCACTGGTGAATTAGTTGCGTTGGTGGCTAAACTTTCTGGCATGATTTATTGAGGTTTGTTTGTACTCAACACAGATTACATTTCTACGTTTGATAAAGCAAAACTGAGATAAATAAATAATAGAAAAGTATCTGGCTGGTCTATGAGTTCAAGTAAATTCTAAAGTCATAAAATTAGATAGTGATTACATTTTGATGCATCATTATTATCAAACCTTTTAGTGATGTGAAATTTGGACTCTGTAACAAAAGACATGTTTCATGTAGTATCTTATAAGAAATATAAGCCTCTATAGTCTAGGTTCTACTCTTGTAGATTTATAATTAGTGTCAATCAGAAGTTGCTGGTTTTGGCCTCCTGACTTCCTGACATCCCAGGTCTGATGAATTTTGGTTTTATTGCTTCAATAAACTCCAATACCTGGTATTCCTTGAGTGCCAATAAGAGCAGTGATGTTTCTAATAAATAACTTAGTACAGAGAAGATAGGGAAGTTTAGAGACCAAAGAATGTATGTCACAAGGCAATGACATGAATTCATAACCACATAAATAATAAGGAAGCAAAACCACATTTCTAAGGGAAGAGAAGGCACTCAGAGTTGGTCTCCTGATGACCATGTTCTTAAGGAAGACAAGCTTGAATTAGGAATTCACAGGACTTTTTAATTAATAACTTTAGAAGTCTTTCCAAATTAGGAGCATGATTTTTTTAAGTAGGGTACAGTGAAAAGGTGGTATGACAGGAATTGTTGAGGTAGCTCAGTGAATTAAGTGCTTGCTATACATCCCCACAGTCCCAGTGAGGTAAGGCGAGGCAGGAGGGTTCCTGAGGCTTGATGGCCACCAGTCTAGTGGAATCAGATTTCGGCTTAGGTTCAGTGTGAGATCCTCTCTCAGTAAATAATGTGGAAGGAAATAGAGGAAGACATATTACAATTAATTTTGGCCTCTACATGAATACACACATGCACATGTGCACCAATGATGAAGTTAAAATTTAAAAATACATATGCTATATCAATGAAGCAGCATTGTGTCTTCAAAGCAAATGATCAATGTCAATACCTTAAAAATGAAATTGTTAATAATCTTATCAGAAAATCAAATGCCAGTTTATCTGTTTGTATAATAAGTGGTAAATTTCTAGCGTTTACTTTGATACATATCTGCATATGTTAAAACAATGTATGTCTTCTGCCATGCTGAATATATGTTATTGTACTAGATGCACACTATATTGTCCTAAACATTATCTTATACATGTAACTACATACTTATACCTGAATGTCTACACATCAACTGAAGACTGCACCTTTTCCCATTACACCCCTCTCACAGTTTATGGAGGAATACATTGTCAAAAGCTTTCTAACGCGTCAATGAGATTTTCTTGTCTCTCTTCATGGTCTTCTCTTGGTCTTGGTTCTTTTCTTTTTTCACATTGCTGGCTTTATATCATGACTGATAGTCTTGGTCACATTTATACTTATGAGAAAAGCACTGAAATCTCTGTGTTTTTTGAGCTTTGGAGAATGCAGCAATTTCACTGTGCTGGACACCTTGGAGTTCCCTAAAGTGTTACTACTCACCAGGACTGAAATATAGATGGAGGAGTTTTCCTAATTTTTCTGTACTATTTTATTTCTTTTACAATATTTTCCCAGGTGTAATGTTGTAGTTTTCTGTCGGGAAGACCTTTAGTCTGTATGATCTAGAAGCTCCATGCAAACAGCTGGAGAATACAACATTAAACACACAGGCACAGCTCAGTTTTTCTTTCCTATCCCAACTCCACACATTTTGCTTAATGATTCAGTTTTTCTTCTCTTCTCCTTTTTATTCTCCAATGTTTTCAGACTTTATTTTTCAAGAGTCTACTTCCCTTTGTAGGGTGCAGTGACGACAGGAGAAATCACGATCTGGTTACCCAGAGTTAGGACGTAAATGTCTAGACAGGAGCTCCAGTCTGAAGGACACTCCTTTCTTTTGTTATTGTCTTCTGAGGACTGACTCACATGGCAGCAGTGTTTCTACTGCCACACAGAAACAGCATGACGACAACAACTCTTATAAGGGAAACCGTTTCATTAGGGCTAGCTTACATTCAGCGAATTAGTCCATTGTTCTCATTGCCAGAAACCTAGTGGCATGCAGGCAGACATGGTGTTGGAGAGGTAGCTGAGAGTTCTACATCTTGATCCTCAGGCATCCTACTTACCTTAAGCATCTAAGACTTCAAAGCCCACCTCAAAGTGACACAATTTCTCCAACATGACCGTTCCTATTCCAACAAGACAAGACCATGCCTCCTAATAGTCTATTCCCTGTGAGCCAAGCATTCACACACATGAGTCTGTGGGGGCCATACCTATTCACACTACCACACTCCTCGGCCAACCTAGTTGATGTTATCAGAACTTTTCATCCACAGTCACTGTAATCTCCGGTCCTTCGTTGTTCTTCTCTTTTGTAGTATTTAAGAAGGAATAATAATGGTTTTCTCTTGTTTTGTTGTTGTTTTTTTTTAATACCAACTTGACAATTTGGGGGGATAGGCAAGATCATAACAAGCATTTTCTTCTGCTGCATTGAAGTGGAAGTAAATGTGTTATGAATGTCATTTTGTTTAAAAATTTCCAAAAAGCTTATGAGTTCACTCATCTAACAGATAAGAAGATTACTATTGAAATGTGATCACCTTCAGGGTTTGACTTATACTTTGCTGTTGGTTCCAGGAAAAAATAAAGGAACAAAAAAACACAAGCTTCTTAAGTTTTAGTGAAGGATGCCGTTTTGACAGTCATTCCTTTTAGATTCTATGTTTTAAATAATACATCTGCCAACCATACTGAATACAGAATTTTATATCCTTCAATGCACAGATAATATTTCTGAGAAGAAGGACACTAGCTCTCTGTTCAAGTGTTCTCTAGTAAAAGCAAGCCTTGAAAGACCGCCTGTGTTTCTGCTAGCTAGATATGCAATCAAAAAATGCATGCATACAGTAATGTATGCATGGACACCAAAAGAAAAGAAAACAAAACAAAACAAAGTACCTCATTGAGAAAATTCTCCCAATGAAAAAAATGCACAAGTAATCGGTAACTTCAAAACCTAATGGGTTAGAGTAGACTGAAACAATGACAGTCTTACTAGAGTACAATAAATAAGGAGCAATTTGGATTCATTTATGTTGGTGGAATCAATAAAAAACAAATTCTTTTTGGAGACATTCATTCAGCAAAGTAGGAGAGTCTTAAAAGGTTCAAATTGCTTAATGGAAAAAAAGAACCTTCACATCCTCGTATGTTGTTGTTACTGTTACTGTCATCAGCTAGTTCAGCAAATGGATATGAATTATCACTTCAAAAATGCTTAAATAGCTTTGGAGGACATATTTTCATCAGAACATTTAATAGCATGAAAAAATATTTTCCCTGGAAAAGGTAGGGGTTTGCATGGTACCATGTTTAAATAATCTGAAAGAATGTCGAGGTGGGTAGGGGAAGGTTTAAACTGCCCCTGAATACAGACTCAAGATTAATGAATAGAGTTATGAAGAAGCCAATTCACTCTCACTACAAAGAACTTTTTAATAATTAAAGCACAGCCTGTGAAGAATCTTAATTGAAAACTGGAAAGTGCTGTCCTGAAGAGGGCTCTACTGTCATAGGAAAGTACCTGGAGAAATTAAGCCCTTAGAAACATCTTTGCTTGTTGGGACTCAAAAGCCAACGATGGACGGTAAATGGAAGTGATGATGGGCTCGCTGGAAAGAATAGCTTCTTTCAAGAGAAGTTTACATTTTCCTGGTTTAAATTTGACAGTGACAGGGTAAAGCTCATGTGCCTGGGTAAGATGGCAAGGTACCCTCACCAGGCACTCAGCATGCCTAAGGAGAGTAACCCAAGAAATGAGCTCTTCCCTACTTCCTTCAACTGTGTTTTCCTCCATGTTCCTGCTCTGTTCTACTGGGTTTTTTTTTCTTTTAATTCTTTATTCTTTTTTTATCAAATCAATATGTACATGTCTCTCAGGTACTGTGCTTGGATCTGAACACAGATGGTTATATCTGATCACAAATATCTATATCTTTTCCTTCAAGATACTTACATGCTGCTAAGATTTAATATCCTCTTGATATTAAATCACAAGTTTACAAAATATGTAAGAAGGAAGAGATTTATGAAAAATAATAAAATTAGATTGCTAGACAAAAATAGCTTATGAGGGAAAGTATTGTTGAATGGGGGCCAGAGAGAGAGAGAGAGAGAGAGAGAGAGAGAGAGAGAGAGAGAGAGAGAGAACATTATCATGAAGGAGAGAAAGAGAAAGACTTCAGCACAGTTAGAAACTGACAGAAGGTCATTGTGGCTGAAGCCAAGTTCCCGCAGGCCACTGGCATGGCCTAATTTGATGTTGGAGCATCCAGAAGCTGAGCCAAGCTTCTGTGTGGAGATCTGATTGATGGAAGTCAGTGCAAAGGGCCTGACTCCTGCCATGGTCCAGATGGAATATGTTCTAAAGACTTGGAGAATAAGAGGCATGTGTGGATTTATATTTTCAATAGTATTTACTAGAACTGACCACATTTTGAAGTAAAATGATAAGTTATCTACCACCATTTTGTAATTGTCATCACATATCTGTGGTCTCAGAAAACATCACAGTAATAAGTAGCCTTTGGAGTACTTGACCACATCTTAGCTTCCTTCACTACTGCCTGTATGAACATGGGCAATTTGACGTTAAATCCACTATTTATAAGATCAACTATACAGCCATATCTTAAAGTTTTGAAAGACTGTTAAAATGGTGATGGTCATTTATAAAAAGACACAACAGAGGATGAAAGTTTATCTTTATAGTACATTAAATTAAAAAGTTTACTCTCTGAGTACATACTTATGGGCTAAGATGTTATATTTTAAATCGTATATACATTTTGTGATGATAGAGAAAGCATTAGCATATACATCCCAACATTTGTCATTTCTTTGCAGTAAAAATTTCAAAACTCTTCAGTTAGGTTGTGTAGAAATACCAATACATTATTAAATGCGGTTACCCTACTGTACAACAGATTTTTTTTCTTGTGCTACATGTAACCTCTTACCTGTCGGTTAGACTCTTCAGCCAGCCCTTCTCCTCTACATCCCTTGACCTTCCACTTTTATGAGACAAGCTTTTTGAGATTCTGCATGTGAGTAATATCATGTAGTGTTTGTATCTCTGTTCATAGCTTAGTCAACAGAGTGTCTTTTGAAGTTCATGCTGTCCACATATGTCTTTAAGGAAGTGTTTAAGAACTTAGGTGGATAGTACTATAAGAACCAAAGACTTTGCATATTGTGTGCCTTAGAGTAAACTGTTCCTGTCTCTGGTGACTGAGACAGTTTTCCTTGCCGTTTTTCAAGGCTCTAAGTCTGTTCCAGCATTTTCATGTTGTTCACTTGCATGTTTATCTGACTAACAGCAACACACACAATGTCATTGAATTTTTCTTATGGTATCATTAGTGTTCCATAGACAGTATTAGATATGTTTAAAATATGTTCTTGCAACACTTGCAAAGATTTAATGATTTTAAGTAAGCTGGCCCATACATGGAAATTATGTATAAATAATAGAATGTAGACTTTAATTTAAAGTGAATTATTTAATATATGTGTGATTTAGCATTAGTTATTCCAAATATCATTCTAACAAGAATTTATTTTCTTATTTTTCAAGAGCCTTTAATAAAGTACCTCCTCAAGTGTAATAACACAGACATGTCTTAGCAAAGTGAACCAGCTCACCATCTGCTCACAGTTTGCTTTTTAGGCAGGAACAACACTAAAAACAGCCTGTCAGAGTTTCAGTTTGGAAAATAAAATAACAGTGAGACACAAGCAACCATAGCATTGTATTTATCTACAACTCTTAAAAATGACACCATGTACGAATATGTGTAACAATAACAGTTACTGAAAAAGAGAAAGGCAAAACAGAGAATAAGAAGTAGGAGAAGTTGGAATATGGGGAAAGGAGTGAGTAGATCTTGGAGGACACGGGGGGAAAAATGGGAAGGTAGATATGATCAAAACATACTGTATGAAATTCTCAAAGATATATTTATATTTAAATAGAACTCATGTAGATATGCCACTTCTGTATTATACCAAACGAATATATTTAATAAAAGTCTTTTGTCAGTTGAAAAGGCATTTTACAATAAAACAACCATGTGCTAATATTTGCTGAAATAATTAATTACAGTCTTTATAATAAGAGCTGGGGTTGGATGGAAGGGGAGGAGGTCCTCCCCTGTTGGTGGACTTGGAGGGGAAGATGAGGGAGGGAGTGGGAGAGTGGGAGGGAATGAGGGAGCGGGCTACGCCTGGGATGCAAAATACCTAACCTGTGATTGATATAAAAATAAATAAATATAAAAAAAGAAGAAGGAAAAAATAATAATAACTATTCTGATACATAAGGCAGGTGTACCTGCATTTTTCCTTTGTTTTCTCCAGGGGATGGAATCCTTTACAGACTAATAGGAAGAAATAAGAGGCTTAGTAATTCACATGCTGGATACAAAGCACGTGATCAGGCTTTGTTGGGCACTTTAGGCTGCCATGATACCTCTTCAGGAGGCACAGAAAGAAGCTGGCCAGATCTGGGCTTGCAGCTTGAGTAATGATTTAAGGAGCTCATGGGGGTAATTAGAAGTGAAGATTAGTCAGTAATGTTCGTGTTCATCAACTATGTGAAGCTTGGGCCAAATAACCTTTGGATAGGTAAACAATTCCATGTTTTGCCCTGTAGAGAACACCTGATATGCACATTTTAATTCACCCGAGAGTACTCCTTTGTCAGAATCATACATCATTAATGATTGTTTTAATGTTGTTTTTACAAAGTGATACCAGCAGTGATTTGAATCTCCTTCTGCTTGTTGGAAACGTAGTCTGCTCCTGTGTAACTCTTAGTCATCTTGTATTCTCTGACCAAACCCTCCTGGCTGTACATTTTCATTGTGATGCTGCAGCTGGGAAAACGCTCTTCCTCTTGTTCCCATCTTTTCCTATCTATTCTGATACCGTTGGATATTCTGGGCTGAGCATCAATCATCTTGAAAGTTGGCTAGAAATCTCTGCATAAGTCATGCTCATATTTATATGCTTTCAAAATGAGAGTATAAAGAAGCAGCAGTTTCATTTTATGGAAAGTTTTACATTTTTCTCTTGAGTTATGGAATATAAAGGAGACATAATCAACAAATTCAGCTTCAGGGACTGAGTCTTTTAAAACTAGCTTGATATAATACGAACATAAATTATCCAGCTTGATTATCAAAGTAGAAAGAAAAAAAAGTCACTTTGTATTCATGTTCCCATTTTATATATTAGCTCATTTCATAGTCATTAAGGGATATATTTTTAAACCATAGTATTTTTTCATTGTGATAAAAAAAAAAGATGAAGCTATAAAAAGCTGAGCAGACAACACTAAAACAGGTCAAGAAAAAAAATAGGATAAATAATGTATTCTTTTTTGTTTTTTTCTTTTAATATTTAATTCTGCTTCAGTAGATCTATCCGTTGCTCACTTCTTTTGAAAAAAAAAACTTTTTATTGATCCTATGTGAATTTCACATCATACACCCCAATTTCACTCATCTCCCCATCCTTTCATATATCTGCCCTCTGCTCTTACAACCTACCCCACAATAAAAATTAATATAAAAATTTAAAACAGACAAAAACTTCTCATGTACCTTTTTGTCCATACATAATTACCTGAAAATATTTGTTGGAAGGAGTCATTTGTCAGGTTTAACGCCTCTGGCTTCTGCTCTAATATCAATAGTAGATCCTCACAAGGACTCGGCTCAGATATCCTATTGTTGCCCTGTGTCATGAAGACCCTGCAGCTTGGGCTCAGCATGAACTGCCTCTTTTCGTACTCCAGCCAGTTCCCAGATGGGGTGTGTGTGGGGGTGTGGGGAGGAGGTAACTCATGGGTTGGTCTGCCTACCAGCTCTCCTCTACCTGCTCCACCACTTCCCCAGCTGATTTATTGAATGCCACAACCAACAAGGGGAAGTGCCAGCTATCCCCCACTCTCATGCCCTTGTGTCTAACTCAGGGAGGCCCACAGAGCTAGGGCCAGCTCTATTGTGCTGTTCAGGCAAGGTACAGGGCCCAGTCTCTCAAGTGCTATAGCCAGTGAGGGGTGAAACAGCTCACCAGCCTGCCATAGGCAGTGAGGGGCTGGGAGAAGAAGGGCATTTCTCTGTCACCATGTCACTGCTCTACAGAGGAGTGGCCGCTCTCCGATGCCCAGGCCCTTGGGGTCAGCCCTCCTATGATGCCCAGGAAAGGGACTAGCTCTACAGGGCCCTCAAACATTTACATGGTTCTACGTGGCAGCCTAGACCAGGGAAGTCCTCATGGCCTTTGGTAGTAGCAGAGCTCCATTGGTACAGGACCGTGGGCCATGAAGTGGCTCTCCTTCACCAGCAGCACCGGCTGGGACCTCATTGTGGCTTCAGATACCATCTCTAGCTGTTCACCTGATGTTGTTCTTCATTCCCCTGGTGCACACGCTGTTCTCTTTCTCTTCTACCTCTCTGCCACTTACTTGCTCATCTTAGGGCTGCCCAGGCCTGGTTTCTGGGTTTGTATCAGGAGTGTTATGCCAGCCTAGGTTTATCTTCGGCATGCCAAAAAATATTCAAGGACACAAAAATGTATTTTACCTCATTGGCATAAGGAATTGCAATGAAATAACTTGGACTTGGTAAATTACATCAGAAAGTGACTCACATTCTTTACTTACCCCTGAGGAGTCACGATATGTAGCAGGATGTAGCTACATATACTTCTGAGTACATGGTTCTGACACAGTGGAGCTTTGCTACCACCAAAGGCCATGAGGAGGCCCCTGGCTATCTGATGTCTACCAAGAAGTGTAAAATCTACAGATGCAATTTGAGCAATAATTGACATGAATGACAGGGCTTGGGGTTAACCCTGGCACTGGAGAGACAGAGGCAGATGTTTGACGAGTACCTGGGCTTCACAGTTACATCTTTTAAAAAATAATAAAGAAAAACCTGAAGAAAACAGGAATGTTTAAATATTCATTAGCAACCTGTGTGAGCTCAACATTCAGTAGAATAAAACATTATGTTTGTTGGTGAAAATTTCCATACAGTATTGCAATGGCCCAGTTACTATCTCATATCTAACTTATTAAATCATAACTTTATGAAATCATTTTTGAAAGGAGCAGTAAAAATTTAAATTTTGCATCTCCAATTCTATTTTAACAGCCAGTATCACACTAAAACAACAAATGAGCTGAGAAAGTGAAAGGTCTTAAAATAGAATTCCATGGATAAACATTTGCTCTGCATTTTATAAAAGAAGGTTTTCTCAGTGTGCAGTCAATTTATAAAAGGAAAGTATCAAAAATGAAAAAGGTTGGTAATAAAAATGAATACAAGCTTACAATTATATAGGTATAATGTACAGTTTATCATCTGATCTTTTAAAATTAATGTCTAGTAACATCTCATTTGCTGTTTTATTAAATATCAGAGTATGTAAAAAAAGAGCTCTGTTCTGGTACATTTCTAACTTTAGAAAACAGGTTTTCAGGCATCAGGTGGTTTTAATAGTATGGCAATCAAATATAAATTCACATATTGTTTAAAAATTAACATATATATATATACATATATATATCCAAGTTCTGATGAGAAATTATCAGAGGACACGGAGTGAAACTTCAGGTATCATTCACACTGGCAGTCATGTCTCTGGCATGTTATGTTCTCGTCTTAATTGAGTTTTTCTATCAGTCCAGAAGAAAAGCCTGGCCATTTTCTATAATACTATGGGCAAAGCTTTGATTAATATGTTAATATTAATATAATATAATTATATTATTATATAATTAATATAATATGTTAATTGTATAAAGCAGTTATGCTAACTATTATATAGCAATATAGAAGTGTTGACGGGCTTATAATTTTAGAACTAAGGAGAAACAAATGGATACACATGTTGTAAATCATAAAAATCACACACAGTGTTCAGTGTGGCTATCCATGCTGATTCTCCTTCCTAAAAGCAGGACTTTTCAAGCTCTTGATGCACTCATAGAGATTTTTTCCTGCTGATTTACCAATTAGTTAATTAATAAATAAGATGTAAGTAATAAGTGCCAAGTATGCTGGTCTCCATCTCAAAGCCTCTTGTGTCAGGAAGTAACCCTTGTGTAAGTCTTGTGTATTTCTTGGCTGGCCTTCCACGCTGGTTTTAGCGTCTTACGTGGTTTCTTTGCTGTCTTTCCAAGGCCATTTCTGCCTAGTTATTCAACACTAAATATAGTCCTCATGTTCTAAATAGGATGGTGTTGAAATAGTGTCTTCATTATGCAGCATGGCAGATAGGAAAGCACTAGGAAACATTTATGACTTAGTATTTGCTGAGGTCACCATTTTTATTACATTATAATCTCATAAAATATAAGGATGGAAGGTAACATTGCTTTCTTTGTAGAACTGATAAAACTTATGCAAATGGCATTCGGATGCAGCTTTTCTCTTTTTTCTTATTTTGTAAATTTGCTTTATTCCTGAGTAAATAGCCTAATTGTATACATATACAAAACTGGTTTTAAAATAAATTTCTCTGAAATTTAATGTCAGCAAATTTTGTTAGAATTTTTATTACATTTATATATATAATGATTTCTGGCTACTCTCACTCTCACATTTATGATGGAAAAGTTACAGATTTTTATCATATGTTTGCAATAGACACCACCAATTTTATTTTAGATATTTTCAAAAGTAACTCTGTTGTATTATATTAATATTAAAACTATAATCATATTGTTTAATATATTAAAATTAAAAAAATTATTACTCCTATGCTTTCATTCATCTGTTTCACAAATATTATACATATAATACTATATAAAATAAATTACCATATTTTATTTGGTGTTTTACATTTTCAGTTTTATTCTGGTGTGCCATATTTATGAACAATGAGAGAATCCTCTATCACAATTTTTGATATTATTAAGAAGTCACATCTTTATCATTACTTATATTTGTTTTATTTACACTACCATTTTTGGATATATTTTTAATTTTGACATAAAAGTATTATATTATGAAACATTTTCCTTCAAATGCAAATTAAATACTAAATAATATAAAATTATACACAAAGCAACCAAAAATGCAGAAGAAAAACAGCTTCATAAAAACTGTCTCAACAGTATAGGAAGGCAATGCAAATTGTGAAGTGTAGGTCCATGAGGTAGTATACACACTTTCTGTAAACATGTGTTTAAACAAAACAAAAAAAAGGAACAAAGAATCTTTGCTTTATTTATATTCAGCATAAAAAATTCTCCCATAGAGAGAACACTAAATAAAGTATTTGTGTAAATCTAAATTAATGAAAAATTGATTATAATTGTACACCACATTAAAGTTTTACCCATAAATTTCTCAAACTACTTTTATGAAAATGGGGGATATAATATTGCATATGGTGCCATAGACAGCACTAGAAGGCTTTCCATTTATTTTTTATAATCAGAAACATAACCAAGGATGACACTTAACAAAATTATTATCATTATGTGTAGAGCTTCATTTAAATTGTTTTGAAAAGCATGGGTAAGTATCATGTGTTGGTGAGTGTCATGGCAGAGGAAGCAATTTACCATGACCGTGGGTCTTTCTGAGGTCAGAGCTGTGAGGAGAAAGTGTGACTCCTGGGAAGGTGTGATTATCCCTGAGGTTGGCAAGGGTTGGAGGTGCTGACCTGTTTGCCAACATCTGTCAGCTGTTTCTGGGTACTGTGTTTTCAGTTTGTTTTAGTCAATAGAAAATTCCCAAATATTCCAGACAAGATAGCAGTTATGTATAAAAATATATTCAGGTCTATATTCTAACATAATTTTCTCATACAAAGCATGGCATTTCCATTTTTTAAAAGAATTTTCATCATTTTGGGGAAAATCTTGTGCTTTGCTTATGCTTTATTAACTCGAAATATGTTCTTCAATCAAATGCCAGGTGAAGGTATTCTTATGCAATAACAGGGAATGTCTGAGGCATTTCTTCACGTAGAAAGTTTTCTGAAGGGTCTGCTTCCTGTCTTAAGAGACTGTAGGTGAACTCAGCTTTATTTGACCTCCTCATCTTGACTCTGTGCTTAAAATAATACAGTATTTTCAGCTTAATAGATAATAAGAACTCAGTGAGACTCAAGTAACACAACAATCTTTTGACTCGGGAAATGCTGATAATTACTGACCAAACAACTTTTAGCAAATGACTTAACCTTTGTATGTCTGAAATCACTTTTATTTTTCTAAAGACCTTAAATAAATCAACCTGCTTAATTTTCATACAAATCTAGGGAGAAAGACCACTATACCATCCTCTGAAATAAGTGACTCTCAGAAGTTCTCATAGACAGCAAATGTGTGAACCTAGGAACTGGCCTTGGTTTCCCCCTCTTCTCCTGTTTTAACGGAATACTAACAATTCCTGGGCATTCTTTTTGGAGTTGAATAGACATATATTTATTAATGATTTTTGGCTTTGCAGATTAACTTAGAATTATAATGTATAGAATTTACAGTTAATTTTTGAATAAAAACAAAACTATGCTAGATAAAGATCACTTGGTAAGCCAAAAAAAAAAAAATCACCTGGCCAGTAAAGATAATTAGATGTTCAAAGAGTTGTTGAAGCCCCACATTACACTTGAGTTATTTTATGGAACATTAGGTCACAGATAATTGAATCTCAGAATTACAGAGGAAAATTTATTCTGTATTTCACTGTTTTTGCACACCTAAATTTGAGTTTCAGCGGAGTATGCAGAGAGTGGAAGGACCATATTGGGAACAGTGACATCTTCAAGAACTGAAGATCCTGTTAATTATTTAATGGGACAGGAAAACTAGAAGTGTGGCCATAAAATGCTGAAAGTTCTTAGCAGGAAATCCATTTCGTTATATAAATTTTTATAAATATTACTGTGGCAGTGCCAACATATGCCTTCTGATACCAGGTCAGAAAATGTTATCATGCTTGGTTTGTGGTCATCCACTGCCTAGTAGGACGTAATTGCAGGGTAGGCAGTGGGTGGCTATATTCAATACAGATTTCCTCTTTACCTCTGTGCTCTTCTATGTGGTTGTATTACTTACATTTTTTTAATTTATAATTTTTTAGTAATTACACTTTATTCACTTTGTATCCCCCCTATAGCTCCCTCCTCCCTCTCCTTCCAATCCTTCCCTTCCTCCCCCTTCTCCATGCATGCCCATCCCCAAGTCCACTGATAGGGGAGGTCCTCCTCCCCTTCCTTCTGATCCTATTCTATTAGGTCTCATCAGAAGTGGCTGTATTGTCTTCCTCTGTGGCCTGGTAAAGCTGCTCCCCCCTCAGGGAGAAAATTTACTAATATGTTTTTGTATTTGTGATCAGGTCTTTCTTTAGTTTAGAGAAGGTATTTGTAGAGGAATTTAATTCAGCAACATGGCTGCTCTGGCAAGGGATTGCATCCAAAGACTTTCTAGGTTTATGTGGAATGCAGACACACTCTGTACTACAATATTACCTGACTGGACATAGACACACCTTTAGTATACACTTTTAATCCCACACAATGAAGGTGAGGTTAGTTTCTAGAAGGAAGCAGCCATGTTTGAAAGTGATGTCTAATTGAGGGGCAGCCAAAATGAGTCAAAGAAAGCTTTAATAGAATGAGTCAGAGATAGCATATGCTCAACTCTCATGAGAACATAACAGGAAAAAGAGGCTACTTAAGAGCCACCCAGAAAGAGGAAAAGAGTAGTGTAGTTTGGGTGGTGGGTGTGGCAGTTTCACCCTGACAGTTTTACAGGGATAGGTCACAGAAGAATGAGGCAGAGAATGAGATTGAGACAGAGATTAAAACATATTGCCAGAATTAGTTTGAGGCTAGGCAGAGCAATTCAGTCAGAAGTAAGAGATGCCAGTTTTATTCCGTCATCTTGGAGAGGAGTTTAGTCCAAAACTGATGAGTTTAACTGTCCAGCGAAGGTTCAGAAGAGCTAGAAAGAGTAAATTTATCCAGCAGCAAGTGTCAGAGGCTGAAACATTCTAGGCCTAGGTTAGCAGATAGAGTCTTAAAGCTGAAACCTTCACGTAGTTCGTGTTTGCAAAAGATTAGATTGTGTGAAGGCTAGTTCCAGGCCTAGGCCTAGGGATAGTTACTGCAGAGAAAGAAATGCTGCGGGCCTAGCCAAAGCTGTGTGTGTTTTCAGCTTGGTTATGGCTCTCATCTCATGTCCCCTTCAGAGGATATAAAAACATTTATAGTTTCTTTGTGTGTGTGTGATCAATAGCATTTTAAATTTTATTATTTTTAATTAATTAATTTATTTATTCAATTTACATCCCAGTCTTAGCCTCCTTCCGTATTTCCTCTGGATCCCATCCTCTATTCATCTTCTCCCCTTCCCCCTCTCCTTTTGCTCAGATAAGGGAAACCCCAACCACCCCAGCTCATCAAGCTGCTTCAAGATTGAGTAAACCCTCTTCTTCTGTGACATGGCAGCCCGAGGAAGAGTGATCAGAAAGAAGGCAACCAGAGTCCATATCAGAGACATCTCCCTATTCTCCTTATTACAGAACCCATATTAAGCCTGAGCTGCCCATCTGCTACATCTGTGTTGGGGCCCTAGGTCTAGTCTATGCATGGTCCTTGGTTGGTGCTTCAACAAGCTCCTCTGGGCCCTGGTTAGTTGGCTCTGTTGGTGTTCTTGTGGACATCCTGTAACCTCCAGGTTCTTCTATCCTTCCTCCCACTTTTGCACAAGACTCCTTACACATTGCCCAATGTTTGGCTGCCAGTCTCAGCATCTATCATTTACAGTGTTTTTAATCTGAATTGAACAAGAGGAAAAATAGAAATGTTCTCTCAGGGCCTAGAGAAAAATAATAGGGTCAAAAAGTACTTATGACAAGGGCACAGATTATCTGAGTTCATTACTAATAATTAGAGCTGTATGAGAATGGAATGATCTGCCTTTACAATGTAGGTCAAGAACAAGTGGATGATAATGCAGGGGAAACGTAGCATAGCCTGAGCTCAGAATTCCCCTCTAACTCTTGTATTCTGTGTCTTCCGTTTTTCTCTTGTGTCATTTACTACCCTCTTAGATAGTCTTCAAAAGTGCTTTTAATATATATATAATCTCACTTATTTGAACCAGTTTCCTGTGGTGCATGTAGGGAAAGGTATTATCATTCTAATTGCTGAGTAAAATGAGGCATAAAGAAGTTAAGTGACTTGAACAGGGATACTCAGTCAGCATTAAACTTGAGACCAGAATATAATCTTCTTCAGGGTAGTTCTTTAGCTTATTTATAGAGGGAATATATAAAACTATTATTTTGACATTTGAGGGAACATAGTTATTGATTTTTTCACTATGAAATGTCTTTTAGATTATGCATTTATACATGCTTAATTTGTTTTATTAATGAAACTACTGTTTGTAATTTTTGTGCCACTTTCAATTTTCATACTCATCAATAGTTCTCAACAGTTTGAAACATATATAATATAGAATTTGAACCTATGACAAAGCACAGATAAGATGCTCTGTGTATCCATACCAGTGTGCCAGGGTATGGAACAGAATGGCTGGATCCAAACTTTCTGAGTATTTTCTGTGTTTTGTTTTGTTCTATTTTGTTTTGTTTTTATGCTTTAGGAAAGGAAAATAAAAGACATGTAAATCTCGCTTTTTAGTTTAACATTTTTACAATTTATTCATTATATATGCTAATTGAAGACCTTCCCTCAACTACTACCAGTCCCCACCCTCCCTTCCTCTTTCCCCCTCTCCCCTTACTTTAGTCCAACTTAAAGAGGGAGTACTCCTCCTTTGCCATCTGTCCATAGTTTTTCACATCTCACCAGGACTGCCTAGATCCTCTTCCTTTGTGGCCTGTTAAGGCTGCATTGCCAGCCAGAAGCAGAAAGACACACATAGTATATACTTACTTATAAGTGGGTATTAGCCATGTAATATAGGATAAACATACTAAAATGTATAGACCTAAAGAAGCTAAACACTAAGGAGGACCCTAGGGAGGATAGTTAAATCTCATTCAGAGTAAACAGGATAGACACCAGAAGCAGTGGAATAGGGAAACAGGATGGCACTCTCTTATCAAGGGTTCTCTGAAAGGCTCTACCCAATAGGGGATGAAAGGAGATGCTGAGACTCATAGCCATACTTTGGGTAAAGTGGAGCAAGTGTCATGGGAGAAGGTGGAGATGGGGATAGAAGGACATGGAGGGGACAGGAGCCCCACAGGGAGACCAACAAAGCTAAAGTATCTGAGCCCAGGGATCCTGCAGAGACTGATGCACCAGCTAAGGACCACACATAGACAGGACCTAGACCTCCTGTTCATATGTAGCCAATTGGTAATTCAGTCTCCATGTGGATTCCCAAGTACGGGGAGAGCAGGGGCTGCCTCTGTCATAAACTTAAACTCGGTTGCCTGTTCTTTGAGCATTTAGTTTTTATTTCACACCCAGACCTCCAAGAGATGGTCTAGCCTAGGTAGCATTCAATTTGGGCAGAGCCAAAGGCTCCAATATATTCACTAAGAGAGCTGGATACAGAGGAAGCATTTGTGTTGAATTAAACACCTGTCATACATTTTATTTTAATCCAGACTACGTGGTTTCTCATCTTGTAAGTGCCTAAGTGAGATCACACTTCCTGGAGATAGTTTGAAATTGTATGAAGGCAATTAGCTGTTCGGTTCTGTTACCTCTTCCTGTGTAATAAGCTATCCTAGAGCATAGTGTCTCAACACACTGCAGTTCTTGGTGCTTGTGCTCACTGACTACATCCCTTTTGTCTCATGTGTGATCAGTCACTCATCCTTAATCGTCAGCAAGAGGCTTGCCTGTAGTTTTAGTTGGAGCCACTTGGTTCTTCTCCATGTGACCAACTTATGACATGGCTCATATGCTTACTTCATAGCACAGTGGCCTGTGACTTAATGAGAGAGAAGATAGGAATTTCCCATTCCATTCCATCTGGACCCTGAAGTCTAGGACAATGTCTTCATCTACATTGTGTAAATCAATGCCTGTCAAGTTACAAGGCCATCTCATGTGGAAGCAGAAAGAGCCTGCCTCATATGTGGGGAGGAACACTCTACATAATAAAGAGATGACAGGAAGTGGGAGTAGTATTCTTAGTGGCTACTTTGGCAAGCACCTTATAGTAACCAATCAGGATGGTGGCTGAATGCAAGACTGCAGTGGAAATGGAATCGTGGAATTGCTCTGCTGAGTTTTAAAATGCTACCAAAGAAGTATTTCAGTTAAATTCTTCATAATAACCTCATTTTTCTTAGTGTCAGTCGTTTGACAATAGTTCTGGGTTTATAGCTATGTTTTTGTTATCTATATAGTTGTCTTTTTAAATTTTGGGTCCCTGTAAGTATACATTTCCTGATATGCAGCAGATCATCAGTGTTCTTTTCCAATTCAGTCTCTTCCTCCCTCCCACCTTTCCTGGTTCATTTTCATTATGGAATTTCATGTATAAAATAGGCTTTTATCATATTTGTTTCCCCGTGATCATTTCTTATCCTTCTCCTGCTTGTGCTCATTCCCTTCTACTTCTTCCGTAGTCCCTTAGTTTGCTTTCATCTTTAGTTAGTTAGCTGCTTAATTAGCTTGGTGGTCCAGTGTATTTCTTTAGGGTATAAAAGGATAGACTGTTGACAGGCTGAGTCTTGGGAAGGACTGGTGTCTATGTATATTACTCATATACTGATTACGACCTGTGTTGTGGCCTCCTGGTTTTACACAAACAGAATTAGCCCCATTCATGTTTGCATAAACAAAATAAACTATTTCCATATAATTGATTTTTAAATATAACATATAGACTTAGATTGTTTATTTAGCTTCATTTAGGTGAAATAGGTTTATATTTAATTGATATAAAAACTTTAACAAATAGCTGATTGAATTTTTATCTGAGCAAACACAAGTCATATCTACTGTCTTTTCCTATATATCAATTGATGTAAAAGAACCTCATTCTTTTCTATGTCATACTATTTTAAAATCTGAAAACAATCTTCTAAATGTCTAAGTTGTGTGCATTAATTTACTTTAATATATTCACTTCTTAAGGCAGCTGTTTGCAAATTTTATTTTTAACATTCATCTCATTGTGTTTTTGGCATGACATTAAAATAACTATACTGATGAATGTAAGTGATATATCTTTTCCATAGTGAAGTACACCTTGCCCTTCAGGCCCTCTCTTTTAAACCCGGAGTGAGCTATACCGAGACATAGACATGCATGGCCTGATAGTGTAAGCCACACAATGAATATACTTGGCAGGAGAAATTTGGTCACATCGCTTAACCAATTTAAGGTTGGCTGGAAAAATAATCTTTCTCACACATCAACATCATACTATGAATATTTTGTAGCAATTAAGCCAACTATTCTCCTTTAATAGAATCTTTTACAAAACTGATGAAACATGGAGTCAGAGTTCCAGAAGAGAACTTTTCAATAAGGTTTTCTGTTGGCACATGCTATTCATTTGTTTGCAAAGTCTACTTCTCTGATTGAATATTTTATTCTGGCACTCATCACCTTTTCACTACAGAAAAAAAGACACTGCATGTATTGTATGGCAGATCTTATACATATAAGATTTTTGGTTCTGATTCACACTGGAAACTTAATATAACACCTCAGCTTCTGATATGGAAAGAATATTTACAATCTTTCAGTATTTGCATCTGAATATATACAATTTTTTTCTGGAGTAACAAAATAAATATTGAATCAAATCCTAATCTATTAATATTTATAAAAGTAAAAAATGAACAAATCTCTCTAAAATTTGTTTTACAAATGTTTTATGATAAAACAAAGTACTTCATTATAGTTGAATATATTGTTCTCTGTTATATAAAACAATTATGAGTTCTTTTCCATCAATGTTTAAATTGATGAAAGTGTTTCCAATGTTTTTAGATAAACTGCATAAAATATTAGAGAATAAGATTTCTCTAGCCTATTGATCTATTAGTGAGGTCATGAAATCAATTTTGTAAGTTAAATTATCTTTTAATGCAAAATAAAATTAGATGTAAACTATGTAGGAGAATATAGAGGTATATTATGAAGGGATGTTACTTCATCAACAGATTGTTTTCATTTTATCTGTTAATGTATAGTTGATTACTGCCACAGAGTCAGGGTTCTCTAGAGCAGTGGTTATCGACCTGTTGATGGTAGTTGAATGATCCTTTTACAGAGGTCACATATCAGATACCCTACATACCAGATATTTACATTACAATTTATAACAGTAGTAGCAAATGTACAGTCACAAAGTATCAATGGAAAATCTATGGTTTGGGTCACCACCACATGAAAAAACTGTCTTAAAGAGTAGCTAGGAAGGTTGGGAACCACTTTTGTAGAGAAATAGGACCAATGGGACTCACATACATACA
>CM053750.1:27785582-27813466 GCA_028658305.1 Pachyuromys duprasi | reverse complement strand
GGCTGAGTCTCTCAACAGTCCCAATCTGTTCCAAAACTCTGGAAAGTTCATTACAAGTTGCTGATCTTTATTCTACCTTGGAAGCCTGGAAATGCTCATTCATGCATCACCCACTGAATCAACATCTTAAGCAAAAGGGGAAATCAAGTCAATGTCAAGAAAGAGCATTAGGTATGCTAATGTCAAGCCATCTTTCTTCTGCTGTCCTGTTTATCTCTACACTACCAGAAGGTGCTGTTCACAAATGCCTTGCATCTTCCCACATCTGTTACAGTCATTGCTATTCTTCAGGTGAATCTTCCTGCTCAGATGATTCTAATTTGTAGCAAGTTAACAATAAAATCAACATATTCATTGCTATAAAATATGTCTGATGGATATGGTTGATCAATCTGAAAGCTACCTGTTAGTTTTTCAATGAGAAGATTAAAATTAAATGGCCAATTTTTTAAACCTCAATTGTAATCCCAGCACTCTGGCAGCAGGATTGAAAGTTCAAGCCTAGACAAGTCTACTTTGCAAGATCCCATCAAAAATGAAACAAATCAAACAAAATAAAACCTAAATATTTTCATCAAGTCAGTTTAGTGTATCCAATTATGATTTGATGAATGACTCACTCCTTTAAGATTGAGTCATCTTTACGCAGAAAGTGTGTGATTATGATGTAATAATTACTAAATGAATATGGAAATGTCTGGAACTATTGAAATGTCTCAGATTTCTATTTATTGTTCATAACCATAGAATCATTAATTGTCAGTGATTCTTGGTTCTTGAAGTATTATGACAGGAAGTTTTTATTCATAAAAGTAAATGTGATTACAGTACAGAAACAGTTGTGATATTGACACATAATATGATTTTTCAAACTTTGTTATGCCAACTACATTGTAAATAAAATAATAAAGTAAATATGAAATAAACATGTATTTTATTTTATTCAGAATGTAGTATAAACCATTAGGTTCTGCTTAAAGGATTAATATGTCATCATCAGGGCATTGAGTTGATGTTAAACTCAATGTTAAAACACATAGCTTTTTATTATTGACTGGTCAATCATGCACTTAATGGCCTTACTCTATTATTATTCTTCTGTGATGAAGCTAACATTTTAGTTGAGAATAAAAAATTAAATGCTTATGAAATGCTAGCAGTTCACTATGCATATGTATATTTATGAATCAAACCTTCAGTATCTTCTTTGTAAGCTCTCAGGAAGCAGTGGAGTTTGAATGGATAATGAATGAATTAGTTATGTAATATTGAAATTCTGTGACCTTTTGCCTTTAGGTTCAACATGGAGCTAGAGAACAGCAGGATTATAGTATGAGGAGAGCTTTATGTTCATGACCGTTGTCATGTGCCCTACACTGAGCAGTGATGTCTCTGAAGACTCCTAGTGGGGTCTGAATCAGAAATGCTTGCCGTTCATAGGCTCATGTTTTAAAGCCTAGGTCCTCAGCCTGTGATCCTGTATTGAGAGACAATGCAATCAATAGAAGATGGGGAATGAGCAAGTCTTTGTTGCTTTAAGGGATGTATTCTGTTTCTTGGTTTGGGTCCTGCTCATGGCGAAGGGAGTCTCTTGTTCTAAATGCTGTCACCATGACGCTTTACCTTGCCTAAGATCCACAACAGTGAAAGTAGCTGTCTATGGACCTAAGCCTCTAGAATGGAGGCAGAATGAGTTTTTCCCTTCATATGTGGGTTCTCTGATATATCTGTTTGAGAATGACTGAAATTTCAGACTCACAATTTCTGTCTTGAAACAGATGTGGTAATAAAGCCTTCGTTCCATAACCTCCTCTATTTCAGTGAAGAAACAGCCCCTTCTAAAATGACATTTTTGGAGACCTAAAACATCTCAGCACTCAGAATCTGCAAATTGTATCTTACAGTCTACACTGATTTGAAAATATGACTGTGCATATGGGCTTTGAAATGAGTAATTTTTTAAGAATATCTGGGTGACCAGATTAAATGTGTGGGGAAAAGTCAGTGAATCCTTCAGCAGTGATCACAGGTCTCTGACAAAGAGAAAAGCCTCAAACTTCTGTAAGAGATACAATGTGCTATTGTAAACTTTGCAGGTGTAAGAAGAGTTCTCCAGATGAAGAATGCAGGTAATGTGCAAAGGCTAGATCAGCCCCCAGCAAAAAGCCAGTACAACTCAGTCGTATGCTCACATGGACTTGGAGTCTGTCAATAACCTAGAGAAATAAGGATATAAATCCATCTGGGATATTCAGAAAGGAATGATAGAGGTCAGACTTTGATTTTTGTGTGGTGAGATCCAGGTCAGACTTATCTATGAATTGATGTTTTTTTTGGTTGGCTGGTTGGTTGGTTTGGTTCAGTTTTGGTGTTCAAGCCATTGAGTTAATAGTATCTTTTTAAATTTTTCTAGATCTGATATAGTGGTGGCATCTTGGTGTGATATTTTTTTCTATCTCAGTTCTTGGGAACAGAAATTTGTTACTGTCCAAAAGATGTTTGACCCACACAATTTAATGAATATTAGAGAAATCTAAGTTAGCCAATGATACACAAATTCTGTCTTATGTACAAATACTACCCCAACATTGGCTTAATCATAAATTGACCAATTAAGTCCTCTCCATCACGTCAAACTTTATTCTAGCAAAAGAAAGAAAAAAAATCAGAAAAAATTATACTTTGTAATATATTTTATATTCAGAAAACCAAGCCTTAATCCTTAGCCTCTGTGCAAAATGAAATAACAAAGAAAGAAGTAGCAATTGGAGAAGGACAGCAGGAACATACAATTTGTACGGGTTTGTAGAGAAGAATTGATCATGCAGCCCTTGACCTAAGGATAAGAGGGTGCTGTCCCTTTGCAATTCCAGTGCTGTTGTAACATTCCTCTAACAGAGATTCAGATAAATTAAGGGAACCCTTTATATCTAAAACAAAAAGTGTAACTAAAACACAAATATTGTTTGAAAGGGGTCTTTAGTAAAGTCAGTTGGAGTGATTTAAAATAGAGTGTTTAGAGAGAACATGAGCCAAGACGGGGGAAGACAGGATGGAGGGAAATGTAGGAAGACTCAAGATTTCTTTTATGCCTGAGCACATGGAGAAAACCATACAAGTTTGTGTCTTTGTCCAGCATCATTTATAGGAATTATAAAAGGACTGAGCATGCCTCTTCTCATGTTCCAGGGGCTTGGTGTAGTTTTAACAGTTCATTCATTGTTTATGCAAGTTTTAGAAGGTCCTCTCCTTCCCTAGTGGAGCAGCATTACATGCTACCCCATCCCTAAATATCTGTATGTTAGCATTCCATTTATCACCAAGGTCAGAGGCTGCACTCTTTATGTGGTGTCTGTCTTCATCCCTTCACTCTTTTCTGTTAACTACAGTTCTGATCTTGGGCTGGTCATATCTCTATTTCTCAACTGCGTAAGCATTCCTTCTCCTGTCTTTTTTTGTTTCCTCTTGCCCCACTCAGCTCCACAATTATCCTTTAAGTCTCCCTTTTTATCTTGGTGCTTTCCTGAGTCAAAAACTTCAAATGGTTCCCTGATGTTTATAGTCTTCTTTGTGGTGTAGCTTTCAAGGTACTCTGCTGCCCAGTTTCAACTGCCATTTATTATGCCTCATATCCCATTATATTTCTGCAGAAATCATCTCCTCTGGCCAAGTTGGCTCATTCTGAACCCTTAAATATACCTCTTGGGTTTTTGCCAGTGTGATTTTGCCTCTCGTTCCTTTCACCTTCATTGTAAACTCCTCCCTGGCACCTTTTCCCTATTCAAATCCTTCTTCTCTTTGTTTCAGTGTATCCCAAATTAGGAAATGCCTCACCTAGAGAATAGATTGTGCTTCTATTCTCCAAATAACAATGAAGAGGAAACCTCAGAGATCTAAGAAAATAAGACTTTTCTTTCTTATGAAATGTGTTGTCAGAAAAATCTTTGCTATATCATCTTCCTTTCCCATTTGAAGATGAGAATCTGAAGCATCCACCCATCCTAGACTTCAAAGCTGGGTCAGATAAATCAGGATGGCCTTCAGCAATGGGTGTTTGACCCTTTGTTTTTCATTCCTCTCCCTGAACAGAGATTGAGAGTTCCTGGTGAAATCAAATTATAGTCTCAGTAGGGAAATGCCACTTTCTCCAGATGATGTGAGAAACAAAAGGACTCTTATCTGTCTGATCAGCACTGGGGATGTAGCTGAGAGAAGGACAAGAAGAGCCCTAATACAAAACTGTGAGTACCCTGCTGAGCACTAGGTCTTCAGACTCTCAGGGCAAGAGCAATAAGCTCCCTTGCAATGCTGCCAAGGAACTCACTCTTTTCAATGTCTAAGAATGAAAACCTCTGTCCTATTGTTTTGAGCTTTTGGCCTCATTGATTATATTATAGAGAATTCCCAAAAATATCTAAATTGTATTCTCAACGCTTGGTCAACCTTTGAGGCCCATTATACTTGAAGGAGGTGCTGCTGACATTGAACACTTGACTGAAGAAACTGTCCCCTAGTTGTACTCACTTACGTTGTATGCATTTCATTCACATTTTAATTGCCCATGGAGGTCTCACTACTATATAGGGTGTGTTGTATGTATAACTGTTCATACCACAGCTATCACACAGAGAGTTACTAAGCACTTTTTTGTTTGTTGTTGTTGTTTGATACACTGTCTCACTTTAGAGTCCCCAGTGGTCTGGAATTAACCCCATCTCCCTTTGAACTTGTGACATTTCTCCTGCTTCAGTATTCTGAATGTTAAAATTTCATTCAAGTATGAGCCATCCTGCCCAATTTAATGAACACTTTCTATGAATCAAGAATCAACCTGAATATCAGTGTTATTTTTTTTTCTATGAGAGGGCTCCTCTGCTCTGGAATGCCATTTAAAATATCCATCACAGAGAAGATTGTACTGCTTCAGCAGACTCTGAGAAACCCAAGTACAAACAAGCAGACAATAATTTAAAAATTCACTGTATTTCATTACCTTCTCTCACCAAAGGCCTAATTATAATTTCTTAACTTCAGATACTGTTCGACATTAACTGAACTCAGTGTTCTGAAATATTAATAACTAAAAAATACAGAAGAGGACACATTAATCTTACCCAGAAGTGAATCTTTGGAGCTACAACAATGACTGACCTGGCAAGGCATGCCCACTGACACAATATTGCCAGAGATATTATGTGGGTAAACAGGGGTAATCTACTTAGATTTCAGTCCTATTAAGAAACCCTAACTTGTCACCATTAATTGGCTATGAATCTATGGCTAAGCATGCCACAGACCATAGGATAAATCCCACTACTGTTCTGACAAATGGACATAGTAATAATCTGACTGTGAATGACTAATTCTTGTATACATAGATCAGTGATTCCCTCAGAGAAGTTTCTATTTGCAGTAGAGAGTGATTATCATAGAGAACAATAACTGAGAAAAATACAAAGAATAAGGGACTACACAATGCTCAGCCCCAAATAGAGCAAGCATATAGACCATACCCTCCATTCTGTAGGTTCAGGTTTCATTATGGAAGAGGGGTGGGGCAGCAGGAGGAATATAAGAGGCAGATTTAGTGGTTGTCTACAAGAAAGCTGTCTTTTGAACATAGCAGGTCCGGTGCACATATAAACTTAACAGTAGTTGTAACATCATGCAGAAGATCTGTGCAAGTTCAAGTGAGACCAAACCCTAGCTCGGAGAGTGGCATTGAGCATGAGGTCATACGTGCAGCTGTGAAGCTGTTGGCAGTTGTTAGCATCTGGGAGTGAAGGGGTCAATTTTCTCTAAATCCTTTTTAAGTTGATTATGCTCCAGGTGAAGGCTCCTCAGGACCTGAGAATCTCAGGCCAATGCAAATTGGCCTTGGTTGGATGTGTAGAAGGCCACAGAGCTGGGTGGATGGGGAAGCTGAGTGGATCTGGGAGACAGTGAAGGGAGGATGAATATGATCAAAACATGAAATTTTATGGGAGGGAGACCTCAGAGGAATCCTAAAGAGTTGGAGAGAAATACGGAGTAGATAGAACCAGTGTGATCAGGAGACCTTGATGATAAATATGTGAAAATTTCAAAAAGTATATTTAAAAAAAAAATAACAAGCACAAAACGCCTGACTGTTCTTGACTGTTCACAGACACTTTAGCACTGGATGCAGAATATCTCAGATAATCCTGGACTGGGCCAAAAGTTATAAGTTTGGGACGAAAAGTGGGAGCTTTTCCTTCAAGATTCACAAAACTCAATTACAGCCATTGATATTGGTGTGGAATGAAACGTGGGCATGCTGCCTGTGCTGAATTCACAGTCAGAACAGCCTGTGCTATGGCACAGGGTTAGCTTACTTCCCCAGTGATTACCACCACTACTGTCAGCATCTATTGTCACCAAACTTGCGTCATTTTCCCCAGGTTATTAAAAATAAGAATATAGTAACTAATCAGAATAATTTAACGTAAGAAGTATAGGAAAACTACTCTGAGGATCCATGAGAATAATCTAGGCAATTTGCGGCAGCTTTGACAATGGATTAACCCATGTGACAGCAAGTTAGCAAAACAGGTTCCTTTTCTTTTTGCAAAATGCTTCAGTATGTTGAAAACTAGGAGACTACTGTCACTGATTTCACATCTGGTTTCAGCCATGACCCCATTAACATAGGTGTCATTTGAATGTCCTTACCTGCCTTCTGCCCCTTCTGGTCACAAATGCAAGCTTAACAACTTTAACTGTCACTAGAAGAGACATCATTCCTTTTTTTAAATAAATTTTAATTTTTTATATTAATTACAGTTTATTCATTTTGTGTCCAAGCTATACTTCCCTCCCTCATTCCCTTCCAGTCCCACCCTCCCTCTCTCATCTCCTCCCATGCTCCTCCCCAAGTCCACTGATAGGGGAGGTCCTCTTTCCCCTCTGTCTGACCCTAGCCTATCAGGTCTCATCAGGACTGGATGCATTCTTAACTACCATCCACAGTCATCACCTATTGTTCAAAAACTAGTGTCCTTCCCACCCAGACATACTTCTAGAAAAGCTGATTTAACATGAATTAAGAAATGTAATGAAATAAAATAATAAATGATATTTAAAAGGCTAAAATATAATAAATGCATAATTTTGCATTTATTGTGTTGTTTTTTTTTCTGTATTGATCTTACTAAAATACAGAAATGTAGCATTTTTAAAAGTCAAAGATGGCAACTTAAATTAAGCTGCAGAGTAGCCACAGTATTGAGTATTAATTGAAAAGTGTAAGAACAGAATAACCTGCAAGTTGTTAGCTGCTCCAGCTTTCCAAGCACTTTCTGTGAATGAATGTTAATGTTTCTTGTATACTGAATGAGATGGTTCTTGTACTGCATCACATCTTGAGAGATGTTTTCAATTTTCTGCACCATGTATATTATCTGAAGGCAAAAATATTACTCAACAGATTATTATATATAATTATTATATTACTACTATATTGTTATTATATTCTGGACAATTAGAAGATTGAACCTGTTACAATCACATATTAACGAGGAACAGATCATCAGGGAGGAGAGACAGATAAAAGACAGAGCAATGGAACAAAAGACAGAGAGCAATGGGATACATGTGACACAGGGACAGAAAAGGAGGCTTTTAGAGAAGAAAGTAAGAGAATTAGACCATGATAGTGATGATGGCATATGAATAAGGGTAAAGTGACATGAAATGTATGTGTGGAAATACAACCATCAAACAAATTACTTTGTATTACATGGTGTGGAATGAGTACTGTTTTCAGTACTCAATAAAATTGTCCTATCTCATCACATATCCCAAAGCAATAAAGTGCTGTGGTTCTGCTTTTGGGTGATGGCAGGGTCTTCACAACACATTCTTTCTCAATGACATCAGCATTTTTAAGGACATGAGCTCTACAGAGTAGGAATTATGAACAGTCTGCCTCATAATCAGAACACCATTATATTTTTTGCATACAGATATATTAAAAACTAACTAGTTTAGAATTTATGGACTGACGATCACTTGGGACGTGACAAAGTGACTGCTTCAGTATGCAATTGCATTATTCAAGAGAAGGCATATTGAGACTCACTGACAGATGTGTGGAGGTCTGGCCCCTGCAATGATGTAGACAGAGGAAGAGGTAGATTTTTGCTATTGTTATAGTTATCCATTACTCATGATTGAAACAAGGAAAATATATTATTTGTTGTTTGCTTTAAATCTATGTCACATGAATTTCTGTTATTTTGCTTTCGATTCTGTTATTGAATTTAAGTTTTTTTAGAAAGTAAAATGACATGTCAGAGACAGGAAAATGTTGACCATTAAGTTCATGTAATAGTTCATAGTAATTGGTAATGGTTGAATGATATCAAAGTGACTTCTGTAGTGTATTTAAGAATAACAATTTTAATTATCATTTTTAAGAAAAATCATTAACTCATTGTTTTCAGTATTCAGTTTTATATTTATGATAAATAGTTTCTCTGTCTTCTTCAACATTTTCCAGGAAACATGACTGTTAATACTTTAGATTACTGTAGAAAAATCCAAATATATTAGTATAAAAATCTTTTAAAGAAGATGTTAATGTTGAAGTATAATTGATGTGTGCTTTATTGATCACTGACACAAGAAATTTTGAGCTCAAATATGAGCTCTACCATTTCCAGGAATCTTAATAGGAAATAAAAGCAAATAATTCAGCATTTGTTTGTTTAATTTGAAAATGTCTCAATTGTATCAAATACCTCTTCATTATTTATAGCAGTATTTTCTTTAGATAGAGCTACCACAGATTTAAGGCATTGATATGAGCAGTACAGAAATAAGACTAAGGGGATAGTCCTTGTTGTCATTCTCTTCCTGACACTCAACTTTTATCTCACACAACATAATACGTTTGAGATTACCTGAGCTGCATTTGGAAACTCTGCAGGAAAACAAAAACAAAACGCCTGGCCTGGTATCCCAAGTGTGACATCACTGCTCTTGAAAAAGCTAATTTAAGAAGATTGCAAGCTCAGAGCTTGCTATTGTAATAAAGTGAGTTCAAGACCAGCCTGGACAAGTTAGTGAGACATTATTTTATGCTAAAAACGCATTAAAATGGGATATATCTTAGTGGGACATTTGCTTGGCATGTGTAATATCTTAGGTGTGTCTCTGTTTGGAAACATTACTAATCATATTGTTTTATAGATAAGGGCAAGCTTGTTGTATTACCCATGCCACCAGTAAAGCTTAACAATCTAACTTATACATTTCCCTGACTTCTCAGAGCAAGACCCTTTTGCAAAGGAACCTGTCTTAGGGCTTCTCATAGGCTGCCGTTAAGCTACCCAAGGCTCTCCTGGGGCACTAACTTGGGCAATTTTCTACCAAGCGCATGTACCTGTAGCCACTGGTAGCCCCCAGGTTTTCTCTGGTTGTTGACAAGCAGGACACAATTATATGAAGACCTCAATACCAAAAGCTGAACTAGAGAGATCATCCAGGTCAATTCCGTGTATTGCTATCATTTTCAAGTCTATAGTATTTCGTTGGAAACTATGAAAACAAGAGAAGATATTCAACTATTTTATCATTTTTTTATTTTGTGTGTATGTGTATATATGCTATGTCTATATGCACATATGTCATGTGTATATGGGTGCATATATGTTCCTTCAGGAATGTATGTCATGTATGTAGGTGTGTGTGTGTGTGAATGTATATCATGTATATGTGGGTTCCTGAAAAGAGCAGCAGAAACACCAGATCTCATCTCATGAATCTGGGGTTGCAGGAGTTGTGAGATGCCTAACATGGGTACTGGGCACTGACCTCTGGTCCACTTACGAGAAGGATGTACTACAACCTTCAGAGAAGATAATCTTAAAGGCAATGCCTCTGTCTTCCTTGTCTTCTGCCTCTTTGCTGCTTCTTTCTTTCTTTGTTTAAAGCTCATAAGTTCTGGTTAGTCATTTGGAAAGATAACACTTTAATTGTTTCATTTTCTAATTTGCACTCATGTGTGTGAGCCTTCTTGGCTTTGTGTTTCGCTTGAGTGCAGTACCTGAGGAGGCCAGAAGAAGGCATGGGATCTCCTGAAACTAGGAATTGGCAATTTGTGGGACACCTAATGTGGGCATTGCGGACTGAACTGGATCTTGTACAAGAACAGCAAGTGCTCTAAACCTTTTTAACCTTTTAAGCCAGCCATAAGAAAAAAAAAATCAAAACATTTCCATCAAGGACATGATCATGAATGGAGAAACGAACTGAAACTTATTGAAATTTTAGAAGTCAAAAACTGAGGGACTGGGGAGATGGTTCATCGGTTGAGAGCAATGACTGTGCTTGCTGATGACTTCACTTTGATTCCTAGCACCCACATTGTAGCTCACAAACAGCTGTGACTCCAGGCTCGGGGGATCCAACATTCTCTTCTGATCGTCAGAGACACTAGGCATATGATGCACAGACACCCATGCAGACAAATCAACTATATTCATAAAATTAGGTAAATCTGAAGAAATATTTTGAGTGAATTTAGAAGTACCATAATACCATAATGCTTTAATATTACAGAGTCTCTGTGGGTGTTACATGGGAAGATTCTCAGTTTAGAAAGCCACTGGTAGATGTGATAAGTCTAATAAGACGATTTTTTTCTTTTCTTTCTTAGTAATATATTTTTAATGATATTGTATTTACTATATCATTAGTTTGCTTTGCATCTAATGTGAGTTTTATTAGGATATAATAACCAAGAGAAGAATAACATTAATGTTGCCTCGCTTACATTATGGTAGTCTAGCTGTACGGCAGTATAGAATGCCACCTATTTAAAATGCCTAGTGCCTTGAAGCTAAGATACAGTAGACAATGAATAAGTAAAAACAAAACAAGCAAACAAACAAAACAGCACTTTCATCTCTGAAGTAAAATCCAAATCTCAATTTTTTGTGCCTAAATATTCTCTTAAAAATATACAGCCAATTAATATGCAGCATTTTGAATTAAATATGCAACATCTTAAAAAGCACAGTATAAACCCATGGTAAAGGAGAAAGCTCTTCCATAGCATGTGCATTCAAACAAACAGATATTAAAAGAAAATTCTGACTAGTGATGGTAATACAAGTGAGTATTACTTTAGTTGTGACATTTTGTATAATCCAGGAAATTTGTATCTACAAGGCACAGAAATCCAATGCAAATCAGTACAGAAAAAAAATGCAGTATTACTGGAAGTTATTTTCTTACCACAGAAAAGATTTCGAGTCAGAGCTGAATGGCTGTCTTTAATTCTGCCAAGAATGGTTTCTTGCTGCTTCTCACTGCTGGTTCTCACCATGTGGCACACAAGAGAGGCAGTTCTCAAGACTGCAGGAGTCCCGGGTCTACCATCAGCATCTCTAACACCCTAGACACACACTCTAGAGACATACTCTGATGGCTCAGGGTTGGGTCAAGTGTCTGACTTGGGGTCAGTCACTCATATGAAGTTGAGAATGAACCTGTACCTGCCTATAACTAGGTCTGGTATCTCTTCTTTTACCAGTCAGGACAAGCAGACGGCATGATACACAGACATCTTGAGAGCTATCTGCTCTCTCTTGTCCCGTAAGCCCAATATTTTTTTATTTTTACACATGCTATAAAAAGTTCTATACAAATAAGAAAAACCTTCTGTGAATTCCCTGTGCATCAGTGAAAACATAGCACATAAAGAGGAAAAGAAGTCTAAGAAAGCAATGCAAGCATGCTACAGCCTCCCCCAAGCTGTCATTTGAAGAGTTAGCATGCACTATTTTTTTTTTTGCAGCGGGGGGAGATTTTGCAAATGTATTAAATCCAAGTGAAATTGCTAAGATAGTATCTCATAACTGTATTTGGAAGTGGTGGGGAACACGTGTGGAATAGTCATATTAGATGCTAAATTTAAGTGTATAAGCAGCAGCTAAAGTCCCCAAACTGCCCTCACCTTCTCTCTGTTGACATTCATTTCTTTCATAAGGATAGCCTTGAAAGAATGAAATATCCAGTGAGACATTTATTCTATCTTCTTAGTACATCTTTTAAAAATGTCCTGTTCAAATTGAGGTAACTAGGTCTCAGTGGCCTTGAGATATTTTTTGAATCTGGTTCTATAAGAAAAAAAATTAAGTTTATTTTGGAAAACTAACTTTACAAATAGTTTCATTCATTTACTGGTACAAGAGTCTACACTTAATGGCATATGAAGTTAGAATCATGCCATCACTATGTTTTCATTCTTAAATTGTAACAGAAAACTTTGCACTCATGATATATGTACTGTTTTATGTGCAAAATAACCTCAGTAATCAAAGAGCCCACTCTTAATAAGCTACTGTTTCTTTATTAATAATGTACGATATTATGGAATAAAGATAATTTTGGAGAAAGGCTGGATCCCAGTTGTGCCACTTATTAGCTAAAATGAATGTGGAGTTTTCTACTGGGTTTGAGCCTCATGTCATTGAATTATGCTGCTGGGAGGTGACATACCGCAAAACATGAGGTGCCTTTACCAAACATAGTGGAGCTCAGTGAATATGATGTCCCTTGTGTGTCCTCAATGAGCATTTTTCACTCTGTGGTTTACATCTCATCAAGCACTTTCCTTTAATTTGTGCATTTTGAACCTCACGGTATCATCCCATGATAAGGGAGAAAGCCCTTCCTTCTCATGTGCATTCAAACAAACAGAGAAACAAACGTGAAAGTGGGAGCACCCATAGACACATTTGCAAATCCACTAAAAGAATTCAAAGCAAGACATGATACAGCATCAGCGGCTTTGTAAGTAATGGCAAGGTGAAAAGGGATCCAAGAAGGATTCCTAAGAATGAGGGGAAAACAAGCCAAACGGAGTATTTAAAGGTCTAAGTTGGGCAAAATTCGGACTCTTCTACAGAAACTTCAGGGTAATAAGTTGTAGCAGTGGGTGGTTAAAAATATTTAACATTAGATTTTGGTGACGTTTAGACATTTATTAAAGAAGTTATCATTACACGGAATGAATATTCTGTGAAATAATGCTCAGTCTCGCCATTCTGCCTTCATGTTATTCATGGGGACTTTGTGTGCGTAGGCATGTATGTACATTTCTTTCTAAAGAGTCCCTGGTTTTATTCCTCACTCCAATCCATTATTTGTATGAAACTTCTTTGACTGGAGATATTGACTTTCTTGTCTCTGCCTTGCAGTAGATATTGCAGAGTACATATATTGGGATCCACCTAGATAATTAAGAGAATTTTCTGTCTCTGCATCCTTGATTGCATGTGCAAACACTTCTGTTGTGTAAAGTAGTGTATTAAGTGTATGTAAAGGTATAATAGTCAGGGTAGCTTCTCACTGAGTGTTCACAGATGTATGTTCTGAAGGCAAAACAGTATACATGGAATCTAAATGTTGAAAGAACTGACTCATTTTGCTGTGGGTTTCTCTCTAAATAGTCTCACTTCATAGGGTATGATGGAGCCTACTGATACTTCATGATTACAACACTGTAGTCATATCTCCATTGTTAATAGATAATAATTAATTCTCTTTCAGCTGCCTTCAAAAGGCTTTGACAAAAAAAAATTATGTAGTGATGTTTTTGAGGTCAGTAGATTAGAACTCATAGTTCAGGAAACAATATAACACAATTTCTTTTCATATGTTTTGGGATATTTAAATTTTTTCACTAAAAGCTAAAATAAGACAAATCAGAATATTTTCACAGTAAAATTCAGAGGGTGGTACTGACTATTCTATTAGACCTTAAAGAATCCCACATTAACTATACATTTATGACTTTGGGCCTGATTCAGCTTTGAATGCACAGTTCCCAGAATTGTCCTTTCTGGGTGTACTTAGTGTTTCTTCCGTGAATATATGGGTTTAATAATTTACATTCACATGCTAATAAATACAAATAAATAACATTCATATACTATATACCTTATTCATAAATATAGAGATAGGAATGTGTATAATTATGCACAATTATGTATATTAGTATGTGTATATATTTTAAACTAGAAAATTGGTGGATTTCTCCCTCTAATATTATTGGTTAGTATGATAGTCGATTGTTTGGAAAGGTATAACAATTTTGATTGTTATCTCAAGAGATAAAATGAGAGAGAGTAGTCCAACTTATGTTCACTTAGTTTTATTTTCCAATTTTGAGACTTGGATTCTTTGAGCCGATGTTTTCTCAAATAGATATGTGGAGATGTATGTTGCCACCCCAACGAGGCTTCCTGATACCATGTAACACCTTTATTAGCACCCAGAGACATGTTAACATGCATGTATAGAAATCTTTCTTCTGCCTGGCCCTTGGCCTGCATTCAGTGGGTTACTCTGAATTGAAGAATACACTTATGCTATAAATCTCTGTGGTTCAATCCTCTAAAGACTTTTGGGGAACTGGAATATTTTAAATTATCTTAAATAGTTTTCAGATATTTGAGCAAAGGTAAGAATTTTGTTTGTTTTATCATTTAAAAAAATAAGCACCATTTCTCTCTCTCTCTCTCTCTCTCTCTCTCTCTCTCTCTCTCTCTCTCTCTCTCTCTCTCTCTCTCTCTCTCTTCTTTTTTTTAAAGCTGACAACCAAACCCAGGGTCCTTGTGCTTGCTAGAAAAGTGCTCTAGCACTGAGCTAAATCCCCAATCCCTGTGCACCATCTGTTAAGGACTGTGTCTTGTAGGAAAAGTGAGATGAGTATTTCCTGTTTCCTTGCTGACTAAACATGATAATGAAGTGTAGGATTTATTTTAAAAACATAAAAAATTAAGTTTTATAGCATAGATAAATAATGCCATATATCAATTATATGTAACTCTCTCTAAACAATTCTTTCTTGGAGATATACTGCCATTTAATTTCAGTCTCTGCTTTAGCCTTTCTTTTTGTAGAATAAACTTCAAGCCCAAGTATGTGCATTGACAAGGATCCCTGGGAAGTGTTGGCAGAAGGCAACCTCTCTTAATGATGCAATCTTTAACCTTTTTTCCAGAAATCCACATTTCTGAAAATAGTGAGAAGACATGGAAGAGTGTACACATACATGATATAGACATACATTACTCTCCCCCCCAACACACACAATTTCGCCTTTGATTGCCTGGTCCCCTTGGCTCTGTCCCAGTCCCTGCCACCTTCTCCACTTTCCCTGCTTCCAGCTTTAGACAGGTATTCATCCTTTCCATTTTCTGAGCATGCTAAATTGTGGCAGCTTGGTGAATTATTTTCTCTCCTTTTAAATCTCTCTGAGCTGCTCTGGTTTATGCGTCTTTTTGTTCTGTAGACTGTATTTGTGAGGCACACATATAGATGATCCTCCTTTAGGACTGTTAACTGGATGCCTCACTGGTGTGGAGTCTGTGGTGCACACAGAGGAGCCCTGAAAAAATCTGTCCCCCAGTATGTGTGCATAGTATGTTTAGTGGGCTATGTGTTCCACAAGCCAAGGGTCTATCACCTTTTCTCTCTTGCATATATAGTCTAGTTTTTGTTAGTATAGTATAATGACTGATAAAGTATATTTAGATGAAATTAGTAACTAAATGAAGTTGTAGCACTTTTTTATTGTTTATATGAAGTCCAAAATATGCATTCTAACTACTTGAAATACAAAAGCAGACAAAAGTGGGGATGTAGGCACCTCCTAAGTTAAACATCATATTTTAAAAGCTGTACAACGTCTTGGCTGGTCCTATGCAATATTCTGTTAATACATTTAAGCTGCCATTCTCTGAGGCTTTGGTATTGGTTAAAGGAGAACGGTCTTCTAAATGACTGAAGAAGGTTGCTTTTATCATAAAGCAAGAAGCAAAAATAAAATACCTTATGCTAGAAAAAGTAGATGAATATGTGTGCCAGGACTGGTCATTGTTAACCTGGCATGCCTGGAAAATGAAACACTCATTTGAACAATTTTAATTTTCTCCATTAGGTTGGCCTGTGGACATGTCTGAGGGGCATTTTCTAAATTGCTTATTGATGTAAGAGGGCCCAGTACACTGATGGCAGAACCATCCCTAGACAGCTGGACCTGGGCTGCATAAGAATGTGAGCTTGGGAATAAGGCTGCAAAAACTTTTCCTTCATAGTCTCTGTTTCAGTTCCTGCCTCAGGATCCTGCTTGAGCGTCTGTCCTAGCATTTCCCTTAATAATAGCTTGTGATATAAAAGTTGAAATGAACTCTTTCCTTATCAGTTTGCTTTTGGTTATGGCACTGTCACGGTGACAGAAAAACACACTATTGCCTAGACCAACCAGTCCCTAAGGACTAGAACAAAGGCGCAAAGGGAAATTACACAAAGGTTTTGCTATTTCAATTTTCAAAAGTAATGTGAACTATAGGAACCACTGGAGTATAGAAAATGGACAGAACCTTTGCAGAGTGTGAAGTGTGTATTATTCTTGGGTGGCATGAAGAGAGGACCATTAATTTCTTCTACTTTAAAGACATTATAATGATATTATGTACAAAGAAGTGGAGTCAACAGTAAGTGTAGCCTTTTACATTCTTGATATTTAGAAAACAACTGAAGGAGAAAAACCACATAATCAGCTCTGTAGATGCCAAAAAAGCATTTGACAAAATCCAACACCCATTCATGTTCAAAGTCTTGGAGAGATCAGGGATGTAAGATACATATGTAAGCATAGTAAAGAGAATATAGAGCAAGCCTATGGCCAACATCAAACTAAATGGAGAGAAACTGAAATCAATCCCACTGTAATCAGGACAAGTCAAGGCTGCCCACTCTCTCCATATCTCTTCAACATAGTACTTGAAGTCCTAGCTAGAACAATGAGACAACTAAAGGAGATCAAGGGGATAAAAGTCAGAAAGGAAGAAGTCAAAGTATCGCTGGTAGCAGATATTATGATAGTAAACATGAGTGACCCCAAAAATTCAACCAGAGAACTTCTTCAGCTTATAAACACCTTCAGCAAAGTGGTTGGATACATCATTAACTCAAAAAAAAAAAAAAAAAAAAAAAACAAAAAAACAGAAGCCCTTCTGTATACCAAAGACAAAAAGGCTGATAAAGAAATTAAGGAAACAACACCCTTCATAACAGCCACTGATAACATAAAGTACCTTGGTATGACTCTAACAGAGCAAGTGAAAGACCTGTTTGAAAAAAAAAAAAACTTCAAGTCTCTGAATAAAGAAATTGAAGAAGATCAGAAGATGGAAAGATCTCCCATGCTCATGGCTCAGTACGGTTAATATAGTGAAAATGGGTATCCTGCTGAAAGCAATCTACAGACTCAATGCACTGCCCATCAAAATAACTACACAATTCCTTACAGAACTTGAAAGAACATTTCTCAAGTTCATATGGAAAAACAAAGAACCTAGAATTTCAGAAACAAGCCTGTACAACAACAGATCATCTGGAGGTATCTCCATCACTGATTTCAAGCTGTATTACAAGCAATAGTAATAAAAATTGCATGGTGCCAGCACAGAAACCAAATGGTGGATCACTGGGAAAAAAAAAAAAACAGAATATCCAGAAATAAACCCACACACCTATGGATAGTTGATTTTTTACAAAGATGCCAAAACCATACAATGGAAAAAAGACAACATCTTCAACAAGTGGTATTGATCTAACTGGATGTCTACATGTAGAAAAATACAAATAGATCCATATTTATCACTGTGCAAAAAACTAAAGTCCAAAAGAATCAAAGATCTCAACATAAATACAGGCACACTAAATCTATTAGAAGAAAAACTGGGGAAGAGCCTAGAACTCATCAGCACAGGAGACAACTTCCTGAAGAGAACACAAACAGCACAGGCTTAGAGCAACAATCAATGAATGGGACCTCATGAAACTGAGAAGCTTCTGTGAAACAAAGGACACTGTCATCAGAACAAAACAACAACCTACATACTGGGAAAGGATCTTCACTAACCCTATATCTGACAGAGGGCTAATATCCAGAATATATAAAGAACTAAAGAAGTTAAAAAGCAACAAATCAGGTAATCGAATTAAAAAATGTGGTGCAGAGCTAAACAGAGAATTATCTGTAGAGGAATACAGAATGGCAGAGAAACACTTGAAATGTTCAACATACTTAGTTCTTATGTTAATGCAAATGAAAACAACCCTAATATTTCACCTTATACTCATCAGAATGGCTAAGATAAAAAACTCAAGTGACAAGACATGCTGGAGAGGCTGGGCAGAAAGGGGACCCCCTCCTCCATTGCTGGTAGGAATGTATATTTGTCCAACCACTCTGGAAATCAACATGGCCCTTTCTCAGACAATTAGGAATAGTGCTTTCTCAAGATACAGCAATAGCACTCCTAAGCATATATCCAAAAGAGGCTCAAGTACACAACAAGGACATTTGCTCAACCATGTTTATAGCAGCTTTATTTGTAATAGCCAGAACCTGGAAACAACCCAGATGTCCCTCAGTTGAGGAATGGATACAGAAGTTGTGGTACATTTATACAATGGAATACTACTCAGTAATTAAAAACATGGAAATCATGAAATTTTCAGGCAAATGGTGGGCTCTGGGAAAGATCATCCTGAGTGAGCTATCCCAGAAGCAGAAGGACACACATGCTCTATAGTCACTTATAAGTGGATATTAGACACATAATATAAGATAAACATACCAAAATCTGTACACCTAAGGAAGCTAAGCAAGAAGGAGGATCCTGGGTAAAATGATCAATCCTCACTTGGAAAGACAAATGGGGTTCCCTAGTAAGTGTATACCCTAGTAAGGGGAACAGGGACTCTCTCTGATAGGAACTCGGTGTCTGGCTCTTTGATTACCTTCCCCTGAGGGAGGAGCAGCCTTTCCAGGCCACAGAGGAGGACATTGCAGCCAGTCCTAATGAGACCTGATAAGCTAGGGTCAGAAGGAAGAATAGGAGGACTTCCCCTATAAGCAGACTTGGAGAGGGGCATGGGAGGACATGAGGGTGACAGGGTGGGAATGGGAGGGAATTAGGAAGGGGCTACAGCTGGGATACAAAATGAATAAACTGTAATTAATATAAAATATAAAAATGTAATTAAAAAGAAAACATCAACGAAAACAATTTGGAATAGGGATTTGAAAGTAGTATCAGCAAAGTGAATAAACTGTAATTAATAAAAATTTAAAAAGAAATGACACAATTAAAGATGCATATTAATAGAAAAAAAAAGTAGTATCAGAATCAAGTACTAGTGTGTAGAATTTGGCTTATAGATGTATTACACTGCCTTGCTATTGGTTTTTTTCCCTGGATACTGATGACTGGATTGTTTTCTCATTTTCTTATGTTTATTTATGTGTTTGTTTGTTTGTTTGTTTGTTTGTTTTGCTGGTACTAGACCCATATACATGCGAAACATTTGTTACCTGTGATATATAATCCTCTGAATAACATGAACAGGATTGTATTTGTGTTCATATTTGCTCTGTACCCTGTATTGGGTACTTCTTCACTGTTATGACAAAACATCATGAAGAAGGCAGATTACAGAAGGAAGGGTTTATTTTGGCTTATGGCTCAAGAAGGATAAATGCCCATTACCACTGTGGAAGGAAACAGCAGAGGGTACGTTTGGCAACTGGAGCAGCAAACTAAGAGCACAACTTCAACTCTGAGAAGGAAGTAGAGCTGATGCCCTGATAATGGGCTAAGGCTTTCTCCAGGAATTCCACACCTCTGAAGCCTTCACAAACAGCTCTAACATGGGGAACCAAGTGTTATAATGCCAGACTCCACGGGGTATATTTATTATTCAAAGGAATGTGCTTCGTATTGATGCCATTTTGAGGGGGTTTGTTTGTTTGTTTGTTGTTTTTTGTTTGGTTGGGGATTTTTGTTTTTGTTTTGTTTTCCTGGTATTTTAAGACAGGGTTTTTTCTGTGTAGCTCTGGCTGTCCTGGAATTCACTCTGTAGACCAGGCTGATCTCAAACTCAGAGATACACCTGCATGTACCTTCCATGTGCTGCCATTAAAGACATTAAAGGCACTACCCAGTGGTTTAATTTTTTAATTAAAATATAGTTACATATTTTTCTTCTCTTTCTTCCCTCTAACCACTCTCATGTCCCTCAATCTCTCTTATTCATTGTTTCATTTTCCTTAAGTGTGTGTGTGAGAATGTATTTATAAATGCATAAATATAGAAACATAACCTGCTCTGTCCAAGTAGTGTTATTTTTATGTATATGATCTCATGGCTGAGCTCTTGGTATTTGATAACCACTTGGGAGGTTCATCCTTCAAGAATACTATTTTTTTTCATTCTTAGTACTTAGATATCTATATTTTGTTTTCTAAGGGTAGGATACCAAGATTTTCTTCTTTCTATAACAGCATGTCTATTGGTGCTATACTCATTCAGGTCCTGTCTAAGTAGCCATATTGTTGGGGTATCATGTAATTTCTAGGAGATAAAATATCATAGCAAATTTTCAGCTCCTCTGACTCTTAGTCTTTCTGCCCCTCTTTCTCAATGTTTCCTGACTTTAGATGCAACAATTTTGTATGTTTGCATTGAGGCTGCTACTCCATAATTAGTTGTTCATTACCTTTATAACAGTTGTAGTTTTCTACCTGCTGAAAAAAAATTGATAAAGGGTAAGAGCTACATCTGTGAGTTTAGGATTAGTGTTTGGATTGTGGTTAGGAATTATACTGGCTTACTAAAGTGGTGATAGTAGGTTCTCCTTTAAGATTCATGACCTCACTCACCTCATGCAGTTGGCTAGGTTTTTAGTACCAGGCGTGATTTCCCTTTAACTGATGAGGCTTCAAGTCTGATTACACAGTTGTTGGTTATCACAAAGATGTGAGGGCCACTACTGCACCCATAATAATCTATTGCTATACTGGGCATTGTGGTCCATTGTCATCACAGCTAAGTGGAAATATTCCGCACTTTCATACCTTTGTGGCTTGCATAGTACCTTTATTTTTTAAGAATTTATTTATTTCTCACTGTTTTCTTTAGTCTGAGTATGGGTTGCTTCACTCAATGTAGTGGTTTCTAGTTTTATCCATTTACCTGAAAATTACATGATTATATTTTTCTTTAAAACTGAACTGTATTACAATTTGTATAGAATCCAATTTTTTTGTGGATTTTTGTTTCTCAGTAGCATGTTTCTTCTGCCCTCCACTCATTACAAATCTTTGCACATCCATGTTTTTTGTTTGTTGTGCTTGCCCCAAATTAAAGAGTTAAGAGTCCATATTGTTAACAATTAAAAGAGAAAGAAATTTCAAAATGCTATTACAAAGAGTTAAGAGACTAGGTCCTACATAAGTAAATTAACCCAAGAGTCAGACATTTTCTTTATAAGAGTGTCCTATGGTTTGCATCACAATTAACATAGCAAAATACTTTAATCTTTTTATTTTAATCTAATTTATGCCCTACAATTTCAAGCATTTCATTGGGATAACCAAGTGAAGGCAGTAGAATAGTGAGAAGGTTATTTCTAAAGAGTCTGGAATTTCTTTAGAGGAAGTGACTCATAGTAGCTATATTACCAAATAATTTTCAGAGTCAATGAAATGGACAATGTAAGTACTTTTTTTATTTTGTCAGATGAGAAAATTAATTGAGAGCTATTCCCTGGCTCTTTCTGGACTCTAGCTGGATGGTTCAACTCACCTATTCTGGCCCAAATTTCTCTCCAAGCTGACTGATTCAAACTGGCTCCTCTTGGCTTCTGAATGAATTCTCTATCTGGTCTCAAACTAATTCTGGCAATATGTCTTAATCCTCTGGCTCCTCGCTCTCTGGCTCAGTCTATCCTCACCTGTTTTCTACCTTTACTGCTGCTCTTAAGTAGCCTCTCTTGAGAGTTAGACATATCCTCTTTTTTATTTATTCTATCAAATCTTTTTCTGAGTCATCACTTTGTCTGCCCCTCAATTAGATGTCACTTTCAACACAACTGCTTCCTTGTATTAACTAAACTTACCTTCATTGTTTGGGATTAAAGGTGTATATTAAGGGTGAATCTGTATTCTAGCCAGATCAAACTGTAATCCAGAGTGTGTCTGTATTCCAAATACATAAACCTAGAAGGTCTTTGAATGTGATCCCTTGTGAGAATAGCCATATTCCTGGATTAAAATTCCTCTACAGAGTAACACCAATAAGTGTATATTTATTCTGATAAGCAATCAAAGTTGTATCTCTGTTTATTAAAGTGAGTATTACTTTATATCAATTAAAGAGAAATTTTAGTACAGAAAAGTATTCAGCACACATTTATTGTGTGGATTAGCTGGACATGACTGCATCTATCTTAAGTTGTAATAACCTAGACCGCTAGTTAGTAACCCCAGTTGGTTTTTTTCTGTATAATTTCCTGGAAGTAGAATAGATAAGAATATAAGAAATACATAAGAAATACTTTACAATCAGACTCTGGTTCCCAGGACACCCCTTCCTTGATATTATTTTACACCAACTACCTTTCGGCCAGGAAGAAGGCAACATAGGCCTTACTTATAAGCGTGACTCTCTTATAACCAAAATTATAGACTTAACTATTTCTGCTGACTCCCTGGACCATATTTCTGTCACTAAGTTTTCCAAGAAATTTTACTCTGTGTGATCTGAGGTCTTCTTGGGTTTCTCTTTTGTAGCAGGTCACATAGAAATTAGTTCCCATGCACTGGCATTAGCTGTTCTAAAAGAGTAATTTTGTTGTAATTCTAAAGAAAATATAGAACACCTATCTAAATCGGGGGCGATAGTTGACAAAGTAAATCTTCTTAAAATCTTTATATTAATTACAGTTTATTTACTTTGTATCCCTGCTGTAGCCCCCTTTCTCATTCCCACCCAATCCCCACCTACCCTCCTTCATCTTCTCCTTGCCCTTCTCTAAGTCTACTGATAAGGGAGGTTCTCCTTCCCTTCCATCTAACCCTAGTAAATCAGGTCTCATCAGGGCTGGCTGCATTGTCTTCCTCTGTGGCCTAGCAAGACTGCTCCTCCCTTGCAGGGTGGGGAGGTCAAAGAGCCAGCCACTGAGTTCTGTCAGAGACAGTCCCTGTTTCCCTTACTAGGGTAACACACTTGGACACTGAGTTGCCATGGGCTATGTCTGAGCAGCGGTTCTAGGTTATATCCATGCATGGTCCTTGGTCTCAGAAAAGACCCCTATGCCCAAATATATTTGGTCCTTGTGGAGCTCCTGTCTTTTCCAGATCTTACTAAAATCTCCCTTCTTTCATATGATTCTCTGAACTCTGCCCAAGGTTTGGTTATGGAGTTGCCCTTGTATGACGACAAATTTTTGCTAAAGAAAGTACCCCCAAAGAAAAATAATAGATAATAAACTATCTTACTCTATCCTGGTGACCAGGTGTGCAAATATCTTATTTTGTAGTCCTATTTTCTTTCAATTTTCTATTATGTAAAAGGTTAGTTATTTGCAGAAAGTCAAGCGGTAATGCAGAAAATTGCTATGTTTGAATGATTGTTCCTTAGCTTCCAAAGTAATTTGTGGTTCAACATGAAAGAAATTCAAGATTTTAAGCTATATCCAATTCATTTTTATTCTCTTCTATGGGTGGCACTGGTGTTTTTTCAAGCACACATGTGCACTTTCTGCTAAATATTGAGACGTTTTGATTTTGTAATAAATCACTTAGAAATATATAAATATCAGTTAAGAAGATTCCAATATTTTTTGTTTAACATGTTTTATCAAGCCATAACAGAGTTGTTTACAGTGAGGGCAGCGTGGGACTAAATATCAATATTCATTGCAGAGGATTCATATGCCATCGGTAATATGCTGGACATCCCATAAAGAAAGGTGGATTAAAGGAATTCATGAAGTCATTATATACAAAGAAGAATGGGTTGAAACTTATTGCTAGATTGTTACATATTCTCTACAAAAGCAAAGGACAGTCAGGGCTGCACTCATTCTTTATAACTAGTAGTTTTTATATTATCTTAAAATATCCACTTTGAATTATATTAATTGTTGGGAAAGATATGATAATTGGAAACCTAAAATTAGTGTCATTTTTAAAGAGGAACATATTCAACATAAAGACTGCATGAATATATGTTTTCAAACTCTAACATTCAAGTTAATTACATTTCTCTGTGAGACAAAAATTACAAAAGTAATGATGAAAGGAGGGAACTACAGCTCTATATGAAATTATATGGATTTAAATATTTAAGCATCATCTAAGTATATATTCTTGTGACATAAAATATTTTGTGATTTGAGTTATTAAGCTGCCATTTATAGAGGGCTAACTGGGAGATGATAGTGTTTTCCAAGGTCTACATGATACCCATGTTTTAAATGTATTTCCTAGGGAGAGAAGGTTAGGAAGACAAGCACCTTATGTGCTGTATAGCACCGGAAAGAGAGGGGTACTGGAGTGGGAATTCCAATTCTAAATAAAATGTTACTGAGGAGATGACATTTAAGAAAAGACTGAAGAAAGTTAAAGGGTGCATGGAGGGTTATCTAAAGATGACGATTCTAAGCTGAAGGCAAGTGTGAAGCTGTCAAGAGAAAATTTGCAGAACATCTTAGGTAAAGGGCCAAGAGGTGCGACTCATTAATGAGAAGTGAGGAAACTGTCATGGGAACACATAATAAATGAGGTCAGATAAATTAGATGCACATGAAATACTGATAAAACCTTTTTCTTTATTGATAGTGGAAGCCACTGAGTGGTAATTGATTTGACTTAGATTTATTGATTTATTTATAGACAGCTCTCAGTTGGCTCAGGCTAGCCTTGAATATGCTGTGTTCTCCTGATCCTCCTACCTCCAGCTGCAAAACTCTGGAATTTTAGGATTAAGTCATAAGGTCTTGATTTTAGCTTAGGTTTCTAGAACGAAAGCACTAAATGGTGTGTGTATGGAAGTACCAGTGAGATAATAAAGTAAGACAGGGGAATGATAGCTGTGAGTAATACCTGCTTTTTTCCCTAACTAGTTAGGATATAGGATAGGTGAGTGGGATCTAGAAAAATGAAAAATACTTTTGTTGGGATTGAAGGATAATCACAGGACTCTGGAATTATCATGGTGAATATCATGCCACCTGGTTCTGTGTTTAGTGACATAAAATATACTATCACCATAAAATATCAGTTATCAGAGGACTGTGAAAAGCAGTGAGAATCTGGAGTGAAAGGAAGAGGCAGATTATTCCCAGCTCCAGGGGGCAGTGTCCTTCAGTACAAGTCTGAGTGATTAACACAGATATCTGTGCATTATGTAGGTGAACAGAATGTTGGTTAAAACAATGGTTATCCAAGCTCTCTGCATATCTGGGAGCTCTAAAATGTCTACTTCTGGGCTGCATTCCAGGCTCCTCTTTATGAAATTCTTCAGACTAAATCCTGTAGCGGCCAAGCTGGAGCAACCCTGTCCTGTAGGCTCTCTTAGCCCACTGCTATTCATATCACTGAAGGCATCTGTCATGTCATCATTGCTGATTCTTTCCTCTTCAGTTCTTATCTGCTCAAACTGTGACAAGGCCTCATTTTTCAATGGCTTAGTTTGCTACATAAATAGTTGCAGAATGTCACATCTATCAATTACATGGAAGTCTGCACCAGTAGATTTGTAATGTCATGATGCATTCTTTTAAAAATTTTTTTGTATTTTTACTAGCATATTGTTCATTTCATTTTCTTGCCTCATTTCAAACTATAAGTAACTAACAAAGATGTTGACCTCTTGAGTTGGAAATATGCAAAATATTTCTGTTAGGATATATTTAATTCTTTTTATTTATTTATTTATTTATTTTCTATTAATCACAGGTTATATACTTTGTATCCCAGCCATAGCCCCCTCCCGTACTCCCTCCACATCCCCCCCCCCATCCCTCCTGCATCTCCTCCCTGCCCCTTTCCAAGTCCAAGGGGAGGACCTGCTCCCCTTCCATCTGACCCTAGCTTATAAGATCTCTTCAGGATTGGCTGTAATGTCTCTTCTGTTGTCTAGCAAAGCTGCTCCTCGCTCAGGGGGAGGAAAGGGGAAGGTCGAAGAGCTAGGCATTGAATTCATATCCAAAATAGTCACTGATCCCCTTAATTAGGTCACCCACTTGGATACTGAGCTACCATTTGCTACATCTGAGCAGGGGTTCTAGGTTATATCCATACATGGTCCTTGGCTGTAGAAACAGTCTCACAAAAGACCTCTTTGCCTTGATATATTTGGTCCTTGTGGAGCTCCTGTACAGAAGAGGTCAGAGTATCCTATTTGCAGATGTTAGGGTAGTATACATGAGCGACCCCAAAAATTCAACCAGAGAACTCCTACAACTGATAAACTCCTTCAGCAAAGTGGCTGTATATAAAATCAACTCAAAAAAATCAGAAGCCCTCCTGTATACCAAAGACAAAGGGACTGAGAAAGCAATTAGGGAAACAACACCCTTCAAAATAGCCATAAAGTACCTTGGGGTGACTCTAAGCAAGCAGGTATTTATTTATTTATCCTCAAAATTCTGCATGTAGAGGCTCATAAAACGATAGAAATTATTTCCTTATTTTATTCTTTTTTTATTAATTTATTTTTTTGTTATCAATCACAGGTTAGGTACTTTACATCCCAAGCGTAGCCCCCTCCCTTATTCCCTCCCACCCTCCCCAACCCTCCCTCATCTCCTTCACGCCCCCTCCAAGACCACCAACGGGGGAGGACCTCCTCCCCTTCCATCCAACCCCAGCTCATCCTGTCCACTCAGGGCTGGCTGCAATATCTTCCCCTGGGATCTAGCCAGTCTATCACTCCCCGGCATGTATGGGGGAGGGTCAAAGAGTCAGCCATCAAGTTCAAGACTGAAACAGTCCCTGTTTCCCTCACTAGGGTCTTCAGTCCGACACCAAGCTATCGTGGGCCCCATCTGAGCAGGGGTTCCAGGCCACATCCACATGTGGTCCTAGGTTGTAGAAACGGTCTCATACAAGAGCTCTGTGCCCTGCTCAGTTTGGTCTTTGTGGAGCTCTTGTTCTCTCCAAGTCTCACCAACCTCCTCCATTTCTATCATAACATCTCGCCATCTGCCAAAGGCTTGAATGCAAGTCTTAATATCTGCTCTGATACATCGCTACATTGAACCCCCCAGAGGTCCTCTTGGCATGCTCCTGTCCTGTTGTTTGTTTTCTCCACCACTCAATGTCCATTCCATTTGTTCATCCAAACGAGCATTGATCATAGCAACGTGGGTCCTCCTTCCTGTAATTCCTCCCTAGGTGTGTAGATTTCAGCGTGACCTTCGTATCCTATAGGTCTATATAAGTGAGTATATACCATATGTTTCTTTCTGCTTTTGGGATACCTCACTTAGGATGATCGTTCCCAGGTCCCACCATTTGCCTGCGAATTTCATGATTTCCTCCTTTTTAATTGCTGAATAGTATTCCATTGTGTAAAAGTACCACAATTTCCGTATCCATTCCTCGACTGAGGGACATCTGGGATGTTTCCAGGTTTTGGCTATTACAAATAAGGCAGCTATGAACATAGTTGAGCAAATGTCCTTGTTGTGTACTTGAGCATCTTTTGGATAAATGCCTAAGAGTGGTATAGCTGGGTCTTGAGGAATCACTATTCCTAATTGTCTAAGAAAGCACCAAATTGATTTCCAGAGTGGTTGTACAAGTTTGCATTCCCACCAGCAATGGAGGAGGGTTCCCCTTTCTCCACAACCTCTCCAGCATGTGTTGTCACTAGAGTTTTTGATCTTAGCCAATCTGGTGGGTGTAAGGTGAAATCTCAGAGTTGTTTTGATTTGCAACTCCCTGATGGCTAAGGACATTGAGCATTTCTTTAAGTGTTTTTCTG
>CM053750.1:27716725-27785082 GCA_028658305.1 Pachyuromys duprasi | reverse complement strand
TCTTTTTTCTCTAGAGCTTTCAGTTGGGCCATTAAGTTGCTTGTATGAGATGTTTCAATTTTTTTCTTGAAGGCACTTAGTGCTAAGAACTTTCCTCTTAGCACTGCCTTCATTTTGTCCCATAAGTTTGGGTATGTTGTGCTTTCATTTTCATTGAATTCTAGGGAGTCTTTAATTTCTTTCTTAATTTCTTCCCTAACCAAGCTGTCCTTGAGTAGCAAGTTGTTCAGTTTCCATATATGTGCAGGCCGTTTGTTATTTCTGTTGTTGTTGAGGTCCAGCGTTAGACCGTGAAGGTCAGAGAGAATACAAGGGATTATTACAATCTTCCTGTATCTGCTGAGGCTTGCTTTGTGACCAACTATATGGTCTATTTTGGAGAAGGTTCCATGAGGTGCTGAAAAGAATGTATATTCTTTTCATCTAGGGTGAAAGGTTCTGTAGACATCCATTAGGTCCATTTGATTTAGGATGTCTATGATTGCCCTTGTTTCTCTGTTTTGCTTCTGACTGGATGATCTGTCCCTTGGTGAGAGTGGAGTGTTGAAGTCTCCCACTATTAGGGTGTTGGGATCAATGTGTGATTTCAGTTTTAATAATGTTTGATTTACATATATAGGTGGTCTTGTATTTGGAGCATAAATGTTCAGAATTGTAATGTCCTCCTGTTGGAATTTTCCTTCCATGAGAAGGAAGTGCACCTCCTCATCTTTCTTAATTAATTTTGGTTGAAAGTCTCCTTTATTAGATACTAGAATTGCTACCCCAGCTTGTTTTCTGGGTCCATTTCCTTGGAAAATAGTTTTCCAGCCCTTTACTCTGAGGTAATGTTTATCTTTGTTGCATAGGTGTGTTTCTTGGATGCAGCAGAAAGTTGGGTCCTGTTTCCGCAACTATTCTGTTAGTCTATGTCTTTTTATTGGAGAGTTGAGTCCATTGATGTTGATAGATAATAGTGACCAAATACTGTTAGTTCCGTTTATTGTGGAGTTGGTGGTCTTATTGTGATTCATTGTTTTTTTTTTGTTGTTGTTGTCGTTGGGAAATTATCCTATATTTTCTTTGGTGTAGTTGTTTTCGTTGGACTGCATTTTTCCTTCTAGTACCTTCTGTAGGGCTGGGTTACTGTGTAGGTATTGCATGATTTTGTTTTGTCATGGAAAATTTTGTTTCTCCATCTATAATGATTGAAAGCTTTGCTGGGTATAGTAGTCTTGGTTGGCATCTGTGTTCCCTTAAGGACTGCATGTCTTCTGACCAGGCCCTTCTGGCTTTCATCGTTTCTGATGAGAAGTCTGGTGTGATTCTGATCGGTCTACGTTCGTATGTTACTTGAGCCTTTTCCCTTGCTGCCTTTAATATATTTTCCTTGTTTTGTAGGTTCAGTGTTTTGACTATGATGTGACAAGAGGTATTTCTTTTCTGATCTAGTCTATTTGGTGTTCTGTAGGCTTCTTGTATGTTTATGGACATTTTTTTCTTTAAGTTGGGAAAATTTTCTTCTGTGATTTTCTTTAAAATATTTTCCGTTCCTTGGAGCCGGGAGTCTTCTTTTTCATCTATTCCTATTATTCTTAGGTTTCGTCTTTTCATGGCATCCTTGATTTCTTGGATGTTTTGTGTTGGGACTTTTCTGATTTTATTTTTTCCTTGATTGAGGAATTCATTTCAGCCATTGAATCTTCAGCTCCTGAAATTCTCTCTTCCATGTCTTGTATTCTATTGGTGATGGTTACTTTTGTGGTTCCTGATCTTTTCTCTAAGTTCTCCAGTTCCAGGATCTTCTCCCTTTGTGTCTTCTTTATAGATTCTAATTCTATTGTCATGCTTTGTATCATTTCCTTCATCTGATTGACTATGTCTCCTATTTTGGTTGTTTCCTCTCTGTCTATCTTGAATTGTTTCTGTATGTGGGCAGTTAAAATTTTTGTAATTTCTTTGAAGGCCTTGTTCATTTCCTCCTTTTGTGCCTCCTTTTGTTCCTCTAATATCTGCATAATTATAGCTTTAATATAATTTCCTGTGTCTCCGCTGAATTAAAATCTCCATTGCTTTTGGGTTTTTCTGGTGGGGCCATGGTGTCCTGATTTTTGTTGGGTGAGTTCTTACACCGATTTCTGGGCATTTGTTTATATATAATCAAGAAGCTGTTTGTGCTTTAAGGCTGAACTTCAGACTGGAACTCTAAATCTCTTGTGTCAGGAATATTCTTCAAGAAGATCAGGGAGTTCTAGTGGTTTGATAGTGTGTGTTGTTGCCTCAGTTGAACTCTGTTATGGGATCTGTGTGCCTGGCTTCGTGCTCTGTGCTAGAGGCTGTGAGCACCACAGGCTGGTCACCCCTCTGGTCTGGAGGTTTGGCTCCTCACTCTATGCCAGAGGCTGCGTGTCCTCTTTTGATATGTCCGCTGGGGGCGCTGCTCTGGTTAGGAGGCTCCTATCTCTGTCCTGGGCTTGCTGCTAAGGGCTCTCTTCTGGACTGGAGCCTTGGTGCCTCCTTCTGGGTCAGGGGCTTTGCACCAAGGTCTGAGATGGTATTTGGGGGCACCACAGTCTGGACCTGATACTATGAGTCCCAATCCGGGGTGGTGGCTGGGTGTGCCTAGGGGTGTGGGTCTGACAGGTGAAGCCCACAGTATCTGGGTGAAACTCAGTCCGTCTGGGGTACTGTGTGCCCTCGCCTGAAGTGGCAGCTGCTGGCACAGAGGGTTGTGTGCCCGACCAGTGCAGCCCGTGGTATCTGGGTGAAACTCAGTCCATCCAAGGTACTGTGTGACCCTGCCCGAAGTGGCGGCTGCTGGCGCAGAGGATTGTGCACCCGCGCAGTGCAGCCTGCCGTATCTGGGTGAAACCCAGTCTGTCTGAGGTACTGTGTGCCCCAGCCCAAATTGGCGGCTCCTGGCGCAATGGGTTGTGTGCAGGCCCAGTGCAGCCCATGGTATCTAGGTAAAACTCAGTCAGTCCGGGGTACTGTGTGCCCCTGCCCGAAGTGGCGGCTGCTGGCGCAATGGGTTGTGTGCAAGCCCAGTGCAGCCCATGGTATCTAGGTGAAACTCAGTCCATCCTTGGTACTGTGTGACCCAGACCAAAATGGCGGCTTAGGTGCCCAGCCTGGCCGTGCGCAGCCTGTCACCCTCCAGAGTTTTTCCTGGGAATAGCTGGGTGTCCCTTGGACTTTTCCACTTGATTCCCCCACCGTAGGAATTCCGCTCACCTGACAGTCGCAAATGCTGGTGTTTTAGGTCTGAGATCTCAGTCTCCTGGTTGCTGTGTCTACACTACCTTCCTGCTCCTCAAAAACAGTGTCCTCCTGGGGCAGCCATCTTGGATCCTCCCCAGAAACTATTTTCTCTGGATTTTATTTCTCTGCATTTTGTTTTTCAATATTCATAATTAAATTTAGTAGTTAATATTTTGACCATTAAAACTTTTCTTTTATACTATCACAGATAATATGATAATGCAGGAATGCATGCTTTTTGGTGCTGTCAAGGTAAAGACTGCACTAAATTCATTTGAATAGCAAAGAAAACTTAAAGCTACTGAAATAAAAATATTTGCTGAATAACGTGGTAAGAAGGCTTTTTAGGGCTGGAATGAAAAGGAAACAGAAGACATCAGTGTTGGCTGATTGGCTTTCCCAAGAAGGAAATAAATTTCTCTTGTACTTTGTGGCAAGAGGCAATTGTATAATTTGAAACACGTTTCTCCCCTGCAAAACTTATGCTGCTTCCCTTCAGAAGAATCTGGAAGTATCCTTTCTGTTCAGTGTTGAAAAGAGTTTCCCCAAATGACAACCTACAGACTGGGGAAGGATCTTAACTAACCCTCTATCTGACAGAGGCCTAATATCCAGAATACATAAAGGACTAAAGAAGTTAAAAACAACAAACCAAGTAATCCAATTAAAAAAAATGTGGTACTGAGCTAAACAGAGAATTCTCTGTAGAAGAATATAGAATGGCAGAGAAACACTTAAAGAAATGATCAATGTCCTTAGTCATCAGGAAAATGCAAATCAAAACGAACCTGAGATTTCACCTTATACTCATTAGAATGGCCAAGATCAAAAAATCAAATAACTATACATGCTGGAGAGGCTAGACAGAAAGGGGAACTCTCCTCCATTGCTGGTGGGAATGTAAACTTCTACAAGCACTTTGGAAATCAATCTGACACATTCTCAGACAACTATGAATAGTGCTTCCTCAAGATCCAGCTATACCAATCTTAGGCATATATCCAAAATATGCTCAATTACACACCAAAACATTTGCTCAACCATGTTTGTACCACCTTTATTTGTAATAGCCAGTACCTGGACACAAGCCAGATGTATGTCAATGAAGGAATGGATAGAGAAATTGTGGTACTTTTACACAATGGAATACTACACAGCAATTAAAAACAAGGAAATCATGAAACTTTCAAGAAAATGGTGGGCTTTAGAAAAGATCATTCTGAGTGAGCTATCATAGAGGCAGAAAGACATACACAATATATACTCACAAATGGATACTAGACGTATAATATAGGATAATCATACTAAAATCTTTACACCTAAAGAAACTAAGCAAGAAGGAGGACCCTGGGTAAGAAGATCAATCCTTACTCCGAAAGACAAATTGAGTGGACATTAGAAGAAGGAGGAAACAGGAAACAGGACAGGAGCCTACCACAGAGGGCCTCTGAAAGACTCTACCCAGCAGTGTATCAAAGCAGATGCTGAGACTCATAGCCAAACTTTAGGCATAGTACAGGGAATTTTATGAAAGAAGGGGGAGATAGTAAGACCTGGAGAGGACATGTGCTCTACAAGGAGAGCTAAAGAACCAAAATATCTAGGCACAGAGTTATTTTCTGAAACTGATACTCCAACCAGGGACCATGCATAAATATAACCTAGAATCCCTGCTCAGATGTAGCCCATGGCAGCCCAGTATCCCATGGGTACCCTAGTAAGGGGATCAGGGACTATCTCTGACATGAACTCAGTGACTTGTTCTTTGATCACTTCCCATGAGGGGGAAGCAGCCTTGCTAGGCCACAGAGGAGGACAATGCAGTGAGTCCTGATGAGACCTGATAAGCTAGGGTCAGATGAAGGGGAAGAGGACCTCCCCTAATAGTGGACTTGGTGAGGAGCATGGGAGGAAATGAGAAAGGTAATGAAGGGGCTACAGCTGTGATACAAAGTGAATAAACTGTAATTAATATTAAAAAATAAAAAAAACATTATTTAAAAAACTGAAAAACATGTTAAGAAGAGTTTCCAAGTTCTTGAGAAAAACATTCTCATGTTGTAAAATCAGAAGAAAAAAACAAAACACAAAAAGCAAAACAAATTTAAAAAATTTAAATCTCAATGGAGGGAATAAAAATCTAATCTTCTGAAATTACATGCTCTCAGGAGTGGTTCTTAACTTTGGGGCCTTTGACTAAGACCACCAGAAAATACATATATTTGCATTATGACTCATAACAGCAACAAATTATAGTTATGAAGTAGCAATGATATTTTATGGTTGGGGTCACCACACTATGAGGAACTGTATCAGAGGCCTCCCATCATTAGGAACATTGAGAACCATTGGTCTAAGCAAAGAGAGATCGGGACTCAAGACAGGAAGATGCATTCTTGTGGCCTTCACGGGCTGAGGGAACACATAAGAAGCTCTGTTGAATGCAGGTTTTATGTTCATTTTTCAAGAAGAGTTGTGACTTGCTATGTTAGGAGCAATGTTTTAAAAATAGTTGATTCATGTTGGAAAACTGTTCTCTGAAATGTTGTGTTTTAAAATTTATACCTCTGCAAATAGCCTACAAGAGTTCTTTGTTTTTTGTTTATGTGCCAGTGTATAATTGCTAAAAAAAAAAAGAATAACTCTTACTTTAATTTTGTGGACCAGTTTTTAAGTAAAGAATACTGTATCATACTTTTAGTTACCAATGAAATTAGACTTTTAATACATGCATGGCCTATCTGTAATTCTTCTGTAGTAACTTGCCATTTTAGAAAAATTTAATGTTTCTTTTATTCTCTTTATAAACTGTGTATCTATTTGATGGTTTAGAAGTGGGAAACATTCCATACGGTGTAAAAATAACTAATAAAAACTAGGCAATATTTGGTCCAAAGAAATATTTTATACTTTTACCATAAATATCCTTAATTTTGATTAGGAGTAACTGTGGTAAGAGAATATGGGCCAGTATGAGAGAGAAAGAGAATGAGAGAGGGATTTTCTAATCATTTTGGCTTTAGACAAATGTGATAGCTATTGCTTTGGTTAAATATGGAACAATGGTATTGTCTTGTATATGAACAATCACTCTTATGGAAGAAGAAAAATAGTTGTTTATAGAATAAATGGTCAGATAGAACTATAGGAAACTGAGAGAAGCCACTTACCCATGGAACCCGCCTCCCCTTTCACCCCAGTCTTTCACTAAACATTGCAGTATGTAAGACTGTGTGCTAACTTGCTCTGTTAAGACTGTTGGTTCTTAATTCCTCTATATCCATTTACTGTATATATATTTCAAAGCTTGTGTTTGCATAGTAATTAAATTATGAAAGCTTCGATATTTCTCAGAAAAAAAAACATGTATCACAGAAGAAAGGATAGATAGATAGATACATAGATAGATAGAGATATAGATGAACCTTATTACTAGGAAGAAAGAAGCCAATTGTTATACAGATAGAGAACTACAATCTGTATCTATAATAAGGTGAATACCATTGCATTATTAAAATACTATTCTTGAATAGCAGAACATTAATCTATTGTCATAGTGTTATTCTTGATGTTTCTGTCATCTAGATCACTTTCTTCTCTGTGTCTTTTCTGTATTCCCATCTCTTTACAAATTGATTGTTGTTCCTAAGTAGACACTATTGTATTTGGTTGACACACTGAAACAATAGTCAGATACTTATAGGTGAGACAGTTCTGTTAGCACATTGATTCAAAGTAGTATGCCAGAAAAAGGCTTCTACAAATGTGTGAATGAAGAAAGGATAAACGGGGTCCTATGGCTGGCTTTCTTTTTACAGTGTAATTTTGTCCTCCACTTAAAATTAACAAAATATCTGCATTTTTGTAGAGTCTCATGGGAGAAAACAATTAATTGTGCTGTCTGTGATGAGATGTCGTTTCCTTGAAATCATGTCTTATATTTATAAAGGTTCAAACCCAGGAAGTAAAGGATATTAAGGTTTTATATGTAATCTATGGAGTTTTATATATAATATGCAAGTCAGAACTACATTATGTATCTATAGTATATGCAAAATATATGTAAAGTTATGTTGTTTACAGTTTGGAATTTAGTATACCTAAAGTCTTGGTTTAAAAGATAAATTCAATGTTTTTTCTTATTTTGTAATCTTGTGCATTGATGTTGGTGTTGCATAGAGTTTTTTTTTTTTTTACTACCAAAATAGGATTAATGAAGAAAATATAGATAAAATAGCTGGCTTCAGAGGCCAGTGAAATAGCTTTTCATACATCTTTTGTTGCTGTGATTTACACATCATATTCTATCTTTGAAGTTTGTAAAGAGGGAAACAAGTTGGGAGAATGGAAAGAAGAAAGGAGGTGAGAGAAATGCAGAGGGAGAAAGGACGGGAGGGAGGTAGACTAGTTTGCTGGGAGGAGTGAGAAAAGGAGGAAAGGGAAAAGAAACAATTAATCCTGGTTTTAGTATATATTAATCACTCTTCATCAGAGTTATATCTCAATAAATGTCAGTACTTGAAGGTTCATCAGCTCTCTGCTCTCCTGGAATGTTGTCTTCCATTATTACCCACCTAAGGATTATGTCAGTTTCCATACTGGTGTTAAAGGAAGGAATCCTTTCTCCTCTCTATCTCTGCAGAAAAGTGTAAGATCTCCATTTCTTCTAATAATCTCTCAGCCTGATTTAACATTTCAACTAACTTCTCAGTGTGTTGATTTTTTTCTATATCTTGTCATGATTCAAACACCTACATAGTTTTCTTTGATTCTCTAGATTATTTATGATTGCAAAGCTATTGAATGTAGCATGGATTGTCTAAACATTTGAGTAAACCAGAACATGAGAACATGTTCAATAGAGGAATTATTAGATTGCTGTTGTCAGCCTTCTCTCTCATTCCCACCCTGGAGTTCTTACAGGTTGTAATTTCATAGAAGACACTGATTTCTTCCTTTCCTGAAATTTCAGGGCAAGTTCTGAGATTCATTATCTGCTCTGGAAGCACAGAGTCCTCCCTCACTTGCTTCCTCCATCGTGCTTTTATTAGTTTCTTCAGATTTTATGATACATGAAATTCCATTTTCAATTTCTTTCTTTTGAAACAAACCTTTGCTTTTTATAATAAAGCAAGAGCCTTCGAGTAGTCTTTCACCCTGAGGAAAAATTATGTACTTCTCTTGGAAGGTACACTGTTTGATTCTTTTTCACAGTGCATAAAGAATAGCAAGAGTTGACTCCTTCTTTTGTCTATATAAGAATAATGAGAATTTTTATAATCTTATTTCCCTGTTTTGATTTATTTTGTTTTGTTCAAAAGCGGATACTTAGAAAATATTGTGGGCATAAAAAAGGGTAAAAAAAGGTAAAGATATCAACAACTTTGTATTATAGTAAAAGATTCTGATATACAAAGAGTAAATTGTGATTATGTAAATACATGATGGCTTGATTTGTAAATAGACAATGAAAATGAATGTATATATTTTATTATATATATATATAATAGTTGAAGGAGTTGAGGATTAATCTTGCATGTGAATGGTATGAAATTCAGGAGTGCTTAACTCTAAGTAAATTCAGTATTTCAAATGATACAAAGAGTATCAGAACTCTACCAGCATTGACACTGGGTCAGAAAAATTGTTCACCAGTATCTATTAATATTAAGGGCTTGAAGGAAACCTAGTTGTGAAAGCATGCTACCAACTCTATTCCTATATATAGGAAAATAAAAGGAGGAAGAGGAAAAGAGAATCTAAAATATTTCAGTTTGTTGACCATTGGAATTTTTTCTTTCTTTTTTTTTTTTTTTTTTGCATGCAGAAACTCCAGGGCAGCTATCTCTAGTGGGAGTATTACAAGGATCTATAACAAATACAGTTGAGTTGGCTATGCATGAACAAGTCCTACTCTAACGGACAAATGCTGAAGATAGTGTACAGTATGATTGTATGGTCACAAACATTCTCCTATATAAACATTACCAAACATTTAAAATGACACAACTGAATTCATTACATATTTGAGCCAAGGGAATTTCTTTCTTCTGAGTACGTGAATGTATCTTCAAACAGAGAACTTAAAGTCAGAGGACTTAAACTGAGAGTTTGTCAAGAAATGAAAGTTTGACTTACAGCAGATTTTTCAGAATAGAAGAGCTTGACTAGAATTGGATAGGATGTGGTTATAATCTTCCAGAATTTGTTAAACTAAGTCAAGGATATGTAAGTGACTCAATTGCTTGTTGATTCTTTTCAATAAAGAAATTATAATAAATTGTTGCCACAGAGAACAATGAAAATTCTTAGAGGAAGGGATTTCTGAGAATTAAGAGTTATTGTATTTTTTTATTGAGGGAGCAATTATACAATACTACAGACAGTAATGGGTAGTTGTTCTCCATGGATGAGCTGACTGCCATAGAGAGTTTCTGTTCTTATTATATGTGGACTGAAACGTTTTTGCTGTGTTTATATGACATTTTCTACATTGAAGCATGCAAATTACATGGCATGATAAGGCTATATTCATACATTTGTAGAAAGAAATTTATCACAAATGTATATAACCTCCATTTCCTAGTACAACCTTCATATTCTGCTTGTTCCACCGAATGCTTTTTCCTCCATGACTTTGAGAATCTTGGCATCATGTGCATCTTGAGCTGGTCTGGTCTTGAGGAATACAGAGGGAAACATCTTCAGGGTGGGAACAAGTCTATGAACTTTGTATCTGAAATGTGGTGACATGAACTGTGCTTCTTCAGCTGAAATCAGATTTGAAGCTGATAAGGGCAAGTTGCTTAGATGAGGAAGTTGTGGTGATAATGGTGGATAGTCAACAATATAGATAGTGTACTTGGAGGGGACAAAGAGTAATTGGCTTGAGAGTGTCTATGAAGCAAGAGTTTTTTCGTTAATACAGAAGAAACACAAACTTGTTAATGTACATATTGTTCAAGGAAGTCAGTGGTGTGTACCATCTGAAGTAATTAATATTTTGGCATGTGCTTTTGGCTGAATGGAAGTTCCATGAAGAGCTAATAATTATTCAATCCATGGAAATTCCCTTAAAAATGAACTTAAATGAGAAAATTAAAGCAAATGATGGAATTCAAAACGAAAGATTCTCAGGCAAACAGAATTATCTCAGTCAGCAATGTTTTTAGATCACACACATAATCACAGGGCACATGCTCCCTATGGCTGTGATGTCTTCCCCTGTTCATCAAAATCCTCTTTCTTTTACTGGAAAATGCCCTAAGATCCATATGTTAATTATTTTATCCCACTGCAGAGAGCTGCATGCTAAGATACGATATTATGAGTCATAAAAGTACCTCTTTCACCCAATCCCAAGGGGGAAAGAAAATTTTTCCTTACAATTATTTGACTTAGAGGTATAACTCTAGGGACCTCAGAAATTTAAAGCTCTTCTGTCACATTTGGTCTTGTACAAATCTGAGATAAATATATATTTCTCTTGGTTTAAATCATCCAATTCATCATATAGGATACAAAGTTCAGCAAAGGACTCCTGTAATTCATCAGTAAAAGAACATGTAGTGCTAATCAACAGAAAGTTATTATTTGATTGTTTTTCTACAGAATCTTATACATACGGGAGATGTTCTTTTCTGGAGTGCATGTGCATGTGAAAGGCCTTAATATGAACTTTAAATGCTCAGGTGCCAGCTAGATTGCTCATGGAAAAAAATAGTAGAATTTAAATGTTAGCATTTACAGGTGGTATGAAGAAAGAAATGGAGAAAAATGGAGGGGGAGAGAAACTTAACTAAACATAGCAGATGGAGGATAGTAGAGAGGGGGAGGAAAGGACAGCTAATTAACACTAAGGATGTCTGAAAAGACATAAAGAAACATTATTTTTTAAGCTTACTTAAAAAGACATATGGAGTATGTGTGTGTGTGTGTGTGTGTGCATGTGTGCTTGTGAATATGTGTGTGTGTTAAACTGAGCTTTGGTTTATCATAGGAGAACACACTTCCCAAGAGCCATAGACTATCTGATAAAAAGCCCTGGCATCAGAACATAGAAAACTTTCCTTTGCATTGTATGTCAGGAGAGTCCAAGAGACTCCTAAACAATGCAGGCTATATAAAACAATACAGACTATCATTATTACCCTCAGCTGTGCCCCAGACATTGCTGGTTTGACTGTGTTGCTGAGGGGACAACACCGCACTTCAGACAAGGTGCTTGGATAAACTGAGTTAGGGCTTACTCAGAAGCCACCATCCTAGGTACTAGCTCTCATAATCCCAGAAGGTGCTGTGCAAGTTGCCAGGGAAAACAGCAATCAGAAATCCTACCCAGTTGTAAAGTCCATGAACCACAGCAATGGCCAAACCAAGATACTCCACAATACTGCAAAAATCTTGAGGTAGCCAACAGCTGTCTAATTGAACTAAATCCCAGCAACACAATTCTTCACAAACCTTGAAAGAAAAATTCTCAACTTCATATGGAGAAACAAAAAACCCAGAATTTCCAAAATGATCCTGTACAACAGATCATTTGGAGGTATCTCCATCCCTGATCTCAAGCTGTACTACAGAGCAATAGTAATAAAAACTGCATGGTATTGGCATAGAAAAGGAATAGTGGATCAATCGAACCGAGTAGAAGACCCAGAAATAAACCCACACACCTATGGAAACTTGATTTTTGACAAAGAAGCCAAAACCATTCAATGGAAAAAAGACAGCATCTTCAACAAATGGTGCTGGTCCAACTGGATATCTGTATGAAGAAAAATGAAAATAGATCCATATTTATCACCTTGCACAAAGCTAAAGTCCAAGTGGATCAAAGACCTCAACATAAAACCAAACACACTAAACCGTTTAGAAGAAAAAGTGGGAAAGACCCTAGAACTCATTGGCACAGGAGACTACTTCCTGAATAGAACACCAACAGCACAGGCTCTAAGATCGACAATCAATAAATGGGACCTCATGAAACTGAAAAGCTTCTGTAAAGCAAAAGACACTGTCATCAAAACAAAATGAGAGCCTACAGACTGGGAAAGGATCTTTACCAATCCTACATCTGACAGAGGGCTAATATCCAGTATATATAAAGAACTCAAGAAGTTATAAAGCCACAAATCAAGTAATCAAATTTAAAAAATGTGGTATGGAACTAAAAAGAGAACTCTCTGTAAAGGATTGTAGAATGGCAGAAAAACACTTAAAGAAATCCTCAACATCCTTAGCGATCAGGGAGGTGCAAATCAAAATGACCCTGAGATTTTACCTTACACCTGTCAGAATGGCTAAGACCAAAACCTCAAGTGACAATGCATGCTGGAGAGGTTGTGGAGAAAGGGGAACCCTCCTCCATTGCTGGTGGGAATGCAAACTTGTACAACCACTCTGGAAATCAATTTGGCACTTTCTTAGACAATTAGGAATAGTGATTCCTCAAGACCCGGCTGTACCACTCCTAGGCATATATCCAAAAAATGCTCAAGTACACAACAAGGACATTTGCTCATCCATGTTCGTAGCAGCTTTATTTTTAATACCCAGAACTGGAAACAACCCAGATGTCCCTCAGTTGAGGAATGGATACAGAAATTATGGTACTTTTACACTATGAAACACTATTCAGCAATTAAAAACGAGGAAATCATGAAATTTGCAGGCAAATGGTGGGAACTGGAAACAATCATCCTGAGTGAGGTATCGCAAAAGTAGAAAGATATTCACTTTTATAGACCTATAGGATAGGATTGACATGCTGAAATCTATACACCTAGGGAAGATAAACAAGAAGGAGGACCCAGGGTGGGATGATCAATCCTCGATTAGATGGACAAATGGGATGGACATTGAATGTAGGTGAAAACAAGCAACAAGACAGGAGCCTACCACAGATACACCTGTATCTGACAGAGGACTAATATCCAAAATATATTTAAAAGTGTCTGTATAGCAAAGACACTGTCATAAGAACAAAATGACAGCCTACAGACTGGGAAAGGACCTTCACTAACTCTATATCTGAAATAGGGCTAATATTCAGAATATATAAAGAAATCAACAAGTTAAAAAATAATAAAACAAGTAATCCAATTAAAAATGGGGTACAGAGCTAAACAGAGAATTCTCTGTAGAGAAATATCATATGTCAGAGAAGCATTTAAAGAAATCCTCAAAGTCCTTAGTCATCAGGTAAATGCAAATCAAATGACCCTGAGATTTGACCTTACACCCGTCAGAATGGCCAAGATCAAAAACTCAAGTCACAATACATGCTGGAGAGGATGTTGAGAAAGGAAAAGCCTACTCCATTGTTGGGAGTGCAAACTTGTACAACCATTTTGGAAATCAACTGGCACTTTCTCAGACAACTGGGAATAGCAATTCCTCAATTCAAGCTATAGCACTCCTAGGCATATATCCAAAAGAGGCTCAAGGACATTTGTTCAACCATGTTTGTAGCAGCTTTATTCATAATAGCCAGAACCTGGAACAACCCAGATTCCCCTCGACTGAGGAATGGATACAGAAATTGTGGTACATTTCCACAATAGAAAACTACTTAGCAGTTAAAAACAAGGAAATCATGAAATTTGCTGGAAAATGGTGGAATCTAGAAGAGATCATCCTGAGTGAGGTATCCCAGAAGCAGAAAGATACACAGGATATATACTCACTTATGAGTGGATATTAAATATATAACATAAGATAAACATTAAAACTGTACACCTAAAGAAGCTAAGCAAGAAGGACCCTGGGTAAGATGATCAATCCTCACTCAGAAAGGCAAACAGGTTAGACATCGGAAAAGGAAGAAAACGGGAAACTGAACAGGAGCCTAAAACAGAGGGCCTCTGTAAGTCTCCACCCAATAGGGTACCAAAGCAGATCCTGAGACTCATAAACAAACTTTGGGCAGAGTGCAGGGAATCTTATGAAGAAGGGGAGACATAAAGACCTGGAGATGACAGGAGCTTATCAATGAGAGTAACAAAAACAGGAATTCCTGGCCCAATGGTCTTTTCTGAGACTGGTACTCCAACTAAGGACCATGAATGAAGATAACCTAGAACCCCTGCACAGATGTAGCTCATGGCAGCTCAGTGTCCAAGTGGGACCCTAGTAAGGGGAACAGGGACTGTCTCTGATCACCTCTCCCTGATGTAAGAGCAGCCTTTCTAGGTCACAGAGGATGAGACTTGAAAGGCAAGGGTCAGATGGCAGGATTGCCCCTATTAGTGGATTGGGGAAGGGGTATAGAAGGAGAAGAGGGAGGGAGGGTGGTATTAGGAGGAAATGAGGGATGGGGCTACAGCTGGAATACAAAATGAATAAAATGTAATTCATTTAAAAGCAAATACATTTTTAAAACAAACAAAAAATAAAAAATAAATTATGTGGGAAATAAAGAATAGTAGAAGTCATCTTTGGGGTACATAATATATTATTATATATCTGAAGTAGCAGCAACACTAGGAAAGTATTTGATCTTTATATATTTAAGGTATAATTACTGTTTTAAAGTACTTGTAATTCACTTCTTTTGTAAGAAACTGTCCTGAATATTTGTTCTAAGTGTTGGTGAATGTTCATATTGACTTTTAATGCTGTATCAGGTTCCAGTATTTTACTTATTACATTTTTATAACCATTGTATATATGTGAAATTCCTTTAATTTTGTTTGCCATTGTCATTTCTCTGGGATAGTTTCATCTTTTTTGTTACCCGAGTTTCCTCATTTCTGTCTGTATGCTCATCTTAAGTAGGTTTCTTTAAATTAGTTTTTTTTGGGGGGTGGGAGGATCCACATTCATGTCTCAGTTGTTTCTACCCAAAATTACCCCAGAACAGTTTCTTTTTTTCTGTGATTTTATTTTTTCTTTTTTAATTTTTTTTAAATTTTATTAATTACTGTTTATTCACTTTGTATCCCAGCTGTAGCCCCCTCCCCCATTCCCTCCCAAGCTTAGTCTCCTTCCTTCCCTCTTCTTCTCCTATGCCCCTCCTCTAGTCCAATGATAGGGGAGGACCTCCTCCCCTTTTTTCTGATACTAGTCTATCAGAAGGACTGGCTTCCCACCACATAATAATCAAAACAGTAAGTATACAGAGCAGAGAAAAATACTAAAAGCTTCAAGGGAAAAAAGGCAATTAATGTATAATGGTAAACCCATCAGAATCACACCTGACTTCTCGACAGAACAGATGCTTTCAATGAGAAGTTTGCTTACAGAAAAGTCACTTCATGTTTGCTTCATATACTCTCATCTTTGTTGAGCAATTATTTGATTATTCATTTTCTAACATGTCAGATAATTTTATCATTGAGAAACAAAGAAGACACATGACCTTGTGCTACACAGTCTGTGAGAACTAACAAAGACGACATGGTTGATGGTGCGCACCTATTTTTCTGGAGCAAACCTGAAAGTCAGCATAGGATCATAGACTGTGTGTACTCTGAAGACTCTGGACAGTGAGTGTATTCAAGTGAACTATTGTGGTGGCAGGCAAGTTTTGCTCCTTAGAAGGCTACGGAGCAACCTTCCAACTAGGTTAAAGGTTTCATTTTTTCAATGTTTTATTTTCTGATGTGATAAAAGATAACAGTGCTATTACTCAGGATCTTCCCCATAAGAAAGAAATGCTTGCTTAAAACACTGAATTTAGATATTACTGTCGAGTTATTTAGATTTAGTGTTAACTTAATATGGAAAATTGTAAGAAAAAAATAGAAAAGAGGCAAAAAGCTAACTTTGATTTGCATACACACACTTAAAATTTAAAATACATTAGTTTCTAAAATTATGAATGTTAGCCTGGAGAGAAAGGCTCGTAAGTCAAGAGCATGCGCTGCTTTGTGGAGACGTGCCCCCAAAAGACTAAAGAAACTATACACTGGACATTCAAGGAAATCTGTTGCAACAATGAAAAAGCAAAAAACTCTTAGTGTACTCAAGGAAGTTACAACTCTATGTATTTATGATGTGTGTATATACATACATCTAAATAAACTAGAGATACATAATTAACTAGGCGTGCAATACCAGCCGATTCAATCTTATAAAACATATTTGTTTTACATATTAAGGAATATTGTGCATTCTTTAAGTAACTCTAGAGTAGTTACATTAAAAAAGACCATGGTATTAGGAAAACGTGACCTTTCATAAAAGAAGATCAGAGAACTTTGATAACATCTGCAACTAAGGCAAGCAAGACACTGAAGATTTTGAATATTTTTAGTGGTTTTGATGTACAGTTAAGCAAATGAACAGAAAAATTTTTCAAATACCTGCAGTTAATTCTACTAACTTATAACAATTTATATACTTAGGATTCAAGATTTTAGCAAAAAATCTTAGTCTATATAAGTAATTTTATTTCGCCCATAAGATAACTGAAACAGTGTAGAAGAGAGGGTTCTGCATCAAGGACTCAATGAAGTACGGTTCTCAAGCCTATATTTGGCAGTTTACAACCACCTCTAAGTCTAGCTCCAAGAGATATGACTCCCTAGAATTGTGCAGACACCTATAGTCTCATGTTCATGCCCCACCCCAACACAGACAGTTAAAAAATAAAATACATTAGTTTCTAAAATTATGAAGTTTAGCCTGGAAAGAAAGACTCAGAAGTCAAGAGCATGTGCTGCTTTGTGGAGACCTGGGTGCAGCTCTCAGCACCCAGAGGTGGCCCACAATGACCTGTAACTGAAGTTCCTTATATATCTGATACAGTCTCTTGGTCTTGACAGACATTGCATGCTCATGATACAGATATATGCCGGCAAAACATTCAAAGACATAAAACAAATATCTTTTAAGGATAAGTTAAAATATAAGTCAAACAAAGATAAAAGCCAATTTTATTTATTTAAAATGTCATTTATTTTTAAAATATTTATTTCTTATTGATTATATAGTATTCTGACTACATGAGAGCCAGCAGGCCAGTGGGCACCAGATCTCATTATAGACGGTTGTGAGCCATGTGGTTGCTGGGAATTGAACTCAGGACCTTTGGAAGAACAGACAATGCTCTTAACCTCTGAGCTATCTCGCCATCCCTCTAAAAATGTCATTTTAAATTGGGAACTTGAGTATTGAAATCTGAAATCTGTATCTTACTTATAAGCCCAATTATTCAAGTAAATTTACATAATTCCAAAATATGCAGCTTATTCAACATTAACTATTTGAAATATTATTGTCTAATGAATGACTTAAAATGTGAAAGCATTATCAGAGTGGGTGAAATGTTAACCATACAGCTAAGACACGGAAGGGCCTCATCAGTAGCTCTGTCTTTCACTGAGAACAGAGATTTCTCTATTTACCATCTCATTACATGAGAGATTTCGTGCTATTTTCCTTAAATGTATGGCACATTGTCACTAAAATATTGATTATTAAGAAGTGTTCTTCCTGTTGTTGAGCCAATGACTTCTGCATGTACTTTTGTGTTACATTTCCTTGGGAATGCTCTCACAAAGGGCTGCCCTTTCCCCTTTTATTTTTTCTCGACTGTGTATCTTTCCCTTCTGACTTCCGCAAACTTCATTCAGTTCTTGGTTTCATCTCCATTCCTTCATTGTGCAGCTATTGATAATTTGGTTACTCTGGATAATTTTGAACTCAAGATGATCAATGGGAACATCTTGGAAGATGAAAATGAATTTTGTCAGTGGAAGGATATTTACATATCAACAGAGGAATGAGTTCAATAGTTTTGGATTCGGACAGAGTATGTGTTTGTAGCATTTCAGAAAGAATAGTGTAAGGTTTTGAGAGTGGCTAATTATGACTTCAGAAAGAATATTCTTCAGTGCTTTTGTCTTAATGGTCATCTATGAGGATCTGTAGCAGAGTGAACTGTGGTTGGCCAAGATCAAATGTTAGAACTTTGAAGTTATCCCAGAAATAAAAAGAAAGACCTTGTGATGAAATTCTTTTCTTTTCTTTTCTTTTTTTTTTTTTTTTTTTTTTGAGACAGGGTTTATATGTGTGACCCTGGCCATCCTGGAACCCTGGAACTCTTCGTGTAGACCAGATTGGTCAAAATCTCAGAGATCCACCTACCTCTGCCTCCTGAGTGCTGAGATTAAAGGAGTGGGCCACCACCACCCAGCTGACAGAAGTTTTAGCTTTTTTCTCTCTCTCTCATGTTAGATGAAGGTGATTTCAAAATTTAACATGACAACTGTTCTGTTTGTTAATTTGTTTGCTTTATGTAGTTTGTTCGTTTCTTGAGACAGGGTATTCCTGTCTGCATTATTACTCAGTCAGTAGATCAGGCTGCCCTTGAACACAGAGATCTACCTGCCTCTGCTTCCTGAGTGCTAGGATTATGGATTATGCCATCACCACTGGGCTCCTAATGAAAAATCTTAATTCTCTTTATGCAGTGGGGAAGCTATACACTAGGTTGTTTTAATATTAAAGTAAATATTGTATTATTACCATCATGCTGTTAAGATTAGGGTATATTCAACATTAATTTATCATAATGAACGAAGTTTTTCTATGAGTCTGTCTCACTAAACAATAGGCTAACAAAGAGCTGAGTCATTGGCATTGTTATGTTTGTGCCTTTGTGAGCAGAACAGTATCTGCCACATGCTATAAACAGTGTAAATATATGCTGATCAACGAATAAATTAATGACAGACACAGCCTGCTGTAATTCTAATCACGTTCCAATGAGTTAGATAATATTTGTTGTTTATGGTTTTGCTCAAAAATAAATTATGAGCTAAAACTTAGCAATAAAAATAAGTTATAAATAGCATAGAAACATTCCCAGATAACATTTAATAGCTTTACAAGGGTGTCTTTAATGAACTTTAAGATATACCTTCCCCTGTAATTGCTGACAAGTGTGTTGCTGTAGGTTGAAGATCATGCATGCTTATCAGCAGTTCTATTGACTTATACCCTTTCTGTTTATTGATTACTTAATTAGTTTTCTAAGATAGCTAATCAGAGAGAGATGTAGGCATTTAGGAGTCTTTCATTAAACCATGCTAAGAAATTTAAAAGAGAAATGTGTGACCTGAAACTAAAGCACAGCAAAGGCAGCGCTCCAAACACCATGCTTATAATCTCATACGTATCACAGATAAAGCAGCTAAAACTTAATTTCTATTTCTGTAATAATAATAATGCTTTTGGTCCATTGGTTGCAATAAGGTACCACAAATACACAAATGACTGTATGAGCATTTCTATTTGTTTCTGAACATAGCATAACAGAATTAAAGCAACATTTTCACTTTTTCATTGAAACTCTTTTAATAGAATATAAAAATAATTACATTTTTATTTTAAACTATGCAGTTAATGCACATTAATTTGGTATATTTCTGTTCAATTATTCACTACTTTGTGGTATAAAATTCATACCAAGTCATTGAGGTTTTAACATTCCCTTTTAAAGATGAATATGAGATCACCAGCATGTCTGCAGCTTTTTTGTGCTATTTCTTATAAAATAGATTCTTTAAAAAAAAATACTCATTATTCACTTTAAATCCTGATTGCAGGCCCCTCCTCTCCTCCCAGTTCCCTCCCTCACACACCCCTTGCCCTATTCTCCTTTAAGAGAATGGGGAGATCCTCAATGGGTGTCAACCTACCCTGGCACATTAAATAACTGCAGGATAGGTACATTCTCTATCCCACTGAGGCCAGGCCAGGCAGCCTAGTCAGGAGAATGGGATCCGAAGGCAGGCTTCAGCATCAAACAGGGCCCCTGCTCCAAATATTGAGGGATCCACATGAAGACCAAGCTGCACATCTGCTACATGTGTGCAGGGGAACAAGGACAAGTCCTTGGTTGGTGGTTCAGTCTGTTTCAGGCCTCATGGGCCCAGGTTAGTTGACTCTGTAGGTCTTCAGACTTGTAGAATCCTTGACCCCTCCAATTCCCTCAATCAGTCTGCCATCTGTTCCAAAGGACTCCCAAACCTCTTGTCTAATGTTTGACTATGGGTCTCTGCATCTGCTTTCATCAGCTTCTGGGTCAGAGGAGTTATGCTAGGCTCCTGTTTACAAGCATAGCAGAGAAACATTAATAGTGTCAAGAATAGGTTCTTTCCTATAGGATGGGTCTCAAGTAGGCCAATTTTGGGTTGGCCATTCCTTCAAACTTTGCTCCATCTTTGTCCCTGAACATCTTGTCTGTAGGACAAACATTGGGTCAAAGGTTTTCTAGGTGCTTTGCTGTCCTTATCCCTTCACTGAAAATCTTGCCCTGCTACAGGAATTGACCATGTCAGGCCCTATATCCCCAGCTGGCTGCTTGGAGTCTCAGGTAGGGTGACACCCAAAGATTAACTGGGGTCTCTTCTATCCAGATCTCTGGCAAATCCCTGAGATCCTCACACTTCTGATTTCCTGTCTCTAAACTTTCCCTCCCCCTACCTTGCTTCTAATCCCCACAGTTGCTTCCCTCCCCATGCCTTAGCCTAGCCAGTTCCCTCCCTCCATCAACCCCTGGTGTATATTTCATTTTCCCTTCCAAGTGAGATTCAAGCATCCTCCTTTTGGCCCTGCTTGTTATTTAGCTTCCTTGCTGTATGTGTAACATGGCTATCCTGTACTTTATGGCTAATATCCACTTCTAAGTGAATATATACCATGTATGTTTTTGGGGTTTGGGTTACGTACCTCATGATGTTATTTTCTAGTTCCATCCATTTGCTCTCATATTTCAAGATGTACTTGTTTTTAATAGCTGAATGGGATTCCATTGTGTACCAAATTTCCTTTATCCATTCTTTGGCTGATGGACTTCTAGGTTGTTTCCAGTTTCTGGATATTAGGAATAAAGATGTTATGAACATAAGTGAGCAAGTATCCTTGTGGTATAATGGAACATCTTTTGGGTTTATGCCCAGAGGTGATGTAGCTGGGTCTTGAGGTAGAACATTTCCCAATTTCCTGAGAAATGTCCAGGTGAATTACAAAGTATTTGTACAAAATTTATACTCCCACCATCAATGAAGGAGTGGCCAGATGAATTCTAAAGTATTTATACAAAGTTTACACTCCCATCAGCAATGGAGGAGGGTTCCCCTTTCTCCAAATCCTCTTCAGCATGTGCTGTCACTTGACTTTTGGATCATAGCCATTGTGACAAATGTAAGGTGTAAAGGTCATTTTCATTTGTATTTTGCAGATGACTAAGAATGTTGATCATTTAAGTGTTTTTGTTTATTTATTTTGCTTTGCTTTGTATTGTTTTTTCACACCATTCGAGATTTCTTTGCTGAGAATTCTCTATTTAGCTCTGTACACCTTATTTTAAGATTGGATTATGTTCTGGTGACAGTATCCTTTGCTTTACAGAAGCTTTTCAGTTTCATGAGGTCCCATTTATTGATTGTTGCTCTTAGAGCCTGTGCTGTCGGTCTTCTGTTCAGGAAGTTGTCTCCTGTGTCAATGAGTTCTAGACTCTGCCCCGCTTTTTCTTCTACCAGGTTTAGTGTGTCTAGTTTTTTGTTGAGGTCTTTGATCCACTTGGCCTTTAGTTTTGCACGGGGTGATAAATATGGCTCTATTTTCATTTTTCTACACGTAGACATCCAGTTAGACCAGCACAATTTGTTGAAGTTGCTGTCTTTTTTCCCATTGAATTATTTTGGCATCTTTGTCAAAAATCAGGTATCCATAAGTATATGGATTTATTTCATGGTCTTCTATTGAATTCCAATGATCCATGAGTCGGTTTCCATACCAGCACCATGCAGTTTTTAGTATAGCTTGAGAGCAGGGATAGAGATACCTCCAGGAAATCTTTTATTGTAGAGGATTGTTTTGGCCATTGTGAGTTTCTTGTTATTCCATATGAAGTTGAGAATAGGATCTTCACCAACCCTATACATGACAGAGGGCTAATATCCAGTATATACAAAGAAGTTAAACAGCAACAAAATAAGCAATCCAATTAAAAAATGGGGTACAGAGCTAAACAGAGAATTTTCAATAGAGGAATATCGAATGGCTGAAAAACACTTAGAGAAATGCCCAACATCCTTAGTCATCAGGGAAATGCAGATCAAAAAGACCCTGAGATTTCACCTTACACCCACCAGAATGGCTAAGATAAAAAAAACTCAAGTGATGACATATGCTGGAGAGGTTGTGGAGAAAGGGGAACCCTTCTCCATTGCTGGTGGGAATGCAAACTTGTACGACCACTCTGGAAATCAATCTGGCACTGTCTCAGACAATTAGGAATAGTGCTTCCTCAAGATTCAGCTGGCATATATCCAAAAGATGCTCAAGTACACAATAAGGACATTTGCTCAACCATGTTTGTAGCAGCTTTATTTGTAATAGCCAGAAGCTGGAAACAACCCAGATGCCCCTCAGCTGAGGAATGGATTCAGAAATTGTGTTACATCTACATAATGGAATATTACTTAGCAATGAAAAACAATGAAATCATGAAATTTACAGTTAAATAGTGGGAACTGGAAAAGATCATACTGAATGAGGTATCCCACAGAAGCAGAAAGACACGCAAGGTTTATACTCACTTATAAGTGGATATTAGACATATAATATAGGATAAACATGTTGTACACCTAAAGAAGCTAAGCAAGAATGAGGGCCCTGGGTAAGATGATCAATCCTCCCTCAGAAAGGCAAACATGATAGGCATCCAAAGAGGGAGAAAACAGGGAACAGGACAGGAGCCTACCACAGAGGGCCTCTGAAAGACTCTACCCTGCAGGATAGCAAAGCAGATGCTGAGACTTATGGCCAACACTTGGGAAGAGCACAGGGAATCTTATGAAATAAGTGGGAAATAGTAAGTCCTGGAAAGGACAGGAGCTCCACAAGGAGAGCAACAGAACAAAAAATCTGGGCACAGGGGTCTTTTCTGAGTCTGATACTCCAACAAATGTCCATTGATGGAGATAACTTAGAACCCCTGCACAGATGTAGCCAATGGCAGTTCAGTCTCCAAGTGGGTTGCATAGTAATGGGAATAGCGACTATCTCTGACATGAACTGATTGGCCTGCTCTTTAATCACCTCCCCCGGAGGGTGGGGGGGTAGCAGCCTTACCAGGCCACAGAGAACGACAGACTAGGATTAGAAGAAAAGAGAAGACCCCCCCTATCAGTGGACTTGGGGAGGGGCATGAGTAGAGAAGGGGAGGGAAGATAGTATTGGGAAGGGAAGAGGGAGGAGATATGAATGAATAAAGTGGAATTAATAAAAATTAAATTTTAAAAAAATATTTAAAAAATACAGGAAAACAAAAGTAAACAAATGAAGGCCATTTATTAAAGATGTTTTCTTTTCTACATTGTATAGTTTTAGCTTCATTATCAAAAATCAAGTGCCTTTTAATTTTTGGGTCTTTGATTCAATTTCATTGATCAACCTCTATGCTTCTATACCGATGTCATGTACGTTGTTATTTCTATTGTCCTGTAGTATGGCTTGAAATCAAGAAGTCCTTTTAGTGTACAGGATTTTTTTCAGGATTGTACAGGATTGTGGCTTCTAAATTCAAAATTTTTGTGTAAGAACAATGGAAGATTTTATTGTCGAGTTACATTATTTTAAAATTTATAAGTTTCCATTTTTTAAACTAAAGTATAATGACATCATTTTCCTTTCCCCTTTTCCTTCAATCTCTTCAATGTTACCCACCCCTTTAGTTCTATTTCAAATTCATGATCTCTTTTTCATTTCTTTTATTAAAACTATCTTCTAATGTGTATTTGGGAAACAAAGTTACAATGCTTGTTAAAATGCTTGTAACTTCTTGATCACCTCCCCCTGGAGGGTGCAGCCTTGCCAGGATACAGAGGAAGATGATACAGCCAGCTCTGATGAGACCTGATAGGCTAGGGTCAGATAGAAGGGGAGGAGGACCTCCTCTATCAGTGGACTGGGGAAGGAGCATAGGGGAAGAAAAGGGAGGGAGAAGGGACCAGGAGGAGATGAGACAGGGAGCTACAGCCAGATTCAAAGTTAATAAATTGCAATAAATAATAATAATTAAAAGTAAACAAACAAAAAGCTTCTTGTACCTAAAAGAGTGAAAAATTGATGTGATAAACTAGAAGTCGGCTGTAATTCTTTGTTTTAAGCTCAAAATATTGGCAACACATGAGTGACTCGGTTATAAAAAAGTTAGCTACTCATTTATTCATTTCTGCATTCAAGCATATAACCAATATTTATTAAGTACACATTTGTTCATGTGAAAATTGAATCAGAAAGCTTTTTGTTTCAGGGCAAATGGTTTTCATTAATTTTTTTAAACAAAGAATAATAAAAGGTTTATATGTATCTCCAGCTCCCACTGACTGTTTTTTAATCATTTATCTAGTTATTTAGCTGACATTTATTCACCAGCCAATGCTCATTTACATAAAATAAAACCAGCATACTTAGAAATGGGGGGCATCAAAGTTATTTAGGAAAGAGGAAAAAATTCAGTTTAACAAATAGAATATATAGAGGGGCATGTAGAAGCAATGTGTAGATTATACTGTTTGAAAGTGAGAAAAAATAGCAATTTCAAAAGAGAAAATAGCTCTTAAAATTTACAAATCTTTTATGTGTTGTGTGAGTTTATTTTCTAATATACAACGATAATTTGGGAAATAAGTCCATTTTAAATACATGTAAAAATTAATCTTCACCTTTTGACCCCATGCCTTGCTTACTCTGAGAAATGGGAAGAACAGTGGTGTATTTTACTGCAGTTTTCATCACAACATCAAAAATTTTTCATTTACTGCCATAGTTTCACAAAGGCTCTGTGATTTGGATTAAAACAGTGAAGCTAGTATGAAGTAGTAATGAAAGGTGAAGGAAGGCATGCTGTTGTTTGTTAAGGATGAGGACAGAAGACATAAGCCACACAGAAGCTAGCTCAGCGGATCACATGCTTGCTATGTCAGCATGAGGACTGGAGTACTGAGCCTTAACACTGGTTAATGCTCAGTGGATATGACAACTCGGAGCCAAAGAGACAAACCCAAAGGATAACTTAGACAGGAAAATGGTTGCTTAGACTTCTTGGATCTGCAAGGTTTGGGTTCAAGTGTGACACCTTACCTCAGATTTTAATTTTTTGCTAAGATTTATGTAAGGAAGACTTTGTATGTAAATTGAGAAGAACCATATTTTTGAAAAGTCAACAAAAAAAATTGACAAAAGATAAGCAGTTCACAAAATCCAAACAGTTCTTAATCATATGAGATGGTTTAAATTCATTCTCCGATGGACAAGATGAAATTGCATCTATTCCCTACAAAGCTGTGTAGCAAGTTCATCAACAATTATTAAAGTTATCATATACATAATAATTTTATTAGATGGAATGCATTATATGTATAAGAAGAAGTTGCTAAAATCTTGCTCAATATTATTTATAACAACATATTAGAAACAAAGATTATGTTCTTCAATATTCCCTAAAGGAAAAAAAGCTTGGCTTTAATTTATACCTTCTAAGAAATTCCTTATAAGGGTACTTAGAACTGTATAAATTATAGTCATCAACATTAGATTATTATAGAAAGCTTTAAAATGATTGCACAACTTCTTTATGAAGAAAGAAGTCCTCCATTTAGTCTAACTTACATGCCAAGTCTGTTAAATTTTGCATTATCTTTATAAAATTCCAATATTCTTTGTATATGAAAATACGTAAATTTGTAGGCAAAAACTGAATTTTTGCAATCTGCGGGTAGGGAAATTTTAGGTTTGAGAATTCTGTTCTGAAGACCTCCTTCTCCTCCAGCTATTTCCTAATATTTTACCCATGCAAGCATTTTTATTTCCAGAGGAAGATATACATTGTTCAAACAAATGAATAATGTCTTGAATTATTTTTTAATCTTAGACCAGCTAATTATATTTCTATATTACACTGCAGACAGCTGTGGCTCTCTGTAGGAACACAGAAAACCTAGGATGATATACTAGGTGCATAAGTTATACTTAAGGTCGAATATTTAATGGGAGGAAAAAAAAAAAGTGTCACTCTGCCTTGTCCTTCCTTAAATCAAACACACAAGTCTTAAAAGTATAGTGACTATCTCCTTGAATATTTCATTTTAACGACAATTATAGACTACCTTGATAAAGATGCTTAATTAAAAGTCAGGGTCAGATTTACCTTTAATGACCCATCAGTATAGCTCAGGGGTAAAGCACTGACCTAGCACACACAACTTCCAGTTAAATTCCCAGTACATAAAAAAGTCAAATAAGATTTAGCTTTAAGTTAAATCTGATATTAAGTCACAGTGCTCCAGTAAAATATAACAATCTAATACTGTCTCAAATTATTATCTTTGCTCTGGAAAATTACACAATTTGTGACTAATGATATGTTTCAGACTCTTAACTTGCTTCTTTTAAATAGAAAGAGGTAATCACACACTTGAGATGACCTTAAAGTTTGTGCTTCTTTAGGCTTGCCAAAGCCATATTTACTGTCACTTCCTGGAAACAGCACCTGTGATTTCTTTGCTGGTTCACTTTTCTTTAAACTCTTTTTCTAAAACCTTCCTAACTCTTTTCTTTACAGGTTACATTCGTTACAGATATCCTGACTATGAAAGAAATGGAAAATAATTGGTGGGACTCCTTTCTTTAATGACTTTTCAGGAACTCTAAATCACTTACTAGGATTCCCTCAAAATAAATAAATAAATAAAAGGATTGTACAATCTTGTTCTTGAGAATGAGAAAGATAAATTATGCTTTCATAAGCTAAGGGAAGTTAATATTTGTATTACTAATTGTATTAAAATGTTAGGCGATGCAGAAATTAGACAAAATACAAGAATAGGGCATTCTCCTGTTACACTAATATTTGTAGTCCTGATGAAGTCTTGCTGATTTATTGTCTCCCTTTAGGTCTTTTCTGCAGCCTCACAGCACCGCCATTGTTCACATGAACTGTGGTGCTTTCCCTGGTGGAACTCTTTACTGTTGTCTCAGCATGTCCAGCTCTTGGCTCCCTTTCAGCATCTATGAGTCAGTGTTTGAACCAAGCAGCTTTCAAGAACTGGAAATTCAGAAGATGGCATTTCCTCACATGTAGAACCTTATTAGTCACCGGTCTGGAGAGGAACAAGGAGGAATGCTCTTATTTTAGTAGAAAAATAATATATTGGGCCTTTAAAAATAAAATATAAGTGGAGTCCCTGGAGAGCTGCAGCTGCTTTTGACAGCATTGCAAAGCACAGATACAGTTACGGATCTGATTAATTCTGAATAGCACACATTAATTAAAATTTAATAATACTTCATTTAATTAGGTTAGGTATTCTCAAAAGCCCTCCCAAGCTAGACTTTATTATTCATAGAAGCAAAAGTGCCCACTTCTTCCTCAACATAACGATCCCGTGTGAAAGGGAACCTAGTGAGAACTGCAGGGAGAAGCACATGAAAATCAGCACCAAACACGACCCTCTGAGGCTTTCACTGCGCAAATCTTTAGCTTCGAAATTTACTCATGTTTCATACCGCAAAATCCAGTGGAGAGACTGAGAATACTGTTAAATCCTAGGGTCAACCGGAGATAAAGGATACAGCCTCTAAACTCAGGGGCATGAAATCCAGCAGGATTAAACAAAAGGAATTTTAAAGAGGCCCGCTGGAATTTCGGCAGCTAATGATTAGAGAGTGGGGGCCGCTGCTGAGTGGTGGCCATGCCTTCTTGCTGCCCTTTCACTCTGACCTTTGCTCTTTCTTCACGATGTCAGTAGTGCCTTAGTTCTGGAGTCAGGCAGGACCTTGTGCTGAAATTCCTCAGAAAGGCAACCACAGAGCATTAAAGCAAGCGCAGCCCTGTGGACACACACAGGCTGCTTTATGGCTCAACTGAGCCCTGCAGTTGTAAGCTGTCCTCCCTCCCTGAAAGACCTCAGATGAGGAGCCACATTCTTGACTTGGATGAAATGTTAACAGCCTGATTGTCTAGCGGCATCTATACTGTACCCGTCCCGCCCCAGGCATTCCGAGCTCCAGCCAGCTTTCCTTTACTGGTTTCTATTATCATTCCACTGCATTTACAGCTGAGTTCCCTACCTGGGCCTCCTTCCCTGTGAATCTTCCAGCTCACAACGTGCATGACATTCACTGATCTGATTATGAAAAGCTATAATATGGTGCTTCTTTATATAGATAGAGAGAGAAGTTACTATATTCAGAAATGGAATTATATTTTGCATATTTATTTTAATCTTTGTGTGTGCGGTTTTTTTAAATTTCTTTTTATTCACTGTATACCCTGGTTATATCCCCATACCTCCATGTGTCAAAGTCACCACCCTCCTTGCCGCCTCCCTCCTTTGTTGCCCCTCCCCTGTTCCTTAGAATAGTGGAGCTTCACTTCCCATCCACCACATCTCATCAAGTCTATCAGGGCTGAGCATGTCCTCTTCCCCAGTGGCCTGGCAAAGCAGTCCTGCCAGAGGGAACTGAACAAAAAGCTTAATGGCTCAGGGTCTGCAGTCCCTGCAGTGAATGCAGTCCCTGCTTCTTTTACTCTAGGACCCACATGAAGTCCAAGATGCCTATCTGCTACATGTTTGTAGGGGGTGTCTAGGTCCAGTCCATGCATGGTCCTTGGTTAATGCTTCAGGCTCAACAAGCCCCTCTGTTCCCTAGTTAGTTGGCTCTGTTGGTCTTCTTGTGGAGCTCATGTCACCTTCAGGTCCCTTTTTCTTTCTCCCTACTTTTCCACATGATTACCTACTTCTCCTGCAAGGTTTGGCTGAGAGTCTCAGCATTTGTTTTGAGGCATTGCTGGATAGAGCCTCTCAGAGCCTCTCACAGGCTCCGTCTGTAAGATTAGAAGAGCATCTTTCATAGTGGTAGGGTTTGGTACTCTTCTGTAGGGTGGGTCTTTGGTTGGGCCAGACATTGATTGGGCATTCCCTCAATCTCTGCTCGGTCTGCTCTATCTTTATTCCTGCACATATTGTAGGCAGGATAAATTTGGGGTCAAGGTTTTTTGGGTGGTTTGGTGTTCCTCTCCCTCTGTTAGGAAACTAGTGTAGTTAAAGGTATCCTCTTCAGTCTCTATAACTGCTGCTACTAGGAGTCTCTGTTTGAGACCCCTTCATATCCTCCCAGGGACCTACCCTGACTTAAGTCTCTAGCTTGTCACAGAGTTATCCCCACCCTCAGTTTCTCTTTTCCCTACAGATCTTTCTCCTTGCAGCCTCACTCTCCCCAGTTCTGACCTCTACCCTCATATTTCTTTGTGCCCCTTTTCCTACCTTGTTCCAGCCACTACCTCTGTCTATTCTATCTCCCCTCCAAATGAGATTTGTGCCTCCTTCCCTTGGATCCTTCTTGTTATTTACCTTCTTCCGATCTGTGTCTCATGGTATGCTTATCCTATACCATATGGCTAAAATCCACTTATAAGTGAGTACATACCATGTGTGTCTTTCTGGATCTGGGTTACCTCACCTCAGAATGATCTTTTCTAATTCCGTCTATTTGCTTGCAAATTTCATGATTTCATTTAATCATTTAATTTTAATAGCTGAGTAGTATTTCATTGTGTAAAGGTGCTACAGTTTCTTTATCCATTTTTTTTCCATTGAGGGACATCTAAGCTGTTTCCAGATTCTGACTATTGTGAATAAAGCTGCTAGGAACATAATTGACTAAGTGTCCTTGTTGTATGGTGGAACGTCTGTTGGGTATATACTCAGGCTTGTGGATAGCTGGGTCTTTAGGTAAAGCTATTCTCAGTTTTATAAGAAAGCACCAGATTGATGTTCAAAGTGGTTGTACAAGTTTGCACTCCCACCAGCAATGGAGGAGTCCACATGCTCACCAGCTGTCCTTTGAGATTTTGATCTCAAGGGACCATTGTGAGATGGTCCTGACCATCTTGGTTCTGACCATTGTGAGATGGAAGCTCAGAGTCATTTTGATTTGCATTGTCCTGATAACTAAAGAAGTTGAGCATTTCTTTAAATGCTTTTTGGCCATTTGAGATTCCTCTGGTGAGAATTATTTGTTTAGTTCTGGGCTCCATTTTTCCTTCGGTTATTTTTGGGTTTACTGGTGTTTGATTTCTTGAGTTCATTACATATTTTGTATATTAGTCCTTTGTCAGATGTAGGATTATTGAAGATTTTTTCCCAATTTATAGACTGCCATTTCATTCTATTGGCAGTGTCCTTTGCCTTACAGAAGCTTTTCAATTTCAAGAGGTCCAATTTGTCAATTGTTGATCTTAGAGCATGAGCTGTTGTTGTGTTGTTCAGGAAGTTGTCTCCTGTATGAATGAGTTTGAGGTTCTTCAAACTCTCTCTTCTAAACGATTTAGTGTTATATTGAGGTCTTTGATCTACTTCGACTTGGAGTTTTGTGTAGGTTGATAGATACAGATCTATTTGTGTTTTTTTTTTTACATTCAGTTAGATCAGCACTATTGTTTGTAGATGCTATTTTTTTCCATTGTATGGTTTTAGCTACTTTGTCAAAAATCAAATATATATTGATGGGTGGGTTTGATTCTGGATCTTTGATTTGATTATTTCTCCAGCTTATTTCTATCCAGTTTTTATTATTATTGCTCTGAAATATAACTTGAAATCAGGGATAAAGATATCTCCAGAAGTTCTGTTAGTGAATAGGATTGTTTTAGTTGTTCTACATTTTTTACATAAAGTTTAAAATTCTTCTTTAAAGGTCTGTAAAGAACTGTGTTGCTATGTTGATGGAGATTGTACTGAGTTTGTAGCTAAGATGGCCATTTTTAATATGTTAATCCTATTGGTCCACAAACATGGGGCATCTTTAGATCTTCTGATATTTTTTTTTTCAATTTCCCTCTTTAGAAACTTGAAGTTCTTGTCATACAAGTCTTTCACCTGCTTGTAGGGTTATACCAAGATACAATATATTATTTATGGCTATTGTGAAGGATGTAGTTTCCCTAACTTCTTTCTCAGCCTGAAGGTTGTCTGTATACAGGAAGGTTACCAAGGTTTTTTGTTTGTTTGTTTGTTTTTGTTTTTTCTTGTGATCCTTCGTTTGGTTCACTGTCTGTGTCCCAGGTGGGCCTGGCAGATGGAGAATAGGCAGAGGGAGCTCCAATTCATACGATGCTGAGGTACCCTATAGGCCTCCTCAGGATGGGGGACAATGGGGTTTGGGACCCAGGCCCAGCTCACCTTTGCTTGGTTTACTATCTGTGTACCAGGTGGGCCAAGTAGATCTGGAACAGGCAGAGAGAGTTCAAAGCAGAACTCTGTGTACGTCTTGAGTGTGTGAATGGCATAGCTGTGAATGCTTGCATTCAGCTGTGTGAATGTCTCTGTGGAAATGTCCCAGTGCTTCTGTGGAGTCAGAGAAAAGCTGCAGGTGTTAGTCCTTTCTTTTCTTTGATACAAGATGTCATTGTTGTTCGCCATTGCATATACTAGAATAAATGACCCATGATCCTTTGGGGATTCTCTGGTCTTCCTCTCTCATCTAACAGTAGGGACACTGGGATTCTTAGCCAGATACTGCATGTGGGCACTAACTCGTGTCCTCAAACTTGTGTAGTGAGCATTTTATTCACTGAGCCATCTCCTCAGCTCTTTCTGCACATTTTATTCTTCCTTTTCCTTTTTATCAGTGGACATTTATTTGATGAAAGATATTTATTTGTTGATTAAAAATGCCTACCGTGTAGCCAGGTACATAGTCTGGAGAACATTCATCAATATGATAGCAATGAGGTAATGGCAAAGGATCGGAAAATATGTTAATTCAGCCTTCTGACCAGAAAGGTTTCCATGTATTCTAACTAGAAAACTCTGTAAAGCTAGCATATCAATCCTATTTGCAAATATTTGAAATTCGATCAATAACATAATTCATTATGTTTTCCTCTGTGAAGAAAGATTGTAAGCTTAATTTCTGGACACCAATATGGCCTGTTACTGTGAGTTTGATTTAATCATTAACAGAGATAAGGATATTGAAACACTGAACCCTTTTTTTTTAATTGTTAATCAAGAGCTGTTGTTCTGTTAAATGAAATTGATTGAACTCTGTCTATGGCTTTGCCATGTGACCATTCTTAGCCCACTTAGTAAGGCATCAGGATGGAGAACATGCAGTACATACTGAAGAAGTTTCACAGATTGAGCATTTTAGTTGCATTTATATTTAAAATTGAGGAATTAGATTGATTCATAATACCAAGTTTGAGAGCATTCATTAATATTTTGTAGTGAAACTCCTCCAGTATTGAATTTAGTTGAGAAAATGACTCAAATAAGGGTTCAGTTTTTACAAAGGATCCTACTGTGTTTGCTTTGGAGGTGATACTAGTGCATCTTCTAGAGTAAATCCAAATTGCATTTGACTATGAATACACTCCGTGGTGTGACTCTTCTCTACTGCGGTGCAGTGCGAGAGGGGGTCTGATTTCTGATGTCATTAATGCTTTCCCAGATGTGCACAAGCCATTGCTGGTCATCTGTTCCACTTAGGGCTCCCATCATCAGAGCTAAATTGTATGTCTTCAGGAAATTCCAAGATTGGGCAAATATAAGTAAAACCTTAGCTGATAATTTTAGTAACAGGTGTACAGGAAAGCCCCAGGAAGAATTAAATTATTTAAGATAAGATAACACTTTTTTTATTATTTCATCTCTTAAATATATCAGACCATGTTGTTGTTAAACTTCTGAGGTGTATCTTATGAGCTGTGTTAGTCTTAAATAAATTCTGTTTGAATAGACACAAATTCTCTAAAGACATTTGGGAAAATGAATTTCAAATTGGCAGCTAGGGTTGTTGCCTTCTTTGTGCTTTAAATTATTTTAAATAATAATAGATATGTATGTAAAGGATATATATGTAAAAGTCTTTTACCTGAAATAGGTAAATGGTGTCAGTGTACGTAAGCCCTTGAATAAAATGTTTGGTGTCTATAAAACATGCTCTATGTAAATGCTTCCTACATATTTGAATTCTAGAGCCTGCAGTTGGAATTCCAACTTTCATTAATAGTAGTAACTTAAGAAACACATGCATCTACCCAAGTCCTTTTACTTTTCACCTTAGCAGTGCTTAGTTTTGTCACACTGAGTGACCGTACTGTCCAGAGTAATATGAAGCACAAGCTGGGGTAGAAAGGAAGCAACAAACTAGGCATCTTCTTTGTGCAGCTTTCCTTCCCCTGTCATCCCTTTTTCATTTTATATGCATCTGAATATGTAATATATTTGTATAAGACTTCTGTAAGTAGTAGATTTGTGTATGAGTGTAGATGTCTATGTATATATGTTTACATTTATAGACATGCAAAAATAATGATATGGAGACATTCATATATATTCTGTTTTCAACTTACTATATTTAGTGAAGTTTCATTCCAGATACGGTTTTGTGTGTGTGTGTGTGTGTGTGTGTGTGTGTGTGTGTATGTGTGTGTGTTTGTGTGTGCGCGCGCATGCCTGTTTTGACTATTGGCTGTACAACACTGAACACAATTAAACACAAATACAAAAGATATAAAATCTAATCTATATTTGTAGTTGCTTTTGAAGCTAAAATGAATGCTATAGATGTGAGTATAACCCACATTTTCTATTATAGGCTCAGTGTCTTCTATACTTTCAATGCCTTTCTGAGTATTCTATTCAATTTTTTATTGGTGCATGTGAGCTGAAATTAGTAAGTTGAAACCCAATACTAAATACTTCATATTTCTAACTAAAATTACTATTCTTTTACTTTTTAAAGAGATTCGAGTTACTGATTAATTTAGGTATGTCTAGAAATAAAATAAAAATCAAATTCTTAAGTGGATTCATTGTGACCCTATGTTGGCACCTTTATTCAACCTCTTTTTTATTTTTGACAAATCTCAATATACCTAAAGTTCCTAAAATAAAGTCGTTTTTTGGAGGAATACCATCATTTCCATGATGGTGAAAGCTTATGTTTTATATAGTAATAGATGTAAGAAAAGAAGGGGTAAGGAAAAAAAAAAAGGACAATGCCAGTGAAAACAAAAAAACAAAACAAACAAACAAAAAAAACATAAAACAAAACAACAACAAAATCCACAGGCGTTTGAACGCAGGAACGAAGCATATAAGATTATTTTTCATATGTAAAACACATAAAATTAAAATTCTTACAAATACTAAGAGCACAAGCCAATCATTCTGAATATTAATGACCTTCTTTCTACATCAACTGCTGTGTTGAAATCTTGGGAAACTGGCTTATCTAGACAGGAGACATCAAAAATATATATCCTCCTCAAATAGAAGCCACTGGAACTAGACACTTTTAATTACTAGACACTTTTAAAATGTGGGCTTTGAAAATGATTGGATCCCAATGAAAAACACTAGAGAGAGAACCTCCCTGAGCTGCACTCTTGGAAGAAGATGTACATTTGCATGGGTTTTGCTTCCAGAGTTGCTCATGGTTTCTGAAGACATAAGGGAAGAATAATGATTAAGAAATCATTTCAGAAAGTTCTTTATAACTTTCCAGATCTTTCTTGTCCCACTTGGAATAAAATGTTCTTCAATCTACATATCTTCTACTGTTCCTCTTCTTATAAGATTCAAGCTAAAAGACACAGGGGGAGGTCACAGCCAGGGATGTAGGGCTGACACAGTATGGAAATTTAATCATAACTACAAAGCTTCTCCCTTCCATTCATCACGACTGTGCCACTGCACATCCAATGAGTAACAGTGAGTTATGACTGCAAGGCCTTCAAGGCACAGACATATTAGAGAGAAATATTGCATGCTCGAGAGAAAGTTGAAATAAGTATTATAATTTTAGGCAGAATGGATATTAGAACAGGGAAAGGGCTTACTGATAAGAGATAAAGTGCTTTAAAACATAACCATCCTTAATATTCACATCCCTAAAACCTATAAAGCAAGTGACATAAAACTAATAGAAAAGAAAATAACAAAAGATAAGTTTCTTATTATAGTTGGAGTATCACACATATCTTAAGTACTACAGAGATTGGACAGGCTCATAAGACGAAAACCAGAGGTTATCAGTGATGAGAACAGCAGTGTAGTCTTCTTGACTTGATGGATATTAGTATGAACCTCATAAAATAACTAGATCATTTTCTCAAGACCACATAAAATGTTCTTCAAGATTCTGGACCCCCCAAAAATAAATAATAATATTGCATAGAGAGGGGAATATGAAGTAAATTTATCTAGAGACAATCTAAGCAAAAAATACAACCATAGGCAAGAAGAAAAGAAAGTGTTTGAAAGAGAAAAAAAATAGTTGTTCTTACTGTGTGTATGTGGGTTCTTTTCTAACATCCTTGCATAGATTATCACATTTAATCTAGTTTAGACATTTCTTATCATCCACAAGTGAAGAAACAGCTGCAACACAGTTCTTTGGGAATCTGTGGGAAAGCCAACATTGAAATCCTGAGATGCTTAGTTTGACCAGAATTTTGTTTTCTTGACTCTCTAAATGTAGAACTGAGATTAGTTTTTATGAGGTTAGGTTGGATTGTCAAACCTAGGTGTTTATTCAAGCATTACATAGAGTTAGCTTTGCCTCAGAATGGGTTCCCATGCCACAGATACTTCGATAGGTCACCATCTCTCCACGTTTACTGATATGTCTTATGCTCACCTCTGCCTCTCAACCACTGTAACATGCTTTCCTTCACAGATAAGTTTAGTGTCACTCAGATGCTTTCACTGCTTAATCCATCATTTACACTACTGAAAATATATGAAAAGGCTAACATGATAAACCTAGAGAATCTGTCTCTAAATTAGAAGCTGTGTTCATCTTGATTAAACACAACTAGAATGAGTATATAAAATCAAACTAGAGAAAAAAATTTGGAAGGAGGGGAGGAGGAGAAAAGAAAGAAAGATGGTCTTTCTTTATCTCTGCGTAGTAATATTTTAGTCCTCAAAGATAGAGCCATACAGGACAGACTTGTTAAGGGCAATGACTACAGATTTAATCATTTGTACTTTCCTTAGTTACTCAAAATAAGGCTTTGAAAATAAGAATTGTGATAGGGTTTTTTTTTACTTTTTAATACATAATACATGAATCATAATACTTCATAAATATTTCAAACATTTCAATCTTCAGGAAAAACTCTTAAACACATGGTAACTACAATGTATGAACATTAAATATATTTTATACAAAAGAAAAGAATATGCTGTTCATACATTATATGAACAGCATGAATTTGGCTAGGTTTAAGAAAATTGCACTAAAAATAGTTCTATTTTACTACTCCTCTAAATTGAAAAAGTTTGATAGAAGGATTTAGATAAAATAAATTACTGCAAAACCAATCCTTAGAACTTGGAAGGTTTTCCTCTGAGAACAGAATATGTTCTTTCAACAAAATCACTCTATTCTCAATCTGTAGACCAAGCTGGCCTTGAATTCAGAGAGATCTACCTGCCTCTGCCTCTCTGGGTGCTGGGATTACAGGCATCTGCCAACTGCACCAAACTCAAGACCTAAGATCTTTAAAAAAAATATTACACAGAGTGGGTAGGTAAAATCTATAAACAAATTTCTGAGTAAAAATACTTGAAAGTAATTTTCTAAATCAAATAGTTTAAAATAAGACAAATGAGGATAAGTGTGTATTGTTTATGACCACACAGGGATTCTTACAGTAAAAAAGAAGTTTCTTTCACGTTCTGATTGGTATCATTATCAAACAAGTGTTTTGTCAGTAAGAGTGTCAAACATGACGTCTTTTAACTGAAGAATTCCTCAGTATGACTCAGTGCAGCCATTATTCCAGAAAGCATGGTGTTAAAATACGAGTGTCATAGGATGCTAGAATGTCACTGCACCAGAGGAAATTGTCCGCAAATATTTTCTTTCTTGGTGTCTGTTTTGGCATGTTTTGATTGTGCAACATTTCTGAGAACATACAGGGAGCAATGAAACAGTGCTGTAGCAGATTCTGATCTGTTTGTGTTATTCAGAGAGTCTCTGGAACACTACAGAGTAAGGAAGGCTAGTGAATGAAAGGGCTCCTTTATTTCACTAACTGGTGCTGTTTGCATGCATTGCAGATTTGTGATAGTCAAGGAAACAGACTACTCATAGACCACTGACTAAAGTATTTTACTACTAAATTGTTGTAATTCATAAATCCAATTAAGTCATTTCCCTCCCTCTTCAATTTTTCCTCACCTTTTTTTTTCTTGTGACTGAAGCTTGCTTATATACAGATTTATACTTGAAAGAAAACAAACTCTGAGTAGTTTGTAGCTCAGAGACATTTGCTAGTGTCATTTCTTAACAATTCTGTGTCTTACTTTCCTTGCTTAGAATCAGCAGCACCAACAGGTCCACAGCTGCTAGTGTGATGACTCCCTGCGGCTGCTATAGGATTATTAGTTTCCCTAGCCCCTGCCGCTTGTCTTCCCTACCAGGAGAGCATATCCTACTCAGATATTCTGGCTTCCAGGCACTGTGGCTGCTGTCCTGACTATGGGTGTTGAATCCATTATTCTATTATGGACATGCCTATCCATATAGCTTATAATGTGATTTCAGCAGGACATGTCCTGACTTATAAAGGCCCTAGTTACCCTGTACCTGTTACTCTGATGTGTCCTTTGACAATCTTGATTCCATTGTACTGAAACATATTGTGCATAAGTACATCACCCAACCTTCACTCTTTTCATTCTGATGTCAGGATTGCTGTGGTAGTAGGAAACGAGAGCTATTTCTTTTAATATTTTGTGTGTCACCTTTTTGTGAAAACCGTTGATGGTTTTTCCATTGTTAGGTGAGTACACTTCTTATTCCAAATTTATCACCAGCAAACATTATGCTTTCTTTTAGTCTTCAAGCCATGCTACTATCCTACGTTCTTAGTGTCTTAGCTAATTTCTTCTATGGAATTTTAGATTGATTCTCTTCTTCGGTTATGTAGATATTTTCTCCTGACAGCCTCGGTCTGGTGATAATCACTACTTAGAATGGTGTTACTGTCCAAAGCTCAGTCCTCTGATGTCCTCAACTCCACTGGCTTTGGACATTTCTTCTTTAAGCATTCCAGTGACAATTTTGGCCTTGAAAAATGTCAACTCTCAGGAAGTTCTGCATTTCTAAAGTTGACAGTCACAAAGACATTCCCGGACTATCTCTCTATTTCTTTGACATCTGAGTATCTCTTAACTGCCAGAGGACAAACCTGAAAGTGAATTTCATGCCTCACCCCTATTGCTGTTTTAGTTGTCTCTGTTATTAGGTAGTGCTGAGGATAACTCAGTTCAACACAGTTGATATCCAAGATGGCTTCAACTTCCGGAATGACAGTTTTATTTTGTAAAGCATTCTACACAGATAGCAAATGATAGTTAATCTTGGGTATTGGAGAAAATTCTACACAATGAAAATAGTTATGTTATTCACTTACTTTCTAGGTAATAATTACTTAATATGAACTACCATAGTTATTCCATGCTTTCCAATGAGTAAGGCATTTGATAGACCAACTCTACTTAAAGATACTACTCACAACTTGTGAAGACAATTCTGTCCTTTTCCTGATTTTATTTGGAAAAGCCTGTCTGCAAGGCAGATTTGAACTGCAATTTTTGTTGTAGGTATATGTGACTATGACTTGAAACAGATGTGTTTGTACGGTGTTGGGTATTGTTTGAAAAATGTGTGCTATATTTATAAGATTTCTACTGTTTAAAATAATGCTGACATCATATTCCATGATAGATTTAGAGAAGATGAAAATGTGTCGAGTATGGCCAGAAAATTATAAACAATGCATGGTAAAAGGTATAATGAGCATAAAAGTACAATTTAATCAAAGCCCTATGGTGAAAACAATATTTTCAATTGAGGTAGCAAAAGTCTTGCAAAACTTTTAAGGAATTTGACATTTGCAATTTATTTTAAGTTTAACATTAAATTTTCTCTGTTAAAAATGGATAAGATTCTAAGTGGTCAGATATATGAGTAAACGTGCTGTGTCATGATCAAATGTTGAGAGAATAGAGAGGTTCAGTGTGAAGCTTCTGCGGTGTACACAGGGAATCACGAAGAGATAGACTATAGAGATAGCCTCTGGGGAGAGTATACAAAGTCATGCATGCTTTGACTTTATTCTCTGTACTATGGGTTATCCAGGACATCCATATGATGTATCTTTATGTAAAGCATTTATGTACATAGACACATCAATTTGTTTATCTTGTGCAGCAGTGACAGAGTAGAATAGTTGTTATCCTGACCTGTAGGGCCCACAAAGCAAAAGGGAATTTCGGTCTGACTCTTCATAAAAAGAAATTGTTGCCAGGAAGTGGTGGTGTATGCCTTTAATGCTACCACTGGGGAGGCAGAAGGAGGTGGATCTCTGTGATTCTAGGACAGCCTGATCTATTGAGAGAGGTTCAAGGACAGCCTGGGCCAAACAGGATTAAACCAGCAAAAGAAAGAAAGGAAGAATGAAAGGAAGGAAGGAAGGAAGGAAGGAAGGAAGGAAGGAAGGAAGGAAGGAAGGAAGGAAGGAAAGAAATTTCATGCTCACTCCTCCACAGTGATTACTCTTTGGAAATATCAGAGCGATTGAAATCCACTAGCAGTGGCAGCAACTTTCTTGTTTTTGCATCTTGATGGCATATGTGTCTATGTTCTTATTTTAAAATAGACCATGCTTAGAGATTTGACTGTGAATGCAAGTACTGCGATAGTTTGTTTACCACAACCAGGAAAAGCACATCAAAGGAGAATTTCAAAGGGTTGTCCCAAAGTATTATTCCGTATATTTTTATTCCTTTGTTTGGATAACTTTCAAACATGTGTACAGTGAATTATTCTTATCCTCTATTATCTCCGTCACCCTCATTACCCCGCTAACCGTTCTACCGCACCTAGTTCCTTTCTCACATTCGTGTCTTTTGTTTTGTTTTGTTTTGTGAACTGCTAAGAGACATATCCAATGGAATGCTGTGGGTTTTCCAGTAAACACAGGCAGAAGGCAATAATTGTCCCTTCTTTAGAAATCAATAGATCAGCAATAAAGGGCAGAGACCCATGAACCCTTGCCCCATCAGTGACTAGGGAATGCCAAGTCTAGCGCTAAGCTACCCTAGTGCATGCAACCAAAATTGCTGCAAAATAATGTTTCTTCGTGTCCATCTTGCCTTGAATATACATCTACATTCCTTCTAGTTCTTTCATGTTATGTGAGTCATAGAAAGAGTGGTATACACGTCCTGTTCAGGGCTAAGGGTTCAACCATCATTTCTTTTGTGAATTTTTAAGCAACCACCAGTCTCTGTTCAGTGTGTAGAAGAAAGCTTCTCTGATGAAGGCTGAGAACAGCATTTGTCTGAGGGCATAAACATATTTAGAATGTAATTTGTTGCCTTGTATATGGGACCAAACAAGAACACTCCATTTTCTCATAGGACTTATAATACCTCCTCTTCCAACATTGTGTTCTTTTTTACTAGCTCTATAAGAGTTAAATAAAGAAGTGATTTAAAAATATAAGTTAGAGCCATCAGAAGCAAAAGTATTTCTAGAGGAGGGAAAGGACAACACTTTTACATGAAAATTTGAAAGGGCTTTTGTTACTGTTTTAATCATTTCTTAGGTCTGTCTTTTATGTATGCCTCATCTTTCTAATATTGATTGTGAGGAATTACACTGTCTGTATTGACGGTCGTTCCATCCCAGTGGGAAATGTCTCAGGGCAGCCCTCTAGACCTTGAGAATTGCTAGACAGCTGGAGAAAACATCTAGGTTGGTTCATCATTTCTACAACTAGTAATCTGTCAGTTTTCAAAATGATGTCTTTTTAAAACTGAGTCATCTCAGGTTTTCTTAACCCAGAAGCTTTTGACGAGCTCTTCATGAAGTTGTCATATGGTCTCAGTCCAGAGTGAGCACCATTCATTAAGGCGACATGAATCTGACACACATTGTGCTTCAAATAATTACTGGCTAGTGCATTTCTTTTGTCCTCTGTAAGCTCCAATTTCACATGTCAACAACAATCACTTTGGAGTGTTATATTTGTAGATTTAAAAAAAGGAAAAAAGAATTCTTGCCTTGGCAAATGTGCTCTTGAAATATAACGCCTTAATTCCCACACTCTTCCTTTTCTTTGTTTACCATTGTTTATGAAAATGCGTTTAATGTTTTCTTCATACTCCTTTCTTTTTCATTGTTGTAAGATCATTTCTCCTATAATATTGAAAACTGTGATTTCATTAAATGAGCATATTCTCTTAGAACCTCAAAATTGCCCACAGTGACTTAACTACCCATCAGTTCCATGGGTTTTAAATGACAACTATGCTATAGAAGTACACATTCCTTTGGAAATTGTAATCTAATCAGATGTTTTTAGGTGCAGCCCTAATTTTCCTGAAAACAGCATTTTCTTGATTAGAAAATGCAAGACAGATTTTTAAAATCACTACTTCATAATTGAAATATGAAAGATAAACTAGCAAATCAGGAAAAGGGCTATTATTAGGACCATGTAAAAATGTCCTGAAAACCATAAATAAAGATATCTGAAATTAAACAAATATATGGGCATTCATTCCAAAGTAAAGTCACAAGGATTGATAAAGATATGAGGAGATGTGAGCCTCATTAGACTAAAAGAAATGAAAATTCAAGGTATTATGACACACTAATGATCTTTTACTGTAAAGTGAATAAACACTATCTCCACTATTTCTTAGGGTTTATAAAAATACAAAATGACATAGGCTATTAAGAGAAATACAATCTTTCATCTTGCTGATTAGGCTAGAGAAATTATGTATTTAAGTGTTATGGTATTAGCATACTCACTTTAGTAATTTTGAAGTAGTTTATGCTAAAGAAATCAAGAGCATATAGATACTTACAGAAATGTCCTTATCACAGCACGGCTGACATCACTGCTGGTAAAAATGGGAATAACCAACATTATCATCTGCTGGGAGATGGCAAAATATTATATGCTGCATATGACATAATGAGTATGAGTCCGTTAATATAAATAACAAAAATGATAATACTTTTGTTACTTTTATAATTTTTTTGTTTCCTGTGTGGCATACTATATATTTTTCCGGGCTCTAATTTCTGTGTGTCTCTGAAAGCTGTCATCCTATAATTAGACTTCTGAATGTTTCACCCAACATTCATTTTCCTTCTCACTTTCCCTTCAGACTGAGCTGATAATCTGTTTGTGGCATGAAATCCATACAATGGGTAGTAACCAGAGGTAGAAATTTTGGTGCAAAGGACGTACATACATAAGAGAACAGAAATTTTGATGTGCTTGGGGAATTTCACTGAAGTGTAGGACATTATAAACTGAACGTTATTTGTACACATTTAAAACTAGAGTCTTTTGAGAATATTGAAGGACAGCTCTCTATGCTGTTAAAAATTAGCAGTATGGTGGAAAACTATTTGATATGTTCTCCCCTAAAGAAGAGCACCTCTTTCGTTCCCAGCTTAAGTAGCTTGTAGTTCTTTTGGTAGGGCTGAGGCCTCGTAGGCTTTTCTCTTTCCACTTAGGCATGTCCATTGATGTCATTCTTGTTCAGACCACATTTGGGCAGTTATGCTGGTGAGACCGTGGGTATAGCTTTAAATTTTACCAGTAGACACAATCTCAAAGCAAATACCCTGGCCCTCTGACCTTTGCAATCTTTCTATCCCCTCTTCTGCAATGTTTCCTATACCTTACTTTTGAAAATGTTTGTAGATGTATCTGTTAAGACTGTCAAAAGATCAGCTCTGAAAACATACAGTTTACAGACGGAACAGGTTATATTTTGGAATGCATATGTATATCTATAGACACATATGCATGAAATAAAAGAAATAGGCATGAATTTAAGGAAGAGTGAGGAGGGGTATTTGGGAGGTCTTGGAGGAAGGACAGGGAAAGGAGAAATTCTATATTTCAATCTTTAAAAATAAAATAAATGAACAATATATTCAAAATAAGCATGAAACAATTAAAAACATAAGGTAGATTATATTGAGAGATTATTCTCTATGAGCAGGGGGAATAGTGTACATGTAGTATAATTGTAAGAACCAAAAAATGCGCATAATATATTCTAGTACATTCTGTTTCTAGGTTAATATGCAGAATGGCCCAGCATTTTCACAGAAATGCATATATTTTATTTATGATAATATTTTTGAGCTATTAGTCACTGTGATATTGATCATTGTACTTGAAGAGATGTTGCATTTATGACAACTATGTGTGGCCTTATTATTAAACCAGTAACCAATAACATGATGTTTGAGATTACAAAAATAACATACTCTGATGTTGTCTAACTGTGTATGTAATTATGAATATCTTGACTCCTACTATAGCATTGTAAATTAATAATAATCCTCATAATTTAGATCAAATAAAGTTTTATGGTACATTTTAAAATAATTGCTGCTGGAGAATAGTTGAGTATTTTGTAAACAAAAGCTATATATCTTTCTTGAAGCCACTTTCCAACAGTTCATAAAAGTTGATCTTCAAGGTTCAAATGTTATGTTCCCAGCAATCTGATTAGAGGGATCTAAGAAGACATTCTGAATAAGAAAATCCTATCTCATTGCTTGTGTTGATTCATTTTTTCATCTTGTTATTGAAGTAAATTCAGTAAACAGTATAGAATAAAGTTAGTATACAAAAGTATATAATTGTTTTATTTTCCCACAACAATAACAATGTTCAAAGAAATTGTAAAATGAATAAAGTGTATTTCAATTGATCAAAATATCTTAATCAAACTCATATCTTTCATCATTGCTGTTATACAAATCATGAGAAATTTATAAATTTATAGACTCTGCAAAATAGGCATACACTCTCTATTCCAATCACATGAAATAATGTTCACATCTTGGAGCTTTACCAGCCCACAGAGGAAGACAATGCAGCCATTCCTGATGATACCTGATAGAATAGGGTCAGAGGGAAGGGGAGGAGGACCTCCCTTATCAGTGAACTGGGGGAGGGGGAGAGGTGTGGGAGAGGGAGGGGGGATGAGACTGGGAGGGGAGAGCGAATGGAGCTACAGGCAGGACTCCAAGTAAATAAACTGTAATTAATTAATAAAAATAAAAATAATTATTTAAAAAGGTGATTTATATACATACCCCCAAATAACAGCCCTATTTTAACAATGATTTGGGGTTCTTAGATCACATGTACATTGATTTCTTTTTTCCTTCCAGATCATTTGGGAGTTTTTCTGTCTCACTGCCTGCTTCAGGCAACAAAGTTTTGCATGTAATGCTTCATCTTAGTATGGCATAGGCGAGGACTTCTGCATAAAGAAGACAGTTTGTAAAACTGCCATTCTGATATGTCATGTAACACTTCTCTGAAATGCATATACCTGGTTTCCTATCACATGCCTTTGTTGTTTGAACTCTCAAGCCTCAGTTCTCAATAAAATGAAAGGACAAGGGAAGTCAAAGAAAGCATAGATGAAGAAAGGGCTATAAAGGGTTCAACCCATTTTCATATCACACAGTTTCTGACTGAAAAATTAAATGAAGACTAGGATAGGACTTATGAATATAAAAATTAGAAATGAAAAATTACCTGTTTCATATGTAAAAAATAGCAAGGTAGAAAACAAATAACTAGACTATCAATAAGGAGACAAGGTAGCAATGAACAATCTTATTCACATTCATATTTATATCATTTAAAGAACATCATTAGTAATAGTGTTTTACTTCTCAAGACTCTCCCTTTTTAAAGTCTTCAAGTTTAATACTCTTTTTCAATTTATTTTATTTTTATTAATTATAGTTTATTAATTTTGTACCCCCGCCCCCATAGATCCCTTTCTCCTTCCCTCCCAAGCCCACATTTCATCTCTACTCCCCACCTGTGTCCCTCCCCCAGTCCACTGACAGGGGAGGTCCTCCTCCCCTTTACTCTGATCCTAGTCTAATAGGTCTCATCGGGAGTGCCTGCATTGTCTTCCTCTGTGGCCTGGTAAGGCTTCTTCTGCCTCAGGGGGAGGTGATCAAAGAGCAGGCCAATCAGTTCCTGTCAGAGACAGTCCCTGTCCCTATTACTTTGAACCCACTTGGACACTGAACTACCATGGGCTACCTGTGTGCAGGGGTTCCAGGCCATCTCCATGAGTGGGCCTTGGCTGGAGTATCAGTCTCAGAAAAGGCCCCTTTGCCCAGAATCTTTGGATCTGTTGCTCTCCTTGTGTAGCTCCTCTCCTCTGCAGGTCTTACTATCTCCCACTTCTTGCATAAGATTCCCTGCATTCTGCCCAAAGTTTGGCTATGAGTCTTAGCATCTGCCTCGATACCCTGCAAGGTAGAGCTTTTCAGAAGCCCTCTGTGGTAGGCTCCTGTCCTGGTCCCTGTTTACTCTTTCCTCCAATGTCCATCTTCTTTGCTTTTCTGAACGGGGATTGAGCATTTTAGCCAGAGTCCTCCTTCTTGATTAGCTTCCTTAGGTGTACAGATTTTAGTATGTTTATCCTATATTATATATCTAATATCCATTTATGAGTGAGTATATATCCTGTGTGTCTTTCTGCTTCTGGGATACCTCACTCAGGATGATCTTTTCCAGTTCCCACCATTTACCTACAAATTTCATGATTTCCTTGTTTGTTTGTTTTTTTTTTAATTGCTGAATAGTATTCCATTGTGTAAATGTACCACAATTTCTGTATCCATTCCTCAACTGAGGGGCATCTTGGCTGTTTTCAGCTTCTGGCTATTACAAATAAAGCTGCTACAAACATGGTTGAGCAGATGTCCTTTTTTACTTGAGTGTCTTTTGGATATATGCCTAAGTGTGGTATAGCTGAATCTTGAGGAAGTGCTATTCCTAATTGTCTGAGAAGGGTCCAGATTGATTTCCAAAGTGGTTGCACAAGTTTACATTCCCACCAGAAGTGGAGGAGGGTTCCCCTTTCTCCACATCCTCTCCAGCATGCGTTGTCATATTCTTAAAGCTCTGTTTCTATGTTGCTTGGTGCTGTCTGCCTAGTCACCATTAGTAGAGGATCCCACTATCAAGAAAGATTGCTGGCGTCTGTGTAAATAATGGTAGTAGACAAGTCCCTATAGGACATTCTGAGCTTCAGAAGAGAGCTGGGTAGAGATAGGTTGATATCTAATTAGACAAAGATCCATATCTCAACATTGACTCAAAACTTAAAAAAACTCTTGGGTGATTTTCCTCACATTACATTATCTGCTATGTTATCTGAATGTACTTGGTCATGTATATAAATCTGCTGTTATGCATTCTTGCGAAAGCCAGAACTTCCATTTGTGCACAAGCAGTAGAAGCAGTGGTGAGTATGACATGGAAGAACAGCCATGCTGCTTTAGATTATGTTTTAGTTTGGTCGCATATTCTCATCTCTTTTCACTTCTATTGTTTTGAAACTTAAGGGGCAACCTTTGACTTATTTTATTCCCAATTTGCAGCATGTGTTTTTGCCAAGGAAAGTCTCATAACTAACTAAATTACTATTCCTGGTAACAATGCACACCCTTGCTTTTTTGTGCATATGGTGGTCACTGAACAGCATTCTGTTCTTTGTCTGATCATCTTTGGCATGATGATAAATGACAACATAGTGAAAGAAAGTACTTTTTAAAAGCTCTGAAGTAGGTGCTCTGTTATAGCACTGGTTTTCTTGCAAATCAAATATTTTTAGGCACCAAGATAACTATTTTGACTAAAAATTGAATGTAGTCTTAGGAAGTTCTCAATCTAACAAAAAAAAATGCATGCATTTAGTCACTTTTAAAAAATGTAGGAAGGGCTTAGATAAAACCTATTGACTTTGAATTTAAAATAATTGCCAGTTTCCATTCTCAGTTTCCTGTTAATAGCCCAGAACTATTTTCATTTCATTCTGCCTGGTGGAATCAGCAGTGAGTTCCCTTCTCATCCAAGTGGATCTTGTAGAAGTTCAAGAATGATACACAGTGTATGCGATGAGATTGATTTTCCTAAGATCTTACTGAGCAGGTTATATGGAAGTTTGAGACGATATTTCTTTTCTATTTTTCCCTTTCTTTCCCTCCAAGACCTCCCTTTATATACCCCTTGTTCTCTTTCAAATTCATGTCCTCTATTTTCACCAATTATTATTATAAATACATATGTAATTATATATACATATGTATTCCTAAATTTAACCTGCTTGATATGTATAATTCTGCTTATATTCGGGGTTGGCCATTTGGTATTAGATAACCCAGTTAGTGTGATCGTCCATGGGGAAGACTCTTTCCCACTCTTCACCTTTCTTAGTTGCCTATAGTTATTTGTGTAGGATTGAAGCTTTGTGGGATTCCCGCCGCCCTCCCCCCTCCCATCAATTTTAGCATCTCTTGTTCTTGTCTTTGTTCTGTTAAAGCTCATGCAGTCATTTTGGTGAGACTTTATGGATGTAGCTTCTAAGACTCCTAGAAGACACATCTCAAAGAAAACTCCCTGATCTTTAGGCTCCTACAGTCTTTCACCCCCTCTTCCTCAATGTTTCCTGAACCTTAGGTGCAGGGTTTCTTTTGTAGATGTATCCATTGGAACTAGGCACCATAACTCTGCATTTTGATTGGTTGTTCTCATCTGTAATGGTCTCCATATGTTGAAAAGAGAACTTCCCTTGATAGAGTTGAATACTGCACTTATCTGTGGGTATCAGGACAAATATTTCGTGGTTTTAGAGATTATGAGGTTTTAGTAAAGTGGAGATTGTAGGTTCTCTCCAAGATCCATGATTTTTCTAGCTGTGGGTTGTTAGCTAAGTTTCTACTGTTAAGTAAACAGGATTTTCCTCTTGTTGAGCAGGATTTTTGTGTTAAAGATTTATTTTCTTTACTCTTATTTTTTGTGTTTTGTGTGTGTGTGATACATGCATGCATGTATCTGTCTCTGTGTGTATCCATGTGTTTGTTAATTTTAGGTTCTGAAGGGAGGCCAGAAGATGTTAGTTCACCTGATGCTAGAGTTACTGGCAGTTGAGGGCTGCCTGGTATAAGACTGGGAATCTTAAGTCATCTGTAAGAGAAGCACACATATTCTCTTAACTGCTGACCCATCACTTTAACCCTTGATTTTCTTTATAGTTCATGGATTCTGTGTGGACATGAGTGGGTGAGTAGGCAACTATTTATTCAATCTACCCACAATTTTCTAGAATCAGTTATCTCTATGCTGGCTTTTAATAGTATAAGGATACTCAGATTTTGAGTAACACTGAATTGCTTCTTAGATGATGCATGTAAAGTCATCAAGCCTAACAGAAAAGTTCTTATTTATTTATAAATAATTAAATATTGATGATTAGTACCAGATGTGGTCCACATAGAAGAAGTTTTCTTAGTTCTCTGTTATTGATATCAGTATCACAAAACATGTTTTAACTCTGTTTTTCCTACTTTTACTCCTATCCTCTAATTATTACTATTGTAATGTAGTTTGTTCTTTCCAGTATCATTTGTATTCTAAAGAAACTATTGTTTAGGCTGACATATCTCTAATGACTTGAAAACCTCTCTATGATCTCCCACTTTTTAGGGGTTCCCCCATATCCAGTGGTGCTACCCAAGAGAGTGAGCCTTTACTTCAGGGACCTTTGAGGACATCTGATAATACAACTGTCAATATCTATTTGTACTGGATGCTATAGTTGGACAGGAAGACAATTTAGAATACTGTCTGTTCCTTCCTTACTATGTGCTTCAGAAATTTTCTTCTTCTCCTCTTTACCTTGTTATTTTTGGTTCTAAACACCTTAGGAGAAGAGACTGAGAAGGAAGGAGAAAAGAGTGCATTTCACTCTTGCTGTGAACACCTAGTAAGTAGTATATCGCTGGGATATGATACCAGTGTGCCTTTCTTTTATTCTGTAGGTCTAAATATTTTCTACCGGCAGTTGACAAAGAGTCACTAACACAGCAGCAGCTGTCCCTGAGAGCAGACAGTGAGGACTGCCCTTTATAAAGTCCATGACAGGCCTGGGCCAGTGAATTGAAGATCTGAGCAGAAATGATGCTCACTTACCATTTAGATGAGCTCTGGAGAGCAAGTTCTCCATATACAGAAACAGGAACAACACTAAGTTAAGAGAGATAAATGTAACCAGAGATAAATGTGTATGTGTAAATGGCACATACACAGTAATTGGTCTTTAACATTATAATACTTTTTTGTGAGGGGATCTGTGCTTTATCCATACATTCCATCACTACCATCTGTCTTCTCTCTCTATCCCTCTTTCTCTCTCTTTTTCTCTTTCTCTCTCTTTCCCCTAATTGTTTAATTTAGCTTTTTTACTATAGACTTAGCAATTATCTGTGTTTGATAAATTTTAAAAAGGGTCAATCCAATCAATTAGTGTACTTTAAATTTTTTATTATTTATAATTTTTATAAAATATATTATTTCATTCTTACTTCTTCATCACTCCTCCTAGATTCTTCTACTCCCAACTCACTCAACTCCATGTTCTCTGTCTTAACCAAAATCCCTAAATTGGAATTTAAAACTAAAAACCCCATTGAAACAAAAATATACCAAAACAAAATGAAACAGAACAACAACAAAAAAAAAAAAACCAGAAAAATATATAGTCCACTTTGTGTTAGCCAATTACTACCATTTATGTGGTCTTTCCTGTAATATAATTGACACACTCAATATCACTCCATTGGAGAAAGCTAGCTTTACTTTTCACGGAAGCTATCAACTGAAAATAGCTTCTTGGTTAGGGGTAGAAGTTTGTGTTTACCTCCCCTTTTCAATGATGGGGTTTTGTCTACTTTGAATTTGTGTGCTATCCCCATGACTGTGAGCTCATACCTGAATCAGCCTTGTTATGTCTGGAAGATGCTGTTTCACTGCAGTTATCTGACACCTCTGGCTCTTAATATTTCCAATTCTCTTCCATATAGATTCCTGAGCCTTGAGAACAAGGTAGGGTTGAGAGAAATGTGTCATTTCTGGCTGAGTACTTCAATATCTCTTACTTTCAAAATAATTTTAAGTGTGGGCCTCTGTTTTAATTTCCATCTGCTGAAAGAGAAAGCTTCTCTGATGTGGGTTAAATGGTATACAGTGATCTAGGGGAGTCATTTCATTGCTATGTTCCTTTGGCAGACTATTAGCATAGGTTTTATCCTGTGGGCCAATGACCTATTGATCTCAGATTCTTAGCCAATTTAACAATGTCAGGTTGAAGCATTCTCTCCTCCATTATATGATACCTCCATTTAAATTCTTATCATATATGTATATATTTTAAGAAGAATCTACAATACTGGGCCTCTGTGTGCCTTTTCAAAGGGATTTCAAGGTAGTTGTCCCTCCGCATATTCCATGTATGTGTAATTCATGGATTCTCCAAAGAATAGAGATAGCCTAAACAGAAAGGCTGAAACAGAGGGTGTGTCAGAAGTGCAATGGTGGTGCTGGATCTGCACCATGAGACCTAAGTGTATAGAGAGTGGCTAGAAGAACCAGTTGTCTTTTTCGAAAAAACTTGAAATTCACATCACAGATGTTATTTTCACAAGTGTCTGAGTACATATTTGATTTAGTTCAGTGTTGTAAGGAAATTAAAGTTGCATTATTTTTCTGATGATGTTTCCATCCTATTATAGTTACTATAGAAATTGCATGAATAATGCTAGTTCATTCAGTGAACCTAACATCAGAATTGAGTGTGGTTCCCTGACTTTGTATTTGAAATAGTAGTCTTTCTTTTTTTTTTTTTAAACAGAGATACTGAGTGTTGTGTATTCAAATGTCTTTAAAGAAATTTTTAATTCAGTATTGAGTGAGAAGAAGCTACAGAAGATTACTCATCCATGTAGACACAATTATATTGTGGAGGATAATGGATTTGTGTTGTTCTTAATGTCTATACATGGCTACAGTGAGACTGAAATTGTTTTTATAACTTTTCAGTACATTGAACGGAAGAAAAGTATGACAGCAGAGAGCATCTGATAAATTAAATGTGACATGTTTTTTATCCATATAAAATGGTTTCTGAGCAGCTGGTAATTGTGAATATTTCAGCAGTCATTTTTGATGTGGAATGCTTCTTCTGTGTTCAACACTAATGAGTTGTGAGTTGTGCTTCATCAAACTGACAGTTTCCTTACTTTTGTAAATAGGCATGTGATACACCTGGTAAATGCTTGGGGAAGATCCACCACTCACCTTTTAAATGCTTGAATATTTTCTTTTATCTATGTTTTTGTACATGCCACCATCAACTTTTCCTTTAAGTAGGGGAGGGGATAATATACAGAAAGGATGACATTCACTAACATTTACTAAATCCCCACTGTCATGGTAGATACTCTAATAAGTTATATACAGCTGGTAATTATCACAACTCACTTGAGCGCAAAAGAAAATGTGAAACTATTCCTTGTTAGAATTATAAACAGGAGTGTGGGAAAGCTGTAGATTTCATAAACAGGAAGAGTATTAAATTTGTGTTTGTTACTCTAAAAAGATTGTTATATTAAGGATAGCATGACACCTTCAACTCCTCCATCATTTACAGCTTTTATTAATATTTAAAAAAATACAAGCATTGACTATAATCATAGCTGTTGTGGTATATTAATATTTACTATTAATTTATGTTTTAGTTAAGCTGCAGCTATTCCTAAACCAGCTGTATACCCAAATCACCACACAGAGACTAGGATTTATTTAGTTAACCTAGAGCACAATGCTGGACAATAGTTACTCCATCCTAAACCTCCAAACCTGCACAGTTTCCTACCATTCAGATTTTACCCATTATACTTGCTTTTAGTCATATCTTAGGTCCAGTTCATCTTTCCTCTTGGTTCTATGGTTCCAAGTCTTGGCCTACAGATCTCTCCCCTCCTTCTCTTACTTAGCTTCCTATTCCTCTCTGAACCAGGATCTCCCACCCTATTCTCTCCATTGCTCAGCATTGGGACTGGCTGTTTTATTAACAATACAGAGAAAAATGCTGGCATGTTTATACAAACTTGAGACAGGTGATGCTTAGAATAAGCATCACAATGCAATGTCCAGATTGAAACCAGATCATTGGGTAGACAAATCAGCATTTGAATGAACAACAGTACATTCCACAAGAATATTATACCATTGCTTATGAAACAAAATTTACCCACATTCCCATTTTATTTATCAGGAAAGTTACATAGAGAAGAATCTGCAGAGTGGGGTGTTCGTTTTTATTTTATTTTATTGTACTCATATTTAAATGAGCATAGAAAGTTACAACAATTCTGTATGTCATTCATTTTTGCAATCTTCCTCTCCCATCTCTTGCCCCATCCCTCTACCCCTTTAAATGGTCCCTTTCTTCTCTACAAGAGCACCACACACTCATCATGTTAAATGTATGTTATTATTTTTATCTCCTCTCCCATTCTTTAAAGACCTCCACTCTGATTTGACACTCTTCCTTTTCACACATAGATAAAAGACTTAAAGTCTACTATCTGTGTCTGAGATAAAACATGTGGTATGTATTTTTCTGAGTTATTTTGCTTAATATCTGGTTATTTTGCTTAATATCATGGTTTCTAGTTTCATGTGTTTTCTTGCAAATATCAAGATTTTATTTTCTATAATATTCAAGTATGATTTCACTCTGTATTTGAACCACATTTAATCATCCATATATTTAATGGTAGGCATCATGACTGCTCCAATTGTCTACTAAGAATAATGAAACAGCAAACGTAGATTTATAACAATTTTGGTTTTACGTTGACTAGTATGTGCCCATGAATGGTATAGCTAACTGAGTCATAGTATAATTCTCTCTCTCTCTCTCTCTCTCTCTCTCTCTCTCTCTCTCTCTCTCTCTCTCTCTCTCTCTCTCTCTTTCTTTTTTTTACCTTTTCTGAGACAAGGCTTTTCTTTATAGCCTTGCTTGTCCTGGACTCACTTTATATACCAGTCTGACCTTGAACTCACAGAGATCTGCCTGGATCTGCCCTCCAAAGTTCTATTTCTCCTTGAGAGTTTGCATAGCATCTGTCCTACAGTGAATGAAGATACCCTTTCCTTTCATCCTCTCTAGAATTTGTTGTTCTTTTTAGAGTGATGATCATTGTGACTGTGATGAGATGGAATTGAAAAGTAGTTTTCATATACATTTCTCTGGTGACTATGGATTTAAACCGTTCTAATATTTCAGGCCTTTTTTGAGTACTGTCTATTCAGTTCATTAGGTCATTTATGGATTCTAAGCTTTATTTTTGTGTTTAATATTGGCAATTTTATGAATTCCAATTATTGACCGACTGTTTGAGTGACAGCAAGAAAAGGTTTTCTCCTGTTCTTGTTGGGTATTTTCAATTCAGTTGGTTGATAGTTTGCATTGCGGTGCAGAAGCTTTTTTGTGTTCTGTAACTTCTTTTGTGAAGTTTGTTTTTTGTTATTGGAGTCCTATTTGAAAAGTTCTTAATGACTCTGTCTCATAATGTTTTCTGAAGATGTTTCAGTAGCTATATGAACATTACAGGAATATGTAACAAACATCCTTTATAAAGGAGTATATGAACAACTAGAAAACTGAATATTCACTTGTTGTCTTTCTCTTTTTTATCTTCAGCTGTATTTAGAATACAATAAGTGCTTTGCCTTATGGAATTGTAAGCTTATACTTGTAAAATAGATTCATTTCCATAGTGATTATACATATAAGAACAATATTATTAACAAGATTGAACTCTATTGCTTAAAGTGAATATGAACACAGCAAATATAAATACACACTGACATAAAAACACACATGTCAAATAAATTCTCATACCCAGCTGATGCACTCTGTGGAGTACTGGTCTTTACTTGGTAAATCTTTAAACAAAATATCAAACGTCTGTTCGGCAGAGTGCATGGAATCTTACGAAAGATGTGGGAAATAGTAAGATAGGGAGAGGACAGGAGCTCCACAAGAAGAGCAACAGAACCGAAAAATCTGAGTACAGGAGGTCTTTCCTGAGACTGATGCTCCAACCAAGTACCATGCATGGAGAAAACCTAGAACCCCTGCACAGGTGTGGCCCATGGCAGTTCAGTGTCCAAGTGGTTCCACAGTAATGTTAAGAGGGACTGCCTCTGACATGAACTGGTTGGCTTGCTCTTTGATCACCTCACTCTGTTGGGGGAGCAGCCTTACCAGGTCACAGAGGAAGACAATGCAGCCACTCTTGATGAGAGCTGATAGACTAGGATTAGAAGGAAGAAGAGGAAGATCTCCCCTATCAGTAGACTTGGGGAGGGGCATGCATGGAGAAAAGAGAGAGAAGGTAAAATTGGGAGGGGAGGAGGAAGAGGTTTATGGGGGGGATACAAAGTGAATAAAGTGTAATTAATAAAAAATATTACATATGTATCTAAAAGACAAGCAGGTGAAGCTATTATGAACAAATTCAAAGAAGGAGAAATAGGCAACAATGCTCATAACTCAGTTGACACGACCAACTGAGTTCCCAAGACGTCCTGAATTGTGTGGTGCCAGCACAGTAAAACATAAGTCCCAATAATTGTCTAAGGGTTCCATGTTGTGAGGTAACAGGGTAATAGGGAACACATCACTCTAAAATTTTTTAGAAACAACCTGAAATCTTCGGCGCTAAGAGGGATGAGTTTCTAATGTCTGAGAAATCACTGCACTTTATTCGCAAGTGTTGGTGAAAAAAAACAAAGCCTCCGCACCATCTCACCGTTACAGACAAGCACTTGGTCTGTGCCGCCGCCGGTCCTGTCATTGCCGACTGTGGCACAGTGGCGCCAGCCAACCCCGAAGACGTGACAGTGTGCATTTCCTCTGCATCCCTGGCTGATAGTCTGTAAGGTCTCAGAGGACATTCTTCTGCCTTTCTTTGGACTATCAGTCTATCATAGAAAAATAAATGGTTGATGGGTGGGTGTTTGTGTTTGTGTGGATGTATATTGCTCCTGTGTGTGTGTGTATGTGTGTGTGTGTGTGTGTGTGTGTGTGTGTGTGTGTGTACTCTGTGGACAAGCACAGCTCCAGTAAGGCCTTCAGCTTTGGCTACTGTTGAAAATCTGAACTAGAAGTCGCGGCAGAATTATGCAAAAGAGATTTCCTCAAGTGCACAGAAACTATGCGAAGTAATAGAATACTCAGACATTGATCATGTGGTGGTCATCAGAGAAGCAAAGAATGAAATTATTTTATAAATAGGAGAACCCATCATATTGATGCTGTGAATTCTGGTGTTGAGGCATAATTTCTTCAAAGGTGTATATTTTAAAGTTCTATAAACTACTCTGTACAGGAACTCAGAGAAAATCCCCTCACAGAAATGTACAGAGGATATTTACTGTTGATAGGCTTATATTCCTAGCAAATTGTATTCATAATGGTATGATATATTAGTTCTCTTGGCCTTTTACAATCTGTGGGATTTTAGCAGACCTTCCCCCACACAGATAAGCTGTGCTCTGCTCACTGAGAGTATTGGATACAAATCCATTGCACTTGGAAAAGCAAATAGAGTACATAGATTTATCAATCCTGACACTGAGGCCTTTCTTCCTAGCTCAGCAAAGACTCACCCAAATAATATAAAACTGGAAAAACAGCACTCAGACAGAGTAAGCAGTCTTGCATCCTGCAGCAGAACATTGTAAAGCTGTCTGCGAACTAATTCTGCATCCTTTATTATTGTTTTCTTTTTCTTAATTCTCCATTTCTAGAACACTACTATAAAAAGAAAGCTGTCGACAACCAGAATTGCTTTTAATTGAAGACAAGACAAGGTTACAGCTTAAATAAAAGGGTAAAGGTAAATGGAGGTGACGAACACTGAGATACAGCAGTTGTTTAGCTGTTGATGTATAGAGAATCCCCAACTTGTCTAATTTGAAATAAATTGGCTTATAATTATTTTTAGTGCTAAAAATAATTATATTAAGATGTCTTTTTAGAAGCTTTTTAATTTAAATTTTTTTTGAGAAATTCATACATCACTCCACCAGCTACCTGCCTCCAAGCCTCCTGGTGCCCCTTCTTCTCTCTTCCAAATTCATGACCTCTTTTCTTTAATTATTATTGTTATGCATACAACTATATATTTACTTATATTTATATTTACATATAAATATAAACATTTATAATTATATATTAATGGGTTAGTTTGTCTTAAGATTGTGTTGTCATTAATACAACCTTGAACAACTGAAATTTTAATTTCTAGAAGCATATGTAACAATGTGGGTGGGGGAGAATGAAGATAGAATTTGTGTCCTCTCAAATCTATATGTTTTACTGCTTTCAAACCCTGATCTCAGAGCAATAATTATGCTCAAAATAAGGCTGCAGAAAAGTAGTTGTAAATCTCAGAGTTGGTGGTCAACTTTGTTGCATTATCAGCTAGAGACAGAATGATTTTGCTTTGAATTTTAATGATTTTGTTTCTTCTCTGTTTAAAAATAGATTAATTTATTAAAAATACAGCACTGTAAATACACTGTGTAGCAGGACAGGGACAGCAGGAGTGAGGACCTGGCACCTGGTCAGTTATCCTAATGGCTTTAAAATGCTTTTGGTTAACATATTAAAGACATATTTTGTATCTTAAATTTATCTTACTTTTTTCCTTTTTATTATTATTATTTATTGCCATTTATTCTATTTTGTATCCCTGCTGTGGCCCCCTCCCTCACCTCCTTCCAATCCCATTCTCTCTCCCTCATCTCCCCCTATGCCCCTTCCATAGTCCACTGATAGGGGAGGTCCTCATCCCTTTCTATTTGACCCTAGCCTTTCCGGTCTCATCATGACTGGTTTCATTGTCTTCCTCTGTGGTCTGGCAAGGCTGCACCACCAAGGGGGAGGTAATCAGAGAGCCTACCAGTGAGTTCATGCAAGAGAAATTCCCTCCTCTCCTTACTAGGGACCCACTTAGAGACTGAGTCTACAGACTATATCTGAGCAAGGGTTTTAGGTCCTCTCCATGCATTGTGCTTGGTTTAGGGTATTATTGTTTTCAGGGTCCCCAGGGCTCAGTTTTTATGGTCTGTTGGTCTCCTCTTCCTTTTTAATAAATTGTATGCATACATAATTATACAATTCACAATAATGTTAGAATTGATAAGCAATGTTGAATGATTAAAGATGTGCTCATTTGCATATCTGTCACCTTAGTTACCTATCACTTATTACTCCTATCCCTGCTGCTTTCCACTGTGAAAAATATGTCTCTGTTACTTCACATCCATTCTGTAAGAGTATCTTTTTGCCTGAGGTAATTGTCATCTTGGAGGCTTACTGCCTCTGTCTGCTAACCTAGGCCAAATCCTGGAAGCTTCTAGCCTCTAGAAGGCCTAAAATGTCTTCAGTATCTGCAACTTACTCATTTGGTCTTTACCTGTGTCTAGCTTGTTCTCTCTACAACTTGTCTCTGTAAAACTATCCTGATAAATCTATCTCTTATTACCCTCCACGCCTGTCCCAATTATCTTCTCTCTCCTTGCTCTTCTCGTGAGAGTTGGGCATATCCTATCTCTGACTTATTCTGTCAATTCTTTCTCTGGTTTGTCACTTTGACCTTCAATGAAACATCATTTTCAGACATCAAACATCAGTACTTCCTTTTGCAAACTAACTTTACCTTCATTGTTTTGAACTAAAGGTGTATACTAAGGGTGTATCTGTAATTCCAGACAGAGGAAATAAAGGTGTGTGCTAAAGGCACATCGCTATTCCATCCAGAGTAGCAAGCTTGCTGGATTAAAATCCCTCTACACCAACCCATGTTTCTTTCCATTAAATTGATAGTAGCTATCGGCTTGCTGTATATTGCCTTTCCTATGTTTCTGTATGTGCCTTATATCCCTGGTCACTCCAAGACTTTGAACATGAATGGATGTTGGATTTTGTCAAATGCTTTTTCAGCATCTAAGGAAATGAACATGTCATTTTCATCCTTCAGTTTGATTATATGGTGTATTTCATTGACAGATTTCTGAATATTGAACTACCCCTGCATGCCTGGGATAAAGCCTATTTGGTAGATGATATCTTTTATGTATTCTTGGATTTGATTTGCACGTCTTTTATTGAGTGTTTTTGCATCAATGTTCATAAGAGAGAGAGAGGTCTGAAGTTCTCTTTTTTGTTGTTGTTGGGTCTTTGTGTGGTTTAGGTATCAAGGTGACTGTGGCTTCATACAATGAGTTTGTATGAAGATTCCCTCTGTTTCTGTTTTGTGGATTAGTTTGAAGAGAATTTGAATTAGCTCTCCTTTGAAGGTCTGGTAGAATTCTGCACCGAAACCATGTTATCTTGGGCTTTTTTGGGGAAGGGAGACTTTCAATGACTGCTTCTATTTCCTAGGGGATGTAGGACTATTTAATCTATTTACCTGACCTTGATTTAATTTTGGTAAATGGAATCTATCAAGAAAATTGTCCATTTAATTTAGATTTTCAAATTTTGTGGCATATAGACTTTTTGTAGTTAGATCTAATGATTGTTTGGATTTCCTCAGTGTCTGTTGTTATGCCCCCCTTTTCTTTTCTGATTTTGCTGATTTAGATAGCTTCTCTCTGCCTTTTAGTTAGTTTGTCTATCTTCTTGATTTTCTCAAAAAAAAACAGCTCTTGATCTCCGTGATTCTTTGTATTGTTTTCTTTGTTTCTAATTCATTGATTTCAGTTCTGAGTTTGATTATTTCCAATTATCTATTCTTCTTGGGTGTGTCTGCTTCTTTTTTTTTTTCTAGGTCTTTCAGGTCTGCCGTTAAGATGAATGTATGAGATGTCTCTGACTTCTTTCTGGAGGCATTTACTGCTATGAACTTTCCTTTTAGCACTGCTTTCATTGTGTTCCATAAGTTTGGGTAAGTTGTACCTTCATTTTCATTGAATTTTAGGAAGTCTCTCATTTCTTTTTTTATTATTTCTTCCATGACCAACCTGTTATTGAGTAGAGTTGTTTAGATTCCATGTGTGTATGGTCTTTTTGTTATTTTTGTTGTTTTTGAAGTCTAGTTTTAGGCCATGTTGGTTTGATAGGATACAAGGGATTATTTTGATCCTCTTATATTTGCTTTGTGCCTGACTATATGGTCAATTTTTGAAAAGATTCCATGAGTTGCCAAAAGGAAGGCAAACTCTTTTGAGTATGGGTCAAAAATCCTGTAGAAGTCTATTAGGTATATTTGATTTAGGACCTCTATAAGTGTCATTATTTCATATTTAGCTTCTGTCTAGATGATTTGTCTGCCATATCCCACATGCAGAGTCAAATGGTTCTTGAGTCGGGAGTGAGGATAAAAAAAATGATTAAATCAACACAGAACACATGGGATCTTTCTGAGAGGTCTCTAGTAGACACTAGTTGCCTTGCTTTATTCCAATAATCCCTTTTTTAAGTCTGAACAAAAGCACCTCAGTACAATGAATGAATTCACAAGGAGGTCAATACTTCTTTACCTCCACCACCTGCCTGTGTGATCCTCACACAAACAAAAGGTGTGAACTTAACAAGACATCCCACCTGCTGTCTCAAACCAAAGGAGATAGACTCTCAGCTTATCATTGATTCCGGTGAAGGCCAGGATGAAAGCAATCTTTCCACTGTGATCTAAATAATAAAGCAACCTGGCAGACTAGAGGCTCCAAACATCTGTCCCTTGGTGAGAGTGGGTGTTGAAGTTTCCCACTATTAAGGTGTTGGGATCAATGTGTGATTTAAGCTTTGATAATGTTTCATTTACAAATGTAGATGTCCTTGTATTTGGGGCATAGATGGTCAAAATTGTGATGTCTTCCTGCTGGATTTTTCCTTTGATGAGAATGAAGTGACCCTCCTCATCTTTTTTGATTAATTTTGGTTGAAAGTCTGTTTTATCTAATAGGATAAAGTAGGACAGCTACCCCAGCTTGTTTTCTGTGTCCATTTGCTTGAAAAACATTTTTCCAGTCCTTTACTCCGAGGCAGTGTTTATTTTTGTTGCAGACATATGTTTCTTGGATGCAGCAGCATGTTGGATCCTGTTTCCACAACCTTTCTGTTGGGCTGTGTCTTTTTATTGGAGAATTGAGTCCATTGATGTTGATAGATAATGATGATCAATGAATGTTAGTTTTTTTTTTTTTTATTTTGGAGTTGGTGGTGATACTGTGTTTCAATGCTTGTTTTCTTTTAATTTTTATTATTATGAAGTTATCTATATCATGTCTTTTCTGAGTATAGATGATTTTGTTAGATTGGACTTTTCCTTCTAGTGTCTTCTGTAGGGCTGGGTTGCTGTGTAGATATTGTTTAAATTTAGATATGTCATGGAATATTTTGTTTTCTCCATCTATGTTAATTGAAAGCTTTGCCTGGTATAGTAGTCTAAGTTGGCATCTGTGATCCCTTAGAGTCTGCATGATATCTGTCCAGGCCCCTCTGGATTTCATAGTTTCTGATGTGATTCTGAAAGGTTTGCATTTATATGTTACTTGGCCTTTTCCCTTTTTGTTTTTAATATTTTCTCTTTGTTCTGTAGATTTAGTGTTTAGAGTATTATGTGACATGAGGAGTTTCTTTTTTGGTCAAGTCTATTTGGTGATCTGTAGGCCTCTTGAATGTTTATGGACAACTCTTTCTTTAAGTTTGGAAAATATTCTTCCTTGATTTTCTTGAAAATATTTTCTGAACCATGGAGCCTGGAATCTTCTTTTTCATCTATTTTATTATTCTTTTTTTAATATCTGCATATATGCCTTCATATCAGAAGAAAGCACAGATCTCATTATAGATGGTTTCAAGCCACCATGTGGTTGCTGGGAATTGAACTCAGGACCTCTGGGAGAGCAGACAGTGCTCTTAACCTCTGAGCCACTCCAGCCCATCTATTACTCTTAAATTATGTCTTTTCATGGCATCCTTGATTTCTTGGATGTTTTGTGTTTGGGACTTTTCCGATTTTACTTTTTCTTTGAGAGATATATCAATTTCCGCAAGGGTATCTTCAGCATCTGAGATTCTCTCTTCCATCTCTTGCATTCTGTTGGTGATGCTTGCCTTTGTGGTTCCTGATCTTTACTTAAGTTATTCAGTCCCAGGGTTTTCTCTGTTTGTGTTTTCTTTTTTAATTTTAATTCTGTTTTCATGTCTTACACCATTTTCTTCATCTGTTTGAATGTGTATTCCTTTCTTTCCGTGATGGCCTTTATTTATTTTTTTTTGTTTCCTCTCTATATGCCACTAATTGTTCCTCTGCTTTTGCCTCTATTTGTTTGACTATATTTGTCTGTGTTTCTTTGAGAGCTTTGTTCATTTCCTCTTTATTTGCCTCCATTTCTGTAGCTATTTCTTTGAGAGATTTGTTCATTTCCTCTTTACATGCCTCTAATAACTGGAGAAACATAGCTTTAAAATTATGTTCTTGTGTTTCTGATGAATTAAAATATCCATTGATTTGGGGGGGTTGCTGGTGAAGTCATGCTGTCCTTGTCTTTGTTAGATGTGTTCTTAAGGCAACCTCTAATCATCTGCTCCTCTGTAACCTTCGCAATTTGTTCCTGGAGTCTGTACTTCAGACTGGGTCTATCTCTCTCTGGTGTCTGGAGTATACTTCAGGGAAGATGAGAGAGGTCTACCAGTTCAAGAGTGTGTTTTTGTTTCACCTGTACCTAAGGGAGGAAGGTTACAGGTGTTGGTGCACAACTGCAGGTGAGAAAGCTGGACATTTGAGTGGAAGTGTACCTTGAAGGACAGGGTGCTAGAGAGTGTAAACGTCTGGAATGTGGTGCTTAAGCACAGGAGGGGGTGCATGTGCTGGTGCTGTTCATGGACACAATGTGCATGTGCAGGTTCCCTGAATACCTCAGTGGCCTACAGGCCTGTAGTACTTTCTTCCTGGTATTCAGATATGTCTGGACTCCAAGAATTGTTTGCCTGGACTCCACTAGTAGACCCACAGAACAGGGGCTCAATGTTGAGAATGCTATCTCAAGAATCCCTATGTTGCCTACAGTGGGTGTGTGGGTGGGAGGGATCTGATATCTGGCTGCTAGTGCAGAAGGACCCTGGATTTGGCTTCTGCATTCACTCACTTGAAGGGGTATTCACTCACTAGCAGGCCTAATCAGCAAGTACAGGGGTTCCCCATTCTCTATTCTCAGAATTGGGCCTGAAGGGGCAAATGAGATTATAGGAGATCTGTCAGTTCAGTGGTGTCCACTGTTTGTCCACTGGGCTACTTGGGGTAGCCACTTCTGTTGTCTCAGTCACAGAGCATGGAGACTCCTATTAGGACCAGCTGCCATCCCATCCTGTGCCCCTCAGATTTGGTGCACGCTGCTCACAGCCATCTTGGATCCTGAATTCATTTTTTGATCTAATATAATATTCTCAAACCAAGTCTGAGGGAAGAATGCAAAATAGTCATATTATATTGCCAAAGTCATGGGTTTGCCAAAGTTGGAATTTGTGGTTTGAAACAATGTTACACTAGAAGTTGTCTTGAGTACATCTTCCCCTGACTCTTTCCTTTTTGCTGTTCTAGTTCACTTAATATTTCAATACCTCAACTATGTGACCCAATCAGATACACTCCTTCCAGGCCATTTCGTACTCTGCCCTGATAGTATGCCTTTACCAGCTAGTTGTCCTTTGAATGTACAGAAGTCTTTGTATTGAACGAATGAAGTCATATCACAATGCCCAGGCAATAAAACCACTAGAAAATACTTAAACATTTTTCAGTAGATTAAAAAAAATCGCAAGAAAACCATGGTCTAGTAGTTTCTTAGGAGGTAATATTCAGCTTAAATATTCCATTCATCCCACAAATATCTATTTAGAACCAAGCTTTATATGCAGTTCTGGGACAAAATTGTGAAGAGAAGGTTATTTGTGTGTGTGTGTGTGTGTGTGTGTGTGTGTGTGTGTGTGCATGTGTATGTGTAAGAGAGAGAGGTGCTTGCATTTGAATGTTTGGATGTATGTGGGTGCATATGTTTTATGTTTCTTAATATAAGATCCATAGTTATGGATTCCTGTTAGATTTAACTCCAGACTAAATTCTTCACTCAATCCCAAGGTAGGAAGAAAAGAAAATGTCTTGCATACATGAGTTTCAGAGTTTAAGCTCCACATATTCACAGGACAGACATTCAAATTCTATTATCCTTGTGTCCTTCATTTGTTTTCTTACCTGAGGCTTATTATATTTCCAGACCACATGAGGGACTGCAGTGAGTCTAAAATTCATCTCATTGACTGGGATCCCAGGTGTTTAATTGGATCTTTACATCCTTCTTTGGAGTGTGGTCCACACACAAGATGATTCACAAGGAATTTGCAGTTACCCATTATCATCCATGTAACTTCTACTAGGATTCAGACTAACCCTTTGGTCTCTGACTTAATTTTGCAGAGTATACATCTCTTAAAGCTTATGAAGTGGGAAGTCTATGTAATCTCTGTTATATAAGTCACTTTTTGGTAGCTACCGGCTTTCAAACTCTGGCATCCTCCATGATATTTTATCTCACCTCATTTACTCTTGAACCTAATCAGAACTAGCCATGGTTCTGAACTGAAAGCAACATTTATATGTTAAATACTAAATTTAACTATTTTTAAAATATGTAGTAGATCACAGAAACAGTAGGATTGCTGTGAAAAACTGTCTCTAAAGAGCTATGCTCAGAAGCATATCAGACAACTGCTCTCAAAAGAACTAAGCTCTTAACTGTCACCAAAAGAGAAGAAACAAGTCACCCAACATCCTAGAAGGAAACCTTCTGACCACAAACTTGATTTTGCATAGCTTGTGTACTCAGACACCCCTGTGGTTCTCTGGAATTGCCAACACAATTGAAACTCTTTTAACCTGACTACAAGTATCTTTTTCAACCCCCTTTATTGATCATTTGATTTCTTTTGCCAAGAACACACACCTATATTTCATAGTGTAAAGAGCATGGGAATGTTATAACTGTGTTTAGAATTGTTTTCAAGCACCCAAGCACATTTCTGAAGGTAGCATGAAGCCCTGTATGAGCCGTGGCTACCATCCTGTGATCTCATGATCTCCACAGTCCTTCCCTTACACAGTCTACTCCAGAATTCATTCACTGTAGTCTGAAATGCTTATCAGACTTCAAGTTCAACTTCAATAGAACAAAAAATCTAAGCATAAGCAGTTGCTTTTGATCAATACTCTGCCAGGCTTTTTGTACAATAAAATTGTGTCACAACATTTGTCTATAGATTCAAGTTATTTTTGTGCCTGTAAAGAATCTCTTTTGCAATATATATTGTTTATAATTGACATAATATTAAATTTATCTACTATGTAAGAAAATAAAGAATTCAGTAAACCTACCAGCAAGAAAATAAGTAAAATCAAGCCTTGGGCATGTTTCTTTCAAAGCACAGCAGCAGTAAAGGTCACAAAGGCACAATAGTGAAAGTGCTACTCCATTCATTATAACAAGTAGCCCCTTGTCATTAGTATTGTGCCAATACTCCCAAATAAGCAAAATACAAACAAAACCCTCCAGCATAAAATAGTGAAGAGTAATTAAGGAGAAGTAGGTTTGTGTAGACTGAAATAATTTGGGGGCAGGATCTGGAGGACTTTTTGAAGGAGAGGAATACAAGTTATTTCTATGTTCAAAAGAAATCGCATTTCTAGCTCTCTTTGTTCTTCTGGAGAGAGAAGTAAGTCTGTGCTCTGAGAACTTCTGCTGGGCCATTCCAGGATGGCTGGTTATAAACAGTGGGACTAAGGGTTATAAGGAGGTATGGTTCTTTGAAAGTATACTCTAAGTATCAAATTACAAACTGAAAAATAATTATCACCAACAATCTGTTCCCTTTTGTTTATTCAGGTATTCATCTTTTGATATTTAAGTATGATATAGTATTTCACCTAGGTAGAATATTCATTTATGATAGACCCATGAGACTGATAGAACACTGAATTGTTATTTAATGTCACTTTGAATCTTATTAGTTACTTATTTTGTTAAGAAAATGTTTAATTAGGCCTAGGGCTAGAGATCCATTAGGGCTTGCCTACTATTCAGGATGCTCCTGGCCCCAAGTCCAGCAGCAGACAAAGTATGTGTGGTCATGTACACTTGTAGTCCCAGCCTTTGATTAATGGAAGAAGGATGTAGAACTTCAGTGTCATTCTCCAATGCATAGGCAATTCAAAGCTAGACTGGTTAGAGGCCTTCTCTCTTGAGGGAGAAAAGAATTATAAATTTACTTCCCTAATGTCATTTTTCTAAAATCATTAATGATCTTATGCTCTTATATTAAGTCCCCTGCTCAATTTATTAATGACATTTCTTATTTTTAGTATTTTATTTTTATTGAGAATTTTATATACGCATGTGATGTATTTTGATTATATTCATCCACCATTCTCCCCTACAGTTTCTCTCAGATTTGTCCCTATTGTCTCTTTTCCAATTAAATATCTTCTTTCTTTGTCTTCTTTTAAAAATACCAATTAAAGCTGACTCTGTGCCCATTAGTATGTGGCCATCCACTGGAACACACAACCACAACATCCATTAAGTATCAGTCCCAACTCAGTCAGGAGTGGGGTTAAGGTTCTCTTCCTCCTCCACACACACTAGAATTTTGGTTGGCTTTACCTTGTGCAAATATTATGCAAGCATCCTTAGCTGTTCTAATTTATAAGTACAGAAATTCTTTCATGGCCAAAAATATATAAACAAACAAACTAATAAATAATAGCACTGTTTTGCCCCCGACTTCCCCACTGCTGGTTCTTAGAATCTTTGTCTCTCTTTAGAGAGATTTTCTTTACGTCTTGGTGGGAATAAGTATGGTATACATGTCCCATTTAGGGCTGAGCTGAGCATGTCCAGGATATTTATTTTAAAATTGAACTTTGTAATGGGACAATCTCCATTTCAAAAGTTGATCATTGATATTTTATTCTGATAGAATTCATGAAATATTGAAACACATGACTTATCACGTGTTTTACAGTCCTTAGTGATATAGAATTTCCATTCTACTCTATTGTTAACGAATCAGCATTTGAAACATTGTCTACAATATCCATAGAATTCGGCTCAATGGCTATATCTGAATGTAGCATAATTCAGCTTTAGACAGTTCTCTCTAATGCTCTTTCATGATATGAATGTAATATTCACCCAGTTTTGTAAGCTTTTTTTTTTTTACTTGACCTACTTAGCTCTTCTCAAGGTAGTCATTTTGGCTTCCATTGCTCTTGGTATCCATTGGATAATATGAATCTTCACAACTTCCTCTAATGGTGTATAAGTTATAGCCAATAGTTTGTCTAATTCTATATTGTCTCCTACGTTCACAAGAGCCATTTCCGTTATTTAATTTCCTAGGATTTGAATGGAAAGGGAGTTAGCACTTGCAAGGTGACCTAGAGAAGTTAATTTCCTAGCATGCAGTGATCATTAATTTCAAGGGCGATATATGGACTCCTGTGACTCTCACCCACAGGGAGATGTGTGTGGGAACTTGTTTTTTTTTTCTTTTACCTTAAAGAAAGTTAAATTGGGAGAACTATCCAATTGTTACCCACCAATATGTTTTTAAATTGATTTTTTTTTCTTCATTCATGGGGGTATGGAGCAGATCTTCCCATTTCTGATTTACTATTCCAATTCTAATCCTACAAACATCATCTTAAATTGTAAAGGAGTGAGTCCTCCTGTTTTTGTTATTGGGTACTTTGTTTCCTGGCTATAACCTTACTATTCAGAATCTCTGAAAAGCCAAGATGCTTTTTTCAGAAGTGACATTTTATGTTGCACACTCCTCTTTTCAAAAATAAGATTGATTGATCTCCATGGCCAGGGCAACAACAGGATAAGTGAGAGGGGTCCCGGTGAGGATCCAGAACTCGGCCTGTGGCCGAAGCAGGGGCCTCAAAACAGACCTCACAAGGTGTGAAACTGAGTATTGTCTTTCTGACTTATGAAAATGATTTAATTCATTCTAATGAGCATTTGAAGTGAAGATGTATGGACAGTGTGATATACTTTGGAACACTCTGTGACACACTACAGCTCCATGACGAAATATAGATATTTGTTTGTTTGTTTGTTTGTTTGTGGGAGAGGGCAGAGGGCATATATGAGAGTTTGACTGATGTGCAAAATATGAAACTCAAAAAATCTGAAAATATTGATAAAATAAGACCAGTTATGAATAAAAATTAACAATGAGAATTAATAAATGACATAAAATATTTAAACACACTTTAAAATCCAAGTAGAGCATACAAATAAAATTAGAGAATTTTAACTGTCACTTAATGTTGGTACCATTTTATCACACACCTTAAAGATAGAAAATTGAGTGTAAAATTTTTTTTGTTCGTTTCTTTTTTTATTTATTTTTATATCAATCACAAGTTAGGTACTTTGCATCCCAAGCATAGCAACCCCTCCTTCTTTCCCTCCCACCCTCCCTCTCCCTCCCTCATCTCCCTCCTCCCCACCCCCTCCAAGTCCACCAACAGGGGAGGACCTCCTCCCCTTCCATCCAACCCCAGCTCATCCTGTCTCCTCAGGGCTGGCTGCAATGTCCTCCACTAGGATCTAGCCAAGCTGTCACTCCCCGGCTTGTATGGGGTAGGGTCAAAGAGTCAACCATCAAGTTCATGACTGAAACAGTCCCTGTTACCCTCACTAGGGTCTTCAGTCTGACAACAAGCTATCATGGGCCCCATCTGAGTGGGGGTTCCAGGCCACATCCACACATGTTCCTTGATTGTAGAAACCATCTCATACAAGACCCCTGTGCCCTGCTCAATTTGGTCTTTCTGGAGCTCTTGTTCTCCCCAAGTCTCACCAACCTCCCCCATTTCTATCATTACTTCTCGCCCTCTGCCAAAGGCTTGACTGCAAGACTTAATATCTGCTCTGATACATCGCTACACTGATCCCCCCCAGAGGTCGTCCTTGGCATGCTCCTGTCCTGTTGCTTGTTTTCTCCTCCACTCAATGTCCATCCCATTTATTCATCCAAACAAGCATTGATCAT
>CM053750.1:27687814-27716225 GCA_028658305.1 Pachyuromys duprasi | reverse complement strand
TCCTCTCTGTTTACCTTTGATTGTTCCTCTATGTGGGCAGTTAATTTCTTCTCCATTTCTTTGAGGGCCTTGTTCATTTCCTCTTTTTGTCTCTCCTCTTGTTCCTCCAATATCTGCATAATCAAAGCTTTAACATAATTTTCCTGTGTCTCTGCTGAATTAAAATCTCCACTGCTTTTGGGTGTTTCTGGTGTTGCCATGGTGTCCTGATTTTTGTTGGGTGAGTTCTTTTGCCAATTTCTGGGCATTTGTTTATATATAATCAGGGAGCTGTTTGTGCTTTAAGGCTGTGCTTCAGTCTGAAACTGTCAGTCTCTTGTGTCAGGAGTATTCTTCAAGAAGATCAGGGATTTCCAGTGGTTTGTTAGTGTGTGTTGTTGTCTCTGTTGAACTCTGTTGTGGGCGCTGTGTGCCCGGCTTCGTGCTCTGTGCTAGAAGCTGTGAACATTGCACGCTGGTCACCCCTCTACTCTTCACTCTGTGCTAGAGTGTGAGTGTCCGGGTTTGAGATGTCAGCTAGGGGCTGTGAGATCCGCCCTGGGCTTGCTGCTAAGGGCTCTCCCCTGGACTGGAGATTTGGCGCCCCCTTCTGGGCCAGGGGCTGTGCACCAAGGTCTGAGATGATATTTGGGGCACACACAGTGGGTTTGATTTGGGGCACACACAGTGGGTTTGGGTTGGTTGCAGGTGTTGCCAAGCAGTGTGTATCTGCTGTTTGCAGGCCTGTCTGAAATGGTGCCCGAGGCTTTCTCGGTCTGGCCCGTGGACACACAGAGACTGAGGTTTTTGCTGGCGGACGCGTGCAGTGTGTGCCCTCAGTGTGCAGTCTGGTCAAAAAGGTCCCCTGACCCTCTCAGTCTATAGTGGTTCCGGCGATTGGTGTGCATCTGCCATACACCTGTGGGTTGAAGCAGAACCTGTGTCCTTCCCAGACTTGCCCGAGGACTCACAGAGGGACTGAGGTTTTTTGCTGGCGGACACGTGCAGTGTGTGCCTGCAGTGTGCAGGTCAGTGAAAAGGGTACCAGGTTCCTCCTCAGTCTGCCTGGGAGACTGTATGATCCAGTCTATTATGGCGGCTGTGGGGGTCCAGCTCAGCTGCTCGTTCAGATCAGAGCTATGCGCTGCCGGTCACCCAGAGATTTTTCTGGGTAATAACTGGGTGTCCCTAGGGTTTTCCCACTTGATTTTCTCACCATAGGAGTTCCCAGAGTTCAGTCTCCTGGTCGCTGCGTTGTTTCTGCTGTCCTACTCCTCAGACACAGTGTCCTCTCGTGGCAGCCATCTTGGATCTCCTGGAGTATAAAATTTTTTAAACAATTTCTCTACTAGCAGGTAGTGAAGAGTAGAGCAATAAGATAAATAGAGCTACTTTGCATTTACACTTCTGTTTTAACTGCTGGTAAAGTGGAAAGGGGAATACTGTGTTCTGTTGAAAAGCATGAAACATGATCAGGTGGTCATCAATATATGCTATGTATGGAACCTGTGACCTGCTAGCCATGGATGCAAAACTTTCCTGATGTGTAATCTACTACCATTTGACACTGTTGGCTTCTCGCAACCTATAGGTTAGATGCTTCCTATTCAGAAAAGGAAACATGGGTTAAAAATGAAAGCCATGTTGCTTATCTCATAGGCAACAAGGCTAGCACCTGGACACACCCAGCTGACTGGAATGCTCACATCTTTGTATTCTACACACAGATTGCAAATTACTTTAGTAGGAAAACATATTTGAAATAAAATATCTCCAAGAACCCAACCTGATAATTTGCCAATTGGTTAGTTACCTGCTGGAATTTTTTATGGTTCTTTAGGGTTTGTCAGCATCTGGAAGTGCTCAGGCTTAAACCATTCTAGCCTTTTAGGTTTTGCAATGGTAAGCAATTTGGTAAGCACACTCATTAGTACATACAAGCACAGTTCTCATAGCTAAAGTTCATTAACTTGGCAAGCATTCATTAAATGTCTACCATGTATCAGACTTTCTTCTTTTTTATTTTTTATTAATTTTTTTATTAATTACAGTTCATTCACTCTGTATCCTGGTTGTAGCCCCCTCCTTTATTCCCTCCTAATCCCACCCTCTGTACCTCATCTCCTCCCATGCCCCTCTCCAAGTCCACTGATAGGGGAGGTCCTTCCCCCCCCCCATCTGACCCTAGCCTATCCAGTCTCATCAGGACTGTCTGTATTATCTTCCTATGTGGCCTCTTAAGGCTGCTCCCCCCCCTCAGGGGGAGATGATCAAAGAGCCAGCCACTGAGTTCATGTCAGAGACAGTCCCTGTTCCCATTGGACATTGAGCTGCCATAGGCTACATCTGTTCAGGGGTTCAAGGTTATCCCCATGCATGGTTCTTGGCTGGCATATCAGTCTCAGAAAAGACCCATTTGCCCAGATTTTTTGGTTCTGTTGCTCTACTTTTGGAGCTCCTATATCTCCAAGACTGTCTTCTGGGCTTGAATTGAACTTCCACAGTTTTTTTTTTTTTTCTCCATCATTTTGCCTGCTTTAGTGAGATTCTCCCTGAAATGTCTTGATTTTATGTGTACATTTACCTATTCCTAGTACCTTTTGTGCCGCAGGAGATCAAATTTGCACCTACCACACAAATATTCCCAATGTACACATTCTATTACACTTTCCTCAATCACAGACAGATGACATATACTTTCCTAAAATCTATTCCTCTACTGAAATAGACTCCAGCTGTGACAATGTTGATAATTTTCCTGTAGCTGGAAATTTTCATGGTGTTTCTACTTTTAGAAATGCAAATCTGTGATTAATCAATGAGTCACTCTGAATGTGTGACTCATTCTTTAGTTGTAGAGTATGCTAAGACACATTGCTAGGTGTGTAACAGGGCATTGGTAGGCTTCCTGACTCATGATTTCAAACTGCTGAAAATGTAGGAATGAGAACAATTTATAGGGATGACAGTGTTTCTATGAAAAGGTTGAACAGTGAGTGCTATGTAATGGTTTTATGAACATGAGCCTTCTGTAGAGGCCTTCAAAAAGAAGTATAAATACATTCAGTTGTATTTGGAAAAGGGTCATAAAATACCATTTTTGGTGTGTGTGTGTATATGAATGTATATTTTTATGTGTGTGAGCCTGTGTACAAGATCATGTCCTGAGCATACATCTTTGGAGGCCAGAAGCCAAAATTAGATGGTTTTTGGTTTGGTTTGGTTTGGTTTCTGCCTTTTACCCTATATTTTGAAACAGAGTGCTTTGAACACAGTGCGTGCCATTTCTGGAAGATTGGCTAGCCATTAAGGGCAGTCTGCCTCTGTCCTCACAATGGAGTTACACATACCACCACAGTCAGCTTTTTAGTGTGTTTTTTGGACTTACAGACTCAGATCTTTCTTACTGGCTTTCCCTCCTGCTCTGTCTCTCCAGTACCCATGCCTGTACAATATCATTCCTACTTGAATGCTTTTGGGTAGCACACAGGAACATGAGATTATAAATTTTAAAATACATGCATGATTGTCACTAGACTGCCTGCTATGTTTTTATATTAAGAATAACGTTAATCAAGTGTGAGAAAGACTCTTATGCAAGTCTTCATTTGTGTGACTGAAGGAACTTCATACACATATTTTGTATATATTTTGTACATATATTTCATATATTTTGTATTCACACACATTTGATTCATAATTGTTCTCCGCCTTGATTGCCACATAAGCACAAGAGAGCCCTCCCATCCTAGCAGAGAGAGGGGGAGTCTTCTTTCTGGGAGGAGTTGCTTAGCAAACAGCTGGAGTCAGATTTTTGTATTTCTCTTTAACAAAACGGAGAGATTTCAGCTTCAGTTTACTTTTGGTTAAAGATTCCTTATAAAAGCCTCTGTGGCCCCTCACAATATGACTTGCTGGACTTGCTTTCAGGGGAAAACCTTCAGCTCTAGATGGATCAAAGTTTTATTTGGGATGCTACAGGTATTCCTAGGTCATATCATCACAAATATGTGGCTAGTATGTAAAATCAGCATACTGATTACTATTGAAAAATATATATTAAAGAAGGTGCAATTTTATGTTTTATGCTGAGTATATGTCTCTGTGAGAGCAACCTAGGAAGGGGAAGAACCAAATGTTATTCTAAGCAAATTTCTGATATCTAACATTAGAGCAGGTTTTAGTGCCAAATGCTCATTCACCCACTCTGCCAAAATCTACTGAGTGTTTCATCTGGGACAGGGATCTGCAGGAAACCAGAAATAATGACATGTATGTCAACCAACCATTGAGAACTGTTGACTAGTGGGGAAGATGGTGACACACAATTGAGTTGTAAAACAAATTCTGACAGAACAGCGATGGTCCATGAGACTGGACAGCTGTCTGGTGACCAAGTATACATGCTAGAAAGAGGTTTTCTTAGAAAATGAACAGGGACTTTGTATGTGGGTTAGTAGGATTTGGTTTGAAGCTGAGAATAAAATGAATGCTTTAGTTTGAAAGAGAAGTGCTCATCACAGCTAGTTTACTTAGAAATAAGAAATGGATTCTAATATAATATCACTTACTACAAACGTAAGCCAGCAACCCTAAGCCCACGCAATACACTCATCATGAATAAGAAAATGAGTATTTGGCACATTGAAATGGAGGCAATTAGAAGCCGTGACTATTGATACTATACTGGGTAGATATTATTGATGCAATGTACGCTGGCATTCCCAGCAAAATAACACCAAGGAAATTGGTACATATGCAGTACATGTGTGATGTAATAGAGTTACGAGACAATAGTTAGACTTCTCCTCTATTTCCAGCAAAATTGAGACAATCTGGTATCATTTGAAATATTCCCCAATGCTTCCTGAAAGCTATAAGGAGTAGTTACAATACCAATTCACACTGAGGAATAATATGGCACTTTTGTCTTTCACATGACAAGAAGATCCTAGTAAAACCAATGATATACCTAATGTTATCACAAGCAAAATTTCAGGAAATAGAAAGCATGATTGACACAGCATCCATCAGACTGTAAGTGGAGAATGAGCTGAAGGGAGAGTGGTTGATTTCCCTTATATAAAGTAAAACCTCCAGTATCCCCCCAGAGGGTGGTGATCAAAGAGCCAGCTATTGAGTTCATGTCAAAGAGAGGCCCTGTTCCCCTTACTAGGGTACCTACTTGGATACTGCGCAGTCTATAGGCCACACCTGTGCAGGGGTTCTAGGTTCTGTGGAACATGGTCCTTGGTTGAAATATCAGTCTATGCAGGGACCCAGATTATTTGGCTCTTTTAGTCTCCTTGTAGAACTCCTGTCCCCTCCAGGTATTTCTATCTCCCCTTTCTTTCATAAGACTCTGCACTCTGCCCAAAGTTTGGCTATGAGTCTCAGTCTCTGTTTTGATACCTTATTGGGTAGAGTCTTTCAGAGGCCCTCTGTGGTTGGTTCTTGTCCTGTTCCCTGTCTTCTCCCACTTGCAATGTCCATTGCATTTGCCCTTCTGAATGTGGATTGAGCATCTTCATTAGGGTCCTCCTTCTTGTTTAGCTTCTTTAGGAATACAGATTTTAGTATGTTTATCCAATATTATATGTCTAATGTCCACTTATGAGTGAGCACAATTCCATATGTGTCTTGATGCTTCTTGGTTAACTCACACAGGGTGATCATTTCTAGTTCCCACCATTTCCCTGCAAATTTCATGATTTCCTTGTTTATATTAGCTGAGTAGTATCCCATTGTGTAAATGTACCACAATTTCTGTATCCATTCCTCCATTAAGGTACATCCTAGGTTGTTTCCAGATTCTGCTACAAACATGGTTGAACAAATATCCTTGCTGTATAGTTGAGCATATTTTGGATATATGCCTAGGAGGGTTATAACTGAGTCTTGAGGTAGCACTATTTCTAATATTCTGAAAAAGCACCACATTGATTTCCAAATACATTCCCATCAGCAATGGAGTAGAGTTTCCTTTCTCCACATCCTCTCTAGCATGTGTTGTAATTTGAGTTTTTGATCTTAGCTATCCTGATGGGTGTGAGGTGAAATCTCAGGGTTAATTTTTTTTTGAAATATTCACTTTTACTTTGTATATTAATTACAATTTATTCACTTTGTATCCCAGATGTAGCCCCTCCCTCATCCCCTCCCAATCCCAACCTCCCTCCCTGTCTCCACCCATGCCTCTCTCCAAGTCCATTGATAGGGGAGGTCCTCCATCCTTTCCATCTGACCCTATGCCTATCATGTCTCATCAGGACTGGCTGCATTGTCCTCCTCTGTGGCCTGGCAACAAGGCTGCTTCCCCCTCATGGGGAGGTGATCAAGAGCCAGCCACTGAGTTCATGTCAGACACAGTCCTTGTTCCCCTTACTAGAGAACCCACTTGGACATCGAGCTGCCATGGGCTACATCGGAGCAGGGATTCTAGATTATATCCATGAATGGTTCTTGGTTGGAATATCAGTCTCAGAATAGACCCCTGTGCCCAGATATTTTGGTTCTGTTGCTCTCCTTGTGGAGCCCCTGTCCCCTCCAGGTCTTACTATCCCTCTTCTTTCATTAGTTATTTTGATTTGCATTTCACTGATGACTAAGGATGTTAAGCATTTCTTTACGGGCTTCTCTTCCATTCAATATTCCTCTATTGAGAATTCTCTGTTTAGCTCTGTACTCCATTTTTTAATTGGGTTACTTGTTTTGTTGGTGTTTAACTTCTTGAGTTCTTTATATTTTCTGGATATTAGCCCTCTTTCAGATAGAGAGTTCATGAATATCCTTTCGCAGTCTGGTGGCTGTCATAATAAATGGGATCTCGAAAACTGAAAAGCTTCTGTAAAGTAAAGGACTTTGTGCATTTTAAGCAAGTTAGAATTATTTCACCAAATTAAACAGTGTTAAGTTAGTAGATATTGTGGAACAAACCAAGTGAGAGTTGTGCTTTTCCTAATTATTTTAATTTTGAGAGTTTTAGTGAACACATCGGATTAACAATTTTTTATTTATTCTCTTTATTCTTCTTAAAATTTCAATATAGCCCCAAATACCATTTTATTGGTGTACATATACTATTTAAATGAATTTTATTAATTTTGAAATACAGCATTTAGTGTTTCTCTCCATTATTTCACAGCATATAAACTAAAAGTGAAATATTGGGGCAGACTGCCTTATAGTCAAATTTGTAAAATTTCCCACCCTCTTAAAGTTTTGCTAGGCAGACAGAATAGTGGGCATGCTTGTATGTATGTGTCCCACATAGTAACAAAAATTTCTGAACATGAGCCCAGTAAGACATATCATTTACCACTGTGAGGTTCAATAGATAGATAGATAGATAGATAGATAGATAGATAGATAGATAGATAGATAGATAGAATTGTACTATAGGCCTAGAATGAGATGGAAGGTGAGAACTGCAAATTGTGGATTACTCATGAGGAATGTGGTTTGCAGCAGAGGTTCAAGGCAGCTGATGCACATGAGAAGCCTGGAATTCTGCCGTGACATTTATTGCAGGTGAGAAATTAGGGAGAGGGAAGGAGAATGACCATATTGAGAAAAGGCTAGGGTGGAAATCAGAGAGTTGTTTAGAAGCATGAATGTCAAAAGGGTTAATGAGGAGTTTGAGGAATTAGTGTCCTCATTTTAAATAACAATAATATAAATATTTGCAGCGATTTTGGAGAGTGACAGTTAAAGAACTCACAGTTAAACAACTTCCAGGTACCTTAGAAAAATGGTTAATAAGTTCTAAAATTATATATATATATATATATATACACATATATGCATATATACATGCATACAAGTTTCAAATACTTTAAGTTTCAGGAAACAAAGGATGAGGTGATTAGACTACTAGAAAATTAAGGATCATAACATGTCATTATTTCTTATATCATAATTTAATAAGCTAAAGTTACAACTGTTCAGTAGTATGCATGATCAAAGCAGATGTTTTTGTTGTAGATATGAGAGAAAGAAGAGCCAGAGCCATCTGGAAGAGTCAAGAGCAAAAGGAGAAATTAGTGCAATGAACATGGCTAGGAGACTGGTCTTGGCTATGAGAGAAGCAGGAGCAGAACAGAAAGAGAGGAACATGGAAGGAGAGCACAGTGCTGGGAAGGGGAAAGGGGTAAAAAGGGAGATGAGGGAAAGGGTCACAATCAGGATGTAAAGTGAATAAATTATACATAGAGAAAAGGAGTCTTTTGGAGGGAATGTAGCCAACATATTTTTTCAGCTTTTAACTATTGATATAGTTCCAGCATAAAACTGTTGTTTTTGGTTCAAATCAGTGCAGTCTTTGGTATCTGGAAGATTTAAAACCATCTAATAATTCATAACAGTATTTACAACTTTTATTTTAAATTTCCTCAATACTAAACAATAGAGGCTAACCTGAATTAAAAGTGTTGAATAGATAAAAATTTTGTGTTGTGGCACAATCCGTATGAACATGTTTTATTAATTCAATAAATGTTTGGAATCTTCTAGGACCCAGTATCCATCAAAAACTCACACTAGTCAAGTACCCTGAAACTTATAAAATGCTCATGGAAATTTTAATGGAGTGTTCAATGCAGGAAAGTTTCAGCTCAATAAATAGGGCAATATTTTGAACATTTATTCTTAAATTTGACTCTTAGCAAGATACACAGGGAAAGGAGAGGGCTTGGGATTGCTCTAGCAAACTGACTTTTCTTAAGGTTAAAAAAATGTTTCTTTGTGATAAAGCCATTGTGCACTGGAAGCATTTACTAAATTAAGCAATGGGATCTTTGGAAATCTTTAAAAAGTAGAATTTCATATTAAAATTTTATGAGGAATCAATTATTTTCATTCAATAAATTTTAATTACAGTTTCCCCTCACCCTATTCCTTCTCAACCACCCAACTTCTCTACCCACTGAAATCCACACCTTCTCTTTCTCGCTTATTAGAATACAGACAGGCATATAATAATTATTACTAATAAGTGATAATAAATTAAAATAAAATAAACTACAATAGGACAAAACAAAGACCCTAAAGGGACACACACAGATGCTGAGTGGTACATAAATACACACACACACAAAAACAATAAAAAGAAATTCAGAACTCATAATATATAAGCAAAAGTTCTTTTGTAAGGGGGGTGGGGAAAGCCTAGACAAAACCTTGGAAACAAACAAACACACCTAAAAATGCCCTTGAGGGCTTTTTGCTGGGCATGGAGCTTTGTTTGTATACCCAATGAGTCTGTTGAAGGAAACTAATTTTCCCTTTGTAGGCAGTTATCAGTTGGGTATAGCTTCTTGGTTAAGGAAGGGGGCTTTTAAGAATACTGTTTGACTTCCCTAGGGAAGTATGTGATATGCCTGCAGGTTTGGGCATGGAGATGAATTAGATTCATTGCAATTAGTGTCACATCAACAAGTCATAACTCTGAGGAGGTCAACAGCACTGGAGAGTTCTTACTGTCTTATTCAGGGTGTCAGATTTTCAAGCTAGTTTTTGTAGCACCGAATTAGGGAATAAGTATTACCTTACATTTGACAAGTTTTCAAGAATGAGAAAGAAAAGGATTGAAAGTGTAAAATGTGAGTTATTTGACATGTCAATTAGTAATGTTTTGGGGCTGAAGAGAAAGCTCAGTGCTTACTGCTCTTGCAGAGGAGCTATGTTCAGTACTCTGCACCCATAAAGCACGTCATAGCTGTCTGTAGCTCCACTTCCAGGGGATCTAATGCCATCTTCTGATACCCACGGGCACCAGGCACTCATATGGAATACAGACACATATGCAGGCAAAGCACCCATATACATTAAAAAAATAATAATAACTAAGAAACTTCAAAAGGAAACTGTGTTTGGAGTTAGATAAGCATTTTACCTTCTCTCTAGAAATGGAATGATTTGCATTGTAACGTAAGCATTTACACAATTGAAGTTTGCATCCTTCCTATGCCACTATCTCAAGAAATATGTATTTATTGTAATTTGAAAATGAGTATGAAATAAAAAATATGTCCACCTGAATAATATAGTTAGTTTCACATAGGCTTCTGCTGACACTTCTTATTGGAATGTTCTATCACAATGACACAGGTTTAATATTTAAGCCATGCTTTTGTCTGTACTGGAAATGAGGCTGCCAGTATCCAGCTCACTGCCACTGAGATCCAAGGAGTTTAGAAGTGGCCCAAAACCATGCACTAGAGCCGCTGGGAGAAATTAGACAGAGGAATGTAGAATGTCAGTGCTGAGATCACTACCATGGAGGATGAACGTTGAGTCAGGGCTGCAAACCTCTAGTCACATATTCTTTACAGCAAAGAAGATTCCTAAAACCTGACAGTTCAAAACAGACGATGATCTAATTTTTACCCAAGTTTAAAATGGAAAGCAGAAGCAGGTGAGAGTGAGTCACGCTCACAAGGCAAAAGTAAAGGGAAACAGAAATCAAAAGCTGGAGTTTGGCCACTCGAAATCTGCAGAATGCCATGTCTTTAGAATATTCAACCAAATAAACAAGAAGTGTAAAAAAAAAAAAGCAATGCTGGAACAAGAGAGAACCAATAGGTGAGGAAATTGAGACAATTGTGAAGCTAATGCAGCTGCCTGATGAAAAAACACCAACTTATATTCTAGAGTGAGAGACATGCATGCTATTCTCACATTCTGGCTGTGAATCTTATCTGTAAAACCTAATAATAATTCTTACTTTCCAGCTTTGTCATACTACAATACTGAGCAATTATGTGCTTGATACTCAGTAAAAACACATTGTAACCTTTCTTGGTTATTGGTCTGTTTGGCACAGAGTCATTTTGTCATTCCTTTGTTCATTCGCTAAGTATATATTGAATTCATACAAAATAGCAGAGTGTGCCAGAGAGAGGAGAGGATGTCAGCAGTTTATTAGTCTTTCATTGCCTGATTGTGAAGTAGCACCCTTAGCTTATGGGTCCACACAATGCCTGATTAACAGAGCGTGAAAGAGTAGAAGGTATATCTATGTCGATGGGAGGTTCAGACTGGAAGTTTTAGGAGGCCCTGAGGAGGTTTCTGTTGGGATCATTGTAGTCTCCCCATCTGGGAATATCTTAATTGTTTCCTCTAGAGAGGTTTCTTAATCTTTGAATATCAGTCTAGCCAGTCCAACAGGATATTAAAGACTTATAACAGTTTAAGTAGGAAAAAACCCACTAATGTATATTGAGGCATTTATTATGGAATTCACCTTCACATGGCTGTAGGAAATGTTGAGCAGAAATAATGAAAGTACAGGAAAGATTCTATAAAAATTCATGAATTAAAGAGCCCAGAGAGGAGAATGTGAGGAAGTTATCAATTCTTTGTCTGTTGGTGGACAAATACAGTACATGTTACTCTGGGAGCAGGACAGAAAGCAGGTAAAGGGAGAATGAGCTTGAACCCATGTGAGAAACAGAGACCAATGAGGGTAAATTAGAGCTGATGTGCACATAGCTGAATCCACTGGGGTTGTCTGGAAGTGATGCCACTCTCTGTCTCTTACTGTGTAAAATTTCAGTGATATTGGACACTGAAAATAAATATCTAGCTATTTATAGATAGATGGATAGGTAGATAGATAGATAGATAGATAGATAGATAGATAGATAGATAGATAGATAGATAGATAGATAGATAGATAGATAGATAGATAGATAGATTAGTGGGTGGGTGGGTAGGTAGGTAAGGTAGGTGCTGGGCCCTTCAGAAGAGATTTGTTACTGCACCTGCCACAGCAGCTCTTGTTTTTCATCTCACCAGAGATGAGCTCTGAATTTCAATTCATTTAGGGGACAAGACCTTCTGTGCTGGGGTAAGAGCACAGGAAACCTCAGTAGGCTTGCTGCGGTCCTGCTTCCCCTGGCAAGGGTAAGGCACAACCAAGAGCCCCTGCTTCTTGTTCTGTTATATTTGGCTAGTTCTTACTAATGGGTTCTTGACTTTTCAAAGCAAATATTTATTTCCTTTCTCCTAGTTTTTTTAAAAAAAAACCCAAAAGACAGATAAACAAAGACATACTTAGTTTTAGTGTAAAAGTCCTGGTATTTTAGAGAACTTGCATATAATATAATATGTTGTTAAAATTTATCTATTTATTGGAGGGAAATGTATATTAATACATATCCTCCTCTATTCATAGCTCATGTAAAGTAAAATGTTGAGCCAGCCATTGAGTTCATGTCAGAAATAGTCCCTATTCCCATTACTAGGGTACCCACTTGGATACTGAGCTACCATGGGCTATATCTGAGCAGGGGTTCTAGGTTATAACCATATATGGTCCTTGGTTGGAGAAAGTCTCATGTAAGACCCCTGTGCCCTGATATATTTGGTCCTTGTGGAGCTCCTGTCCTCTTCAGGTATTACTAACTCCCCTTTCTTTCATGATTCCCTGTACTCTGTCGAAGTTTTAGTTATGAGTCTTAATATCTGCTGAGGAGCAGCCTTGCTAGGCCACAGAAGGGGACATTGCAGCCAGTCCTGAAGAGACCTGATAAGCTAGGATCAGATGGAGGGGGAGGAGGTCCTCCCCTATCAGTGGACCCGGAAAGGGGAAGGCAGGAGATGAGGGAGGGATGGTGGGATTGTGAGGGAATGAGGGAGGGGGCTATGGCTGGGATACAAAGTACATAACCTGTGATTAATAGAAAAAATAAATAAAATAAAATGTCAAAAGAATGTCATTATAATAAGGTCAACTATTTCTTGGAATTAGGTAAAATTTCTAGCAGCTTAATACATTAAAAGACGAAATTACATAGACTAGTTATTTTTTAAAGATGTATTTATTTAACATTTATACAGCATTCTGCCTGCATGTGTACCTGTGTACCAGATCTCACTACAGATGTTTATGAGCCACCATGTGGTTGCTGGGAATTGAACCTTTAACTTTAGGAAGAGTAGCCTGTGTTCTTATCCTCTGAGCCATCTCTCCAGCCCATAGAATACTTATTTATAAGAATAAAAGTTCTTTATACTATAATAAAATTTCTGTCTCATAAATAATAACGAGGGCTTGAGAGATGGCTCAGCAGCTAAGAGTGTTTGTTTGATTCTCAGCACCTATGCAGAGTGGCTCAAAACCATCCCTAACAGGAGACTAGGGTGATCGGAAGGCTCTGGCCCTCATTAAGTGTTAGGGACTTGTTTACAATTTTTATCTGATCTTGACTTTACTTTTCTGAATGGTATGTATCAAGAAAATTATTTCTTTTAGATTTACCAATTTATTGGTGTGTGTGCTTATAAAATACGGCATTATTCTCTGTAATTCCATAGTGTCTATTATTATTATATTTCCCTGTTCATTTCTAATTATGTTAACTTGCATATTATCTCTCTGCCTCTAGGTTAATTTGGATAAAGATTTGTCAAATCTTACTGACTTTTCTCAAAGAACCAACACTGTGTTTCATTGATTCTTAGTATTTGTTATTGATATTGTTTTATTGTTTCTATTTTATTGAGTTTAGCCATGAGTTTGACTATTTCAAGCCTTCTAGTCCTTTTGGGTATAATTACTTCTTGTTCTAGAGTTTTTAGGTGTGCTCTTAAGTTGTTAGCATGAGAACTACCTTCATTGTGTCCCACAAATTTTGTATTAATTTATTTCATAAAAAGTCTTTAATTTCTGTCTTGGCCCATTTTTTATTCAGTTTCCAATGGTTTGTAGGCTTTCTATTGTTTCTGTTTTGTTGTGTTTAGATAGAATGCAGGGTATTATTTCTTTTGTTGTTGTTGTTGTTTCTCTGTTTCTCTCTTTTGGATTTGTTTTGGATTTTAGTTTTTATTTGTTTGTTTCTGTTTAAACTTGCTGTGTCAAAGAATAGATGAAATTTATTAGAGAATTTAAATTTAGAGAAATGTCCATAAGGTCCTGAGGTGAAGGTATATTCTTTTGTGTTTTGGTGAAATATTATGTAAATATATGTTAGAAACATTTGGTTTATAACATCAGTTGGCTCCCGCTGTTTAATTTTTACCAGATGACCCGTCTATTGTCAAGAGTGGGATACTGAAGTCTCCCACTATCAGTGTATGAGGGCCAAAATGTTATTTAAATTGTAGTAGTGCTTCATTTACAAACTTGGTGAACCTGTGTTTGAGGAATAGATGCTAAGAATTGTAATGTCTTTCTGCTTCTGGGTTACCTCACTCAGGATGATCTTTTCTAGCTCCCACCATTCGCCTGCAAATTTCATGATTTCCTTGTTTTTAATTGCTGAGTAGTATTCCATTGTATGCACGTACCATAAGACACACATGGTATATACTCACTTATAAGTGGATATTAGTCATATAATATAGGATAAACATACTAAAATCTGTACACCTAAGGAAGCTAAGCAAGAAGGAGGTCCCTAGAGAAGTTGCTTGAGCCTCACTCAGGAAGAAAATAGGATAGACATCAGGAGAGGCAGAAAACAGGGGACAGGACAGGAGCCTATCACAGACGGCCTCTGAAAGACTCTACCCAGAAGGGTATCAAAGCAGATGCTGAGACTCATAGCCAAACTTTGGGCAGAGTGCAGGGGATCTTATGAAAGAAGGGGAGATAGAAAGACCTGGAGGAGATAGGAACTCCACAAGTTGATCAACAGAACCAAAAATTCTGGGCAGAGGGGTCTTTACAAAGACCAATACTCCAACCCAGGAACGTTCATGGAGATAACCTAGATGTCTTGTTCAGATGTAGCCCAAGGCAGGCAGCTTAGCCTCCAAGTAGGTTCCCTAGTAAGAGGGGCAGGGGCTGTCTATGACATAAATTTAGTGGCTGCCTCTTTGATTACCTTCCCCTGGGGGTAGTGCAGCCTTACCAAAGCCACAGAGGAAGACAAGGCAGCCAGTCCTGATGAGACCAGATAGGCTAGTATCAGATGGCAAGTAAGGAGGACCTCCCCTATCAGTGGGCTGGGGGAGGACTTGGGAGGAGAAAAGGGAGGGGGGATGGTATTAGGAGGTGTGAGGGAGGGTGCTACAACTGGGATATAAAGTGAATAAAGTAAATAAATAAAGAAAAATAATTTAAATCACAGTGTCAAAAGAATTGTAATGTCCTCTTGCTAGATTTTTTCTGTGATAAGTATGTAGTATCCTTCCATATCTTTTCTGATCAGTTTTGCTTTGCTCTATTTTGTCAGATATTAAAATGCCTACACAAGTTTACTTCTTAGTATATTTGCTTGCAATGTCTTTTCACATCCTTTTATAAAATTTTATTTATTCGTTTATTTATTTTCTTACAATTTATTCATTTGTATCCTTGCTGTAGCCCCCTCCCTCATCTCCTCCCAGTCCTACCCACCTTCCAATTTCTCCCACTACCCCCTTTCCTTTGTCCCCTGATAGGGGTGGACCTCCTCCCCTTCTATCTGACTCTAGCCTACCAGGTCTCATCAGGACTGGTTGAATCATCTTCCTCTGTGGCCTGGTCAGGCTGCACCCCCCAGGGCGATGTGATAAATGAGGCAGCTACTGAGTTTATGTCAGAGACAGCCCCTGTGCCACTTACTAGTGAATCCTGTTGGAAACTGAGCAGTCTATGGGCTTCTTCTGAACAGGGGGTCTAGGTTCTATCCATATAAGGTTCTTCATTGGAGTACTGGTCTCTGCAGGCCAACAAAGTGATATATATATCCTTTATGGTAAGGTGTGTTTTTTAGATGCAGCACAATGATGGAGTCTGTTTTTGCATCCATTTTAGTCTGCATTTTTTTTTATTGATGAATTCAGACTATTGATGTTGGGCAGTATCAATGAGCAATGTTTGGCATTCCTCTTATTTTGCTGTTGTGTTGTGTGTTTTCCCATTTTTGATGTTCGGGTCTAGGATTATTTATTCCTATGTTTTTCTTGAGTGTGTTTAACCCTCTTTAGGTTGGCAGTTTCCTTCTATTGCCTTTTGTAGGGCTGAATTTGTAGACAGATACTGCTTAAATTTGGCTTTATTGTGGAATGTCCTATTTCCTTGCTCTATTGTGTTTGAAAGTTTTGACAGGTATGGATGTCTTGAATAGCATCTGTGGTCTCTCGGAATCTGCAATACCTCTTTTTAGGATAGTGTGGTGGAGTTATAAGGCAAGTTCATAAATCACACCACAGGACAGGTTTCACGTGGGAGGTTTTGTTAGGGGAAGGGAGGCTCAGACTGTCTCTGGGAAAGGCAGGAAAGAGAGAGAGAAGGAAGGAGGAGTCCTGTTATAAGGTGACCCAGCACATGTGTAGAACTGAACAGGTAGTTGCAGGTGGTCCACAGGTGGTCACTTAGCCACTGATTCTAATGTGGTTTCACTGATGTCTAATGTCCTGCTTTTCAGGTCCCCTGGGCCTGGCTGTAGAGATACCTGTTTACCAATTCCAACACAGTTGTCCAGGCCCTTCTTGCTTTTAGAGTTTCTACTGAGAAGACAGGTGTTAATCTAAAGGTTTTTATGTTACTTAGTCTATTATGTGTCAAGGATTCTTTCTCTTCAGGCTCAATCTGTATGATTTTTATACCTTGATAGACATCTCCTTCTTTAGGTTATGAATATTTTTTTCTACGACTTTGTTGAAAATATTTTCTGGGCCTTTGACCTGGGTTTCTTATCCTTCCTCTATTCTTATTAAGTTTGGTATTTTAACAGTGTCCCAGATATTCCTGGGTGTTTTGTGCCAGGAGTTTTAGATTTAACATTTTCTTTCACTGAAATATTAGTTTCTTCTATTATTTCAATTTCTGAGATTCTGTTTTCCATCTCTTGTATTCTGTTGGTGATGCTTGTCTCTAAGATTAGTGTATGATTTCCTAATTTTCCTTTCCAGATTTCCTTTCTAATTTTTTTAATCTCCTGTTAAGCAAGATGGCTTAACATGTAAAGACACTTGCTGCCTTACAAGACTAATTACCTGAGTGCTGTCCCTGGTATCCTTATAAATCTGGAAGAAAAGAACTGACTCCACAAATCCACAAAGTTTTCCTTTGACTTTAACACTTACACCCTAAACACATACATAATACACAACAGTATACAAAGTGGTTTTAAAAGTGTCTTCTCTGGATTGTTCAGATTAAGTCATTTTATTGCCACTAAAAGATCACATCAGAGAATTAACTGAACACATTTTAAGAGAAAGGAATGCTGACTTAGAAGAGTCTACTTGGCATGTTATAGACACATTCAAAGAGACAGTTAATGTTCTTAGCTCTAAACTAATAGCTTTTTTGTTTTATTTATTTATTTTGTTATCAATAGCTTTTTGAATACTTTGTGACTTGCTACTTTCCATTCCCAGGCATCTTACAGTGGCAAATTCTGTGCAATTCAAGCAGCAGTAAACTGTTTTTTTTTCTTGTTGCTGTTTTCCACCCAGGGTATTGCTGTGCAGCTAGGCTTGCCTCAGTCCTATGGCAATCCTGAGGTTTCAGCCTACAGAAAGCTAGATTGCAGTCATGTGCCACTGTTTTAGTCAAAGTTCTATTGCTGTGAAGAGATACTGTGACTATGTCAACTATGATAAGGAATAATATTTAATTGGGTCTGACTTACATTTCAGAGGTTTAGCTCATTGTCGTCATGGCAGGAAGCAGGGCAGCACACAGGTAGGCATAATAGATGAAAATTTTGTATCTGGGTCTTCAGGCAGCAGGTAAAGAGAGAACACTGTCAGTGACTTGGGCTTTTGAAACTGCAAAGGCCACCCTCAGTGACACACTTCCTCCAACAAGGCCACACCTACCCCCAAAAGACCACACCTCCTAATGTCATTCCCAAAGCATTTAAATATATGAACCTATAGAGACCATTCCTATTCAAACCATGCCCAGCCACCATGCCCAGGAGTACTGAGATATTAAGGGTGATAAAGCAGAAAAGTTACCTGACATATGTATGATGCTTTGTAACTGTTTATTGTGGAGCAAACAAATTAATGTGCAAGTCAGTGAATGAATCACCCTTACCCTTGGATTATTTACTGTTTCTTCCACTCAATAGGAAATCAGTCAGTAGTCAGCTTGTAGAATAAATAGCTGTTTGGAGTTCTGAGGCATATAGGTGTGATACATTTTATATTTTATGTGAGCTTCCATCAGTCTTTTCTTACATATTGAAGACATAAATTTTTCACTTATGTATTCACCTGATGTCTTTCTCATCTCTTCTAAGACCCTATTTGTTTTCCTTTTCCAATGTATTAGTGATCTATAACTCAGTCCCCATCTGTAGCCTGGAAGAGATTTACAATGCGACATAGTTAATGTTGGCCATAAAAGTCAATACATTCCCCACAATCTATAAGCTATTTTTGAAAATGGATGTGAGTAATTATAGCACAGTTTACATCATAAATAAAGGGAAAAACGAACAATTAAAAAGGAATTACAACTAGTGAATCCAGTCACTGAAAATGTGTAGAAAAACAAAGTAAATATATTTTCTCAAGTTGGTGAATTACACAGGTTGGGAAATAAATGATTTTGTGAAGGTCAGTGAACTCCTGTGCTAGCCAAGTACCATTCCTGGGTTCAGCAGTGTTCTTGGTTGCAAGGAGAATATAAGTAATTTTGGAAGAAGTAAACTAATGCTTACTGAACTGAGAAATGTGATGGAAAATGTGAAGTTCAGGAATTTACAAAGCTAAGGTACCTTAGGCCTCTACCTTGGAAACCCATACCTATGACTCCTGCTATGATAGTCTTCTTGTATACACAGGAACTCAGTCTGATGCCACAAATATCTCTGGAACTGGCCACCACATATGCCTATGTTTGAATTGAGAAAAAAAAGGCTTACATTCTTTATATTCCTTGCCCTGGATTGACAATACCGGATGATAACATTTAACTATTGAGCTAGATTAATGGATATTCTGATCTGAATGTAGAGAGAGAAATTTACTGAGTTGTCTGCTTCTTCCATGAAAGAGAAGATACTAGATCAAATCATAACATAAAACAAGGCAGAGTCTCCCATCAATGGAAGGATGATGCATGTGTCAAGATAACTAATGTTTGTAGTCACATCATTAAAACTTGGCCTTGTGTAAGAAGGACTAAAGTCAGCTTCTTTAGTTGTCGCTTCTCATTCAGTGAGAAATGGAGAATGTCTATCTAAAATGTCTGAAGCTTTAAGTGCAGGAAAAGCAAGGACATACTCTGTGCAAACAACAGCAACAAAAACTAATGAGGCTCTGAAGCAGTAGGGGTGAGAAAGATTGTGTAAAGGAAACACTCAGACTGTGATAACCACAGGTGGAAGAGAGTACTTAGAAGTGTTTGGCAGGGTAGCTTAGGTTACTGGGGTCTGAATCTGCATGATGTTTATAGTCATGAACAGGTAGGAACAGCTGGGTTTTACTACTGCTAGGCAAAGTTTCCCAAGAGTGGTAATGGATGAAAAAATTGTGGAACTCTGGGAAATGGACTTTACCTCACATAACATCATAATGTTTTTAAAAAAAACACCAAGTGCCAGAGAATCTATACTATGGAGTTTGGGGACATATATGCAATAGAAATTCTCTTGGAAAAAACTGTGTATTACTAAACATTTTTTAATGGATTTCGCTACCCTTTCAAGGATAAGGGAACATTAGAGAGGAGAGTTCAGGAAGGAATGTAAGAGCTGGAAGAAGAGCAGAGCACTGTGCAGGATTGTCTTCTAGAAGCATGAGTAGCCGCTGCACTCTTAATCTCTCAACTAATGTTATTGTTCTGGTAAGTCTTCCCAAGATTGGACTTTAACATTGTATCATGAGGAGGGTAGAAATTCAAGAGGCCTCAGCCTTCCCTGAGGTTCATAAGCTGTTAAGAAATATTTTCTTTAATGTAATAACAACTGATAAGTTGTCCATACTTCTAAAAAATACCCCCTCCCCCCGCCAATGCTACTATAAGCAATCCTGATTAAATTCACTGGGTCACATATACATGTAAAAAAAAAAAAGCATGAAATAAGGAAGGACTAAGCCAAGAAAAGAAATGATGTCAGTATAAGCTGTAGAAACAAGGGTTGGGGTTGAGTGGGTTAGGAGGTATAGGGAGGAGACAATAGGAGTTGGGGGAGGAGTAACTATAATCAGAATACATTGTAGGAAAAATAACGTCAATGAAAACATACTTTAAAAACAGGCAAGAAGCGAAAGAAAAGTTTAAGAGGGGATGAATATGATCAAAGTACATTAAATACGTATACGGGAATGTTATAATGAAATAAAAACTTTGTATTATTAAAATATGGTATTAAAATTTAAAATACAAATTCCCAGATTAGTATACCTTAAATATGTCATAAACAAGTAATTGTCTTTTATACTTTATTATTACCTTTTGTATACTTGAGATGTAAACAAATTATTGCCTTTTAAACAATCAAAAATTCAAAGATTAAAAGACGTATAAGCATTTTTTCAGAATCTTTGGATTTTAACAAATTGTGTTTAAACATATTAGGCTCTCCTACATTTCCATTCTAATAAAAAAATGACACTTTTGGGTGGTTAGAACATACTATTTTTTTTCTTTTTTTAATTTTTATTTTTCATACTAATCACAGGTTATTTACTTTGTATCTCAGCTGTAGCCCCCTTCCTTATTCCTTCCCAATCCCACCATCCCTCCCTCATCTCCTCCCTGCCCCTCTCCAGGTCCACTGATAGGGGAGGACCTACTCCCCTTCCATCTGACCCTAGCTTATCAGGTCTCTTCAGGACTTGCTGCCATGTCCTCCTCTGTGGCCTAGCAAGGCTGTTCCTCTCTCGGGAAGTAGCAGGGGGCAAAGGAGCAAATCGTTGAGTTCATGTCAGAAATAGATCCTGTTCCCCTTAGGGAAACCCACTTGGTTACTGAGCTACCATGGGCTATATCTGAGCAGGGGTTCTAGGTTATATTCATACATGGTCCTTGGTTGGAGAAAGAGTTTCATGGAGGACCCCCATGTCCTGATATATTTTGTCCTCGTGAAACTTCTGTCCTCTCCCGGTCATATTAACTCCCACTTTTATCATATGATTCCCTGCACTCTGCCAAAGGTTTGGTTATGAGTCTCAGCATCTGCTTTGATACACTGCTGGGTAGAGTCTCTCAGAGGCCCTTTGTAGTTGGCTCCTGTCCTGTTACTTGTTTTCTCCTACTTCCCATGTCCATCCCATTTGTCTTTCTAAGTATGGATTGATCATCTAAGTATGGAATCCATCTTATGGATTGGTCCTCTTTCTTGTTTATCTTCTTTAGGTGCACATTTTTAGTATGTTTATCCTATCTTGTAGATCTATATAAGTGAATATATACGGTGTGTGTCTCTCTGCTCCTGGGATACTTCACTCAGGATAATCTTTTCTAGATCCCACCATTTGCCTGCAAATTTTATGATTTTCTTGTTTTTAATTGCTGAGTAGTAATTCATGTAAAAGTACCACAATTTCTATATCCATTCCTCCGTTGATGGAAAGCTGGTTTTTTTCCAGCTTCTGGCTATTATGAATAAATCGCTACAAACATGGATAAACAAATGTCCTTGTTGTATACTTGAACATCTTTTGGATATATGCCTAAGAGTGGTATAGCTGGATCTTGAGGAAGCACTATTTCTAATTGTCTGAGAAAGCACCAGATTGATTTCCAAAGTGGTTGTGCAAGTTCACATTCCCACCAGCAATGGAGGAGGGTTCCCAATTCTCCACACCCTCTCCAGCATGTATTGTCACTTGAGTTTTTAACCTTTGCCATTCTGATGGGTGTAAGGTGAAATCTCAGGGTCATTTTGATTTGCATCTCTCTGGTGGCTAAGGATGTTGAGGATCTCTTTAGGTGTTTCTCTGCCAGTCTATATTCCTCTACAGAGAATTCTCTGCTTAACTCTGTACCCCATTTTTTAATTGGATTGCTTGATTTATTGCTTTTTAATTTCTTTAGTTCTTCATATATTCTGGATATCAGCCCTCTGTCAGATATAGGGTTGGTGAAGATCTTTTCCCAGACTTTAGGCTGTCGTTTGTTTTAATGACAATGTCTTTTGCTTTACAGAAGCTTTTCAGTTTCAGGAGGTCCCATTTATTGATTGTTGATCTTAGAGCCTGTGCTGTTGGTTTTCTGTTCAGGACGTTGTCTCCTGTGCCAATGAGTTCCAGGTTCTTCCCCACTTTTTCTTTTACTACTCTTTCAGAGAACTCTAACTTGGTTCCCAGGCCCATCACCGTATGTAATTCCAGCTCCAGGTTATCTGATATTTCTGGACTCTGCAAGAACCTGAACTTATATGCACATATTTACCTGCAGACACCCTCACCTACACATAATTTACAATAATAAAGATAAATCAAAATAAAAATACAGCACTTCTGGAGTCTCTTCCTAGATCTCTCGATTGTTACTCTAATTTTTTTTTATTTTTCTGCACAGGAATATCTTTTAGAAATTATATATTACAATTTATTCACTTGATATCTGAGGAAAGAAGGGGGAGATAGAAAGACCTGGAGTGGGCAGGAGCTCCACAAGGAGAGTAACAGAACTAAAAATATCTGGGCACAGGGGACTTTTCTGAGACTGATACTCTAAACAAGGACCATGCATGGAGATAACCTAGAACCCCTGCCCAGATGTAGCCCATGGCAGCTCAGTCTCCAAGTAGGTTTCCTATTAGTGGGAACAGGAACTGTTTCTGACATGAACTCAGTGGCTGGCTCTTTCATTACCTCTGCCTGAGCAGGGAGCAGCCTGACCAGGCCACAGAGGAAGACTAATCTTATCTTTGTACTTCATTTACCAATGCAGGCAAGGTAGCTAAGCAGCCAAATAATACTGAAAGGCTTTAAGCCATAGAGGTTTAGAATTTTAGAGTCTTGTCTCATGGACTGAAAGTTTAAAAACACATTTCCAGATCCATAATTCTACCAACTACTTGAGCTTCAGGAGTCACCTTTTAAAATTCTCTTATCTAGTTAAGGAGAAACGTGAAATGATTTTCAGGATTGCTCATTTCTGAAGCCATCACAACACCCAACTGTCACCAGCCTCTAGCTCATACTTTGCAAAAATTGAATTGTTCTGGTATTTTATGATGTGCTTCACTCTTCTGCTGAGAGTTGGGTTCTGAAAAAGAGAAAGAAAATATTTTTAAAAAGCATTAATATGTCCTTTTGGATATGATTTTTCTCTCTTAGATAAAGATCTGTGTATATGTTACAGGTATAAGTTTTATTGTGGCTGTAAGCATTGTGGATCTATATTGGTTTTTTCACTATCACAATTCTGTTCTACATTTATTTATCTAAAATATTTAAAGACATATTTTCTAATATTGTTTAGAAAAACTATAATAGATAGATGTACGTTTTTAAGAAATATCCCAAGGACATCTGGAGGCAACCCAAAATCAAGTTCCAGTTTATTTCTACATTAAATTTATTCAGTATTCACAAAGAAACAACTTCAATAACCAGAGATCAAATTCACTCTGAGTCTGTATACTGAATTCATATGGAGTCATGTTTTTCCTTTGAAATAATTAGGAAGCCAAGATTTTTTACTCCCAGTTTTGTATAGTCTAGGAGTATGGCTAAGTGTTGTGAATCTGGCTGTGTGTCCTTCATCTGACATTAATCACATTTAGGGGGGACAGATTTTGTATTTACTTTCTGGTGTAACCATATATATTATACTAAATCTGAGCTGTGTTTGCAGGTCACAGTTTCTCTTGAATATATTTGTGTGATTCACCTGGCTTGTTTAATTCTAGTTGGAATAATCATCTTCTCCTTTGGGATTTTTAACCTTTCTGTAAAGACATTGTTTAAGATACTCTTCTTGTCACAGTGGCAAAATATCTGATACATTAAACTTTAAAAAATAAAAGGTGATTCTTTTCCTTCCTTTCACTTTCAGAGAACCGTGGATGGATGCTTGTTTAGCCCCAAGCACTTCATGCATGTGACATATCATGGCCATGTGGATACTTGCTGGAGAACATTCTTCCTTAATGTAGGACAAGACGATAGGGACTGTCTGAGCTAGCTTACTCTCCCTCTCTTCTTTGTTTCTAATCAGCCCATAGGATGGTGGCATTCACTCTCAAAATGGGGTTTCTCTTTTCAGTGCATCCCTCTAGAAACCCTCTTACAAACACATCCAGAGGTGTGCCTTAGCTATCTCTTAGGTGATTCCAAGTCCTCTCAAGTTATCAGTGAAGATAAACCATTGCAGGTTCAACAGTAGCTACAGCATCTTGGCTTATGGAAATAACTCACTTGCAGAGAGGAAAATGAATGGAACCTATGGAGACATTGGATATAGAAAACTTATTAGCAGGACATGCCATAGCATGTCCTTTCAGCATCCCGTTTTCTAACAACTTTGTGATTGCTGTGGATTTAACATATTGAGGTGAATAAATGTTTAACTTTCATATACATTTATTTATTACTCTTTGAGGTAGGTTTCAGTTATGTTCATTTGAATGAACTATCAGAGTTACCCAGGATGTAATAATGTTCTGTTGTTACTATAGTACATGGGAATAACAAATTAACTATTTAATCTCCTTCAAATACCTCCATAAAGCTTTACTACTTCACTATAATATATCTAAGATGGTTTTCAGAGAGTATCTTCACACTGCCCTTTGTTGATACCCAGCTGGAATGTGGATGTGTCTTAGTTAGGGTTTTATTGCTGTGAAGCGATACCATGACCAAGGCAACTCTTAAGAAAAAAAAAAAAACATTTAATTGGGGCTGGCTTACAGTTACAGGGGTCTTAGCCATTATCATCATTGTGGAAGCATGGCAGCACCATTCAGACATGACGCTGGTGAAGGAGCTGAGGGTTCTACATCTTGGTCCATAGGTAGCAAGGAGGAGAATGTGTCACTCTGGGTGTAGTTTGAGCATAAAAGACCTCAAACCCTTCCAGCTTTCTGTCCATAGACACTGTGATTGACAGCCTCATTTTCACAGATACTCTCTCCTTTCTAAGAGTTCTCTTTTTAGCCCAGTTTAGTTGAATCCTAAATAGCTTCTGGTCTGATAATGAAGAGAACATGACAGACAATGTCACTATACTTTGAAATATGAATAAAATTTGTTTGCTTTATGAACACTGACCTTGTTTTCATTTAAGAATATTACTTTACTTTTGACTCCCTTAAAATCAGTCTACATACTTAAAAATTAACACTGCAAATTAAACATCTAGACTACATTTTCTAAAAGAAAACAGAAAACAAGCAAGTGAAAAGAATACACCAGTCTCTCACACAATGCTTTAAATAGCTGTAGAAAGGTGTTTTTCTATTACAGTATAACACACCATTAAAACTTTTAATGAGTCCCTTCATTCCCATAAAGATAACTATTCAAGAAGGACAGTGAATAAATATATAGCATCATTTTGACCACTTAAAAAATTAAGGCTAGAGACATTCAAACAAAAAACACTCAAAGGGAACACAATATCAGCAACTTGCATTTTTCTTTTTTTAATATATGTTTAAGTGATATAGAATTATATTAGTTTTTCCCTTCCCCTTCCTTCCTCCAGCCACTTGAATCCACCATAAATCTCAAGTTGATACCCTCTTTTTCTTGACTAGCGTGTGTGTATACAGATATATAAATACAAGCTTCTGAGTACATTTTTATTGTGTGCATGTGGTTTCTGAGCAGACCGCTTGTAATGGATAACCGATTAAGGGGCTCATTGCTGGAAGAAGTAAAATTTTCCTCTCAGAAAATTTTCCACTAGTTGCCTACAGTTCTTTATCTAGGGGGTGGAACCCAATGAAATTTCCCCCTTTTTAGTTAGCATGTTGGTTGATTTTGCTGTTCTGTTTTTCAGTCTTATTTATTTCTTTTGAAAAGAATGTTTCACAGTGGACTTCCTGGTATTTTGTTTCTTCCAGCCTTTCTACTCCATCTTCCTCCTTCTTTGAGCCACAGAGTAAAGGCTGAGTATGGAAGCATACATCTTGGCTGGACTATTTCCGAGCCATTGTTCCCTGTACTGTGTCTACTTGTAGGTTTCTTTGATGGTCTCATAGCACACGGCTGTGAACAGGACAGACACTTCTTTGATGGGGCTGAGACCTAGACTTTACCGGTTTCTGTGCTTAGTCCACATTATATACATAGACCTAAGATCTGGAACTAGAAACTGCAGGTGGAATTTAACACATGGTACTTATTTCTCTGGGTTCATTATTCCTCTCAGTATTTCTAGATCCACCCATTATCCAGAATTTTCATGATTTTTTTTTGCTACAGCTGAATATTATTCCACTGTGTATACATATCACATTCTTATTATGCATTCATCTGTTGAAGGATTGCAAACTAGTGCAGCAATTCTAGAAATCAGAATGAAGAATCATCAAAGAGTATAAGACTCAATCTACCATGTGAACCAGGGATGCTGTTCCTGAACAGGTTCCCAAAGGACATTCTACTCTACAGAGTCTTGTTGACCTGTGTTCATTGCTTTCCTGTTCACATCTCAGGGGGAAAGGGGGGCAGGGAGTATTAATTTTAATCCACCAGTTCCACATATTAACCACAATAAGATATACATGCAAACCAACAACAAAGCTTTTAGAAACCTGGTAAGCTTTGTTGTTGTTGTTGTTGTTTCTAATATATTCTTTCTAAATGTATGTAATGGGAGTAGGGGCTGCCTCTGACTCCACTGCCTGCCTTTGGATCTCTTTTTCTAGCTGGGCTGCCTTGTCAGGCTTTAGTCCTGCTTTGACTTGAGGTGCCAGGGTGGGTTGGTATGCCTCTGGGACTCCATCTTCTCTGAAAAGAAGTAAACAGGGGAATCAGGCTGAAAATTGATTGAAATTTTTTAAAGCTCATGAAGAGTTCTCAACTAAAATACCAAGAAATTGAGTTAATAAAATTTTAGTTTTATAGTTTATACTGGAAATACTAATTATCCAATTTATCTTGATATTGAGTAAAGATTTAATTATGATGTTTCAATTGATTTTCCTAAAATTCTAAACTCAGCTGAAATATGATTATCAAGAAAAAGAAGTTTCTGGAACAAAAATGGGAGTCCAGGATAATTTGAACTACCATGAAAAATCATAAACACATTCATACATACCACCCCATATATAAAACACAAACAAGGTAGTATTCTGTATATATGATTTGTATAACTAATCATAAGCTTTAAAATGGATCAGAGGGCAATTTGTTCAGTCAACTTAGTGTATAGTGTATTAAAATGTTAAAGGACAGAAATGGAACCAACAGAGACAAAAGTTATAAAAGTAACAATACTATGTAGGAAATAAGTATCAGTCGAGAGACTTTGTTCAGTACAGCTGAGCGTTGGTGATGAAAACCTCAGAAATCCCATAGTCTCAGTACAGACAGCTTTCTAAAGTCCTTGCAGGATCCATGAATGTGCAAATCTGTAGAAGCTTGGAACTAATGTGAGGACTTTACAATTTATTTGCACTGTGCAAATAAGATAAGAGAGTTGCTACAAGATCAGTTAATAGAGGAGCCTAACATTATCAAAGATTGCAAGATGCCTTAAGTTCTTTCTGTTACAAAAAAAAAAAAATCTTGAAGTTGAGTTAATAGTGAAAGATGAAGTAGTAAGGCCTACAGGCTGGTCTGTGATATTGGAGCTAGGGGCTACCTGTGTCCCTTATCCTCTCCTCCCCCTCACAGATGTCTACTGATAACCCACAGAGAGGCAAATTCTCTCCATACACATTTATTCATTTTCTGTTATATGTTAAGAGAAGGCCTTACTAAACCTGATTATTTAATATTATCTCATGAAACTGATGTTGGCTGAAAGTCGTTAGTACCATTCTATTTCTTACATGAGTAAATGTTAAAGGTTGAATAATTTATTTGAAGAAATTTGGTAATATTAGTGGTATTTTACATTTCTCAGCATAACTGCCCTTCCTCTAAGTCCAACAATTACTTATATATTAGCATCTGTCTTATTATTGTGACACTGGAAGCTCAAAGTTAGTAAAAATAGGGAAGATATTAGCAATATATATCTATATATCTATATATATAGATATATATATTGACTTAACATTTAACATGCTTAACATTTAACATGATTGAGAAGACTGGAAAACAAATTTAATGTTACAGCAAGGATTATCTTTTGAAATTTGGTGCCATGACCCACAACCCAGATTTAAAGCAGCACATCCACTAGCAATTTAGTGTTCCATTTTAAACCGCGATCAAGACTTTGGCAGAGGGCGAGAAGTAATGATAGATCTGGGGGAGGTTGTTGAAACGTGGAGAGAACAAGAGCTGCACAAAGACCAAACTGAGCAGGGCACAGGGGTCTTGTATGAGACGGTTTCTACAATCAAGGACCATGTGTGGATATGGCCTGGAACCCCTGCACAGATGGGGCCCATGATAGCTCCTG
>CM053750.1:27635380-27687314 GCA_028658305.1 Pachyuromys duprasi | reverse complement strand
AAAAAATGTTATCAAATGTAGTTTTGTCTCTTTCGTTTTATACAGTGAGACAGCCAATATGACCTCAGAAAACAGCAGACAGTGAGAACCCCATGTTGTGGGAGATAATGATGATTCTGTGTGCACCTGGCTAATTTAATGACTGCAGTGTGCAGCAGAAAGGTCTAGTCAGAATATGAAGTCTTCCCTGTGTATTATTTTTAAAAGATGTAAAATGTTTCGGGCTCTAGCAAGTTAAGTAATTTATATAAAAACATTGTGAGAAGATTTTAAGATTTAACAAAAGAGGAATAAACAACATGTGCTGTAATCCTTAACTGCTCTTGGAAAAGCCACTATTTTTGTTCAGGTGAACAGTATCAAATGGAAATTACTGTGTCAATTTCAGTGATAATGTTAGAAAGATTTGTGTTTGCCTCCTAAGAAGTTTGTCAGAGAAGGGGAATGGATTCACCCACACTAAGCCAGTCAGAGGCACTGCATCACTCTTAGGGAAACAATACCTAATATCCAATTTTATGTAGTCATAACAGTGGCTTCGTGCATGTAAAAGCACAGGTGTGAGCAATTGGAGTTGGCAGTTTTAAGGGTGTCTTTGTGGTTATCTTCTCTGCGGTCCTCACCACCCAGCTTTTTTTGCTGAGTATTTTCAAGCCTGAATCACCTGCATTCCCACTGAGTCCATGAAGTTCCCATTACCCATCCATTAAGGTCATTTTCTGCTTGAGAAATAAAGAGTCATTTTCTATTTTTTGCTGACTAGAATATTGACTGTAATCCACATACAATAGCAGAACCTCTCTGGTGGATACATTTTGTCCTATTTTCACTGTGAGCTAAATCCTAATGAACCCTATGATCTGTCATTACAATGAACTTCTTGAAGCCCATAGTTATAATGCACCATGTCTTCAGTTGTTTACAATGTGGAAGAATGCACATTGTAATGTTTAGCAAGCACTTCTTGCAAGAAAAAAGAAAGATGTTGATATTTCTTATATAAATTAATGCAACCTTGCTCATAACAAGACATTTTTCCTATAGTGCTCTAAAATTTCTAACAGAAATGTATAGATACAACTTTTACCTCTTTTTCATAAAAATTGAACAAAGATATATCAATGGAACAACAAATATTAATCATGTTTGCCATATTTGAATGAATTTAATTTCTAGTGACTTTAATTATTTAAATTATAAATGTTATAACAATTAGTAATACCCATTCCACTCAACTTATTTCTAAAGATAATACTATGCAATATTGATTGACACATACCAAGTAGTAAGTCAAAAATAAGAACCCTTTCATCAAAGTCTATCAGACTCTATCCATAAATGCTCTTGTGAACAACCCTAGGCTGGGAAGCCACAGCATCAACAGAAAGCCTTCTACTTTCCTTCCCTTGCCCTGTAAATTAATGAAGTCAACAAACAGGATAGATGGAAAGATGGTGGCAATTTCAGAAAACTGAAAGCTTTATTTTTTTAAAGGAGTAAATATTGTGTTAAAGAAAATGTACTCTATATAATATGTTTGACAGTTCTAGAAACTATGCATAGAGGTGTCACACTAAAGACCATTTAAAATTTAAGTCAGCGTAGCATGGTTATGTTGCATAGCCCTTATCCAAATGAAAATGGAAGGGGCCATAAAACAGATATTTTTATGCATGGAACAATGTAAACTAAGGCTAGAAACAGTTTAATTTTTCATTTCACAAAAGATCTGAAAGTGTGTAGCCAGTAAAATGTATAATTTGGCAGACATACTGAGGATTTCCAGGTATGTCGAAATATTAAAGTGGAGCCAAGTGAAGAAAGTAAAATCATGTCAGAATTTTGTCATGTAAATACATGATAATGATTCAGAAGGTAATGAGTGTGTGAGTTCAGACTTTACTGTATGGCTGCTGCACAAAAGGCAACAACTAGTAGAGAGGACTGATGACAGAAATCCAGGCAATGGTAAGCTGTCACATGCATAAGACGTGTCCTTTCTTTTTGAGGAGGCAGGGTTCTTGGCATGGTGTCAAAACCAAGTTCCAAAACTAATGGAATGAAAGAAACATAGGTACTAGAATTTGGTTGTAGTCTAGAAGACAAACCTAAGGCAAACAGGCCAAGTTTGGAGGGGGACTCTATAGAATTATTTGACCTTGGTGTTTGTAAATTTCTTCATTCCTTTTATATTGAAGGAAGTTTCCTATCTTATTTTGAAATGATAGTTTCTGAAGTTGGAGTGAAATAGAAGCTGAATTTTCTTGTTATTGATCCAGGTGAAGAATGGACTCATGTATAAAGGAGGACCTTCTCTTTCAATATCTTGGCTATTGTATATGTTTTTTAAAACTACAGTGAAACTGAAATAGACACACACACACAGCAAAAAAATTAATATTCTACAGTAGAGAAAAGATGGAAAAATACTCTAAAAGATAATCTCCTAGTAATAACACATAAGGAAATAATAGCTGTAGATGGTGACTGACCAAGTCCCAGAATTGTGCATCAGTAGATTTTACTTTTTCATCTTGGTTTCATGAGTGTTGTGACTTGCCTAAGAAATGGGACTCCAAACCCATGCTTCAGCAAATTCGGGATACACTGTCTGAATATGAATTTTGTCATAGTCAAAATGTGGTTCAGGGTAATCAGTAAGCATATTTTTAAACAGTTTGACTAATGTATGGCCAGTTTTGTCTGTAGTAAGTTATTAAGGCATGTTGCATATCTGCTTTTATCAGACATTTAGGGGATCACCATTAAGAACAACTGTGTTTTCTCACAATACATTTCCCCCACTGTGGGTAGCACCATCTTTCCATACCAGAGAGTATGAGAGACTTGTAAGGAAACTGTTGTCAAGTAAATGGAAAATAACATCCTTAGAAACAGGTTTTGTTTCTATTTTCTTGAACATGAAATTCAATCATTTTCTATATTAATACTTCTCAATGTTGTCTGAGCACTTTATCCACCCACTCATTCCTCTAAGTAAATAGCATTATTTTCATATAAGCAATTGACAATTCAGAACAAATCCTTCCAAACAAATATCAAAACTCCAGATGCATAAAGCCAGTGTTTGCTGACCTTAAACATAGAATAAATCCCCACAAGAGTAATGAGATCCACACAAGTCATAATTACTGACATAACTGGATTTGTTGTGTGCCGTCTTAAATAAATACTGTGTGTGCATATTAAGAAACTACTTTTTGTGACTTATTCAAAGAATTGAGCAAAGTAATAATAAGATTAACTGAATGAAGCTTCTAACACCATGTTTTTATTTAAAGCAGTGTTTATATAGTTACCTCTTTCTCAAAAATACATTTTTAAGTATTTTTTCTCAACAGAAGATCTACATTTTTAAAAGTTCTCCTAAACATTTTATGATTAAAACCAGATTTTCACTTGATGTTTCTCATTTCAAGGCAATATTTATGCTTATATTAATTTATGACTTAATTCTCTTTAACAACATATTTTGTAATGCTTTAGTTAATTTATCTCATCAAGTCAACCATTCAGTGTTGTCTCTTGTGTTGAGTTCACAGAATTAAATAACACAGGATATGATCTGCTATATTTAACTTTCTCAGTATGTGAAGCTTATAAATCAAATGATTGAGCATTTAAAAAGCAAGTAGGCACTGGAGGATGTAATATGTTTAATTTTTGGTATGGTGTATATCTCAAATATGTATGAAGGAAATTGTACAAGATAAACCAAATTTTATGGGGGTCTGCATCTCTCTTTGTGTCTTCGAATTAAAAGACTCGTCTTTAGAGGAATTCCTCTGCTATGTGCTGAAGTTGTTCATTGATAGAATGAGTAAAATGCAGAGAGTCCAAAGATCACTTTTGTAATAGAGGAAGAAAGAATGTAGACTTATGAGAATCAGATGGCTCCCACAGAACCACGTCATGTGTCCTGTTAAAAAGGAAACATATTTACTCATGACAATTCTTTTGTCTGTTTTCACTTGCCTCTAGAGAAGAGAATGACCCTTCAGCCCTCTTCCAGTTTGCCCTCATTTGACTGTGACTATTTTGCACCACAACCTACAGCTTCATGTGAACTCGGTGTTTGTGCTTTTGGAGGTGTCAGTATATGTGACCACGGGTTCTAGTTGAGTGCTTGCATTCCCACCACTTGCATTAAATGTTTGGCTTTCAACTTCAGTTTTGCTCTTAGAAGCTGCTTATTCTTAGTCCTTTGCCATTATTACTGCCTGTAACCCTCAACTGCAGTTCCATGCTCTGTGGCCTTTGGACATGTCCCAGACCACTTTCCTAGTTAGACCAGGTCTCATTACAAGAACAAGGAAACATTTTTTTTAATTTGATCCAAAGAAACAATCTACTTCCATCCATATGTTTAACTATTATGAAATATCACTGTAAGAGATGTTTAAAAATACAATTCCAGTATTCCTCTAATTGATTAGAAAACCATGATTATTTAATCAATCATTGTAGATTTTAACTGAGCAACATGGCTACTCCGGCAAGGGATCACATCCAAACGTCTACATCTGTGTGATCTGGTAGAAATACACACCTTTAATCCCACTGGATGGAATAGAGACACATCTTTAGCACACACCTTTAGTACCTAATACTAGCATCTAGTTGAGGGATAGACAAAATGAAGAATCAAAGAAAGATTTGACAGAATGAGTCAGAGATAGATTAGGCCCAACACTCAGGAGGAACTGACAGGAAAGCTAAACCACTTATGAGCAGCACAGAGAAAGCAAAATGAGCTCAGTTCATGCAGTCAATACAATACAGTTACTTGCAGTTCAGAAGTTAGGTTCAAGGCAGTTTGGTGCAGAGCAATTCAGTTTGTCCAGTTCAGAGACAGTTGTGCTAAGCAGAGCAATTCAGTGAAAAGTGAAGTGAAACCAGTAAACTTGAAGAGAAGACCAGATTCTGAAGCCTTCAAAATCCAGGCTTGAAGAAGATTAAATAGTATGGAGGCTAGAAGTTTCCAGGCCTAAGCCTATAAATATTTACATAGAAACACTCTGGGCTCAACCAAAGAAGCCATGTATGAATCAAGCTTGGGTATGGCTCTCATCACATCCCCTCCTCTGAGAAAATAAAAACAACATTTACACATCATCAATAAAAGCAATGGGAAGAATGAGGATTAAATTAAGACTAAAGTGCTTTGACACTTGTAAATACAGGGGTTTATGCCACTTTGTAAAACTTTCACTAACATGCAATGTGGACAGTAGTAATTTAATCCATGTGTAAACATGCTTATAAATAAAATAATAATGTTTCTATCATTTATACTATTCTGAGAATATATTTAGTTAGGATACTTATACTAGCTTTCATAATTCATGAAACTTGAAAGCAGTCAATGTAGCAGTATTTTAAATTGTCCAATGATGATGTTCATAAAGAAAAAAGTTTGATTTAAACTCTATTTTCCTTAAAGATAGGCAAATATTACTTTAATGTGCTTAAATTTTGTGTAAGTTTTAACATTGTTTTCAAGAATTTTCTTGGAAAACCTGAGTTCTCAATATTTTAGTTAAGTGTGTTTTGATTGTTTTATCATCAGGTGCTAGCAAGTTTAGTGGTGCGATTCTGTGTGATTCCCAAAATACCAAACAACATATTTCTGTAAAAAGAAAATACATTTTGGCATTTGCTCTGTGTTGGAGTTCTGACTTTATGCCATTATAAAGGCTGATTATTTCTTCTAAATCTTTGGTTTATCTATATGAGAAATAGAAGAAGAAGAAAAAAAACATGTGCCTGTTTTCCTGCCTCTCTTCTCAATTCTGAATGAGCATTTCCTCATTTAGAATATATGTAGTTGAGGATGGTCAAATATCTTAGCACTGAAGAACATGTATGTTTTTGCCAAGAACCTACGTTAGTTTCCCACCTCCACGCCAGAGAACTCAAACCTGCAGTTGCAGCTCCAAGAGCTACAATAACCGCTTCTGGCCTCTGCAGGCACCCACACATATGTCATACACACACAGACACTCTCTCTCTCTCATACACTTAAAAACGTATAGTCTGCATAATTTGTGTGATCTCTCAGCTACTCTCAGCTACGTGTCCCTGATCTGTGTGCTCTTCCCACTCTATAGCTGAAAATGTTACCAAAACCTTCCTCACTAAGACCAGAAGTTATATCTAGAACAAGGACACATTTGGGCCCATGGACGTTAACTTTTAAGAGATTTCACTGTAGGAGCTGTTGGGAAGATACAATTCTAGGTATCCTCCGATCGAGCAATCATTGCTATCTAATTGCACTGTTATCAATAATAATGGATGATCCTCCCATGCCATAATTGTATGTCAGAAGCCAGTGTGGTGGTCCTTCTCGGGGAGTTTCTTTCACAGCACAAGCATCACATTTTTCCTACGTGAAGCTTCTTATGTGTGGGAATGCTCATTAGATGGTAAGAGATTCTTTTTGACGCTTTGCAGTACAGAGAAAAGAAAGGAAGCACCTGGGCACCAGCATTTTCTTAACTGAATTTCCCAAGTGAACTAAATTTGTAGACTATCCAGCCTGTGTCTTCTTTATATAAAAATTGGGGAATGCTTTAAATCCTTTTAGATACAGGGATATTAGGGGTGGTTATGAAAAGGTGGGAAAAGTGGATTACAAAATGTTTAAGAGGGTCTAATCTAGTTGTCTCTGGAAGAGATAAAATGATGCAGAGTTCTACAGTGGCAATTTATTTAATAGAAGCTGAGGGCCAGAGTTTGGTGGAGGTCTGGTTCAGAAGAGCTACCAGTATGCCAACATCAAGGTAAGACAGAATCAACAAAATAGAAGTCCTAACATTCATAACAGAAGATTAATGGATGGATTCATAAAAAAAGTAGTTGGGTAAGCCAGGAAAAGTACCAATGACTATGTAAAACTGGAATTTCTCACAGGGAAGTTAAGATTCTGGAGGCCTCCTGTTCCTCCACTCTCCGGGGGAACATTTGTTCATCTTTTTTCATGGAAGTTACATGATTCTGTCCTTTTTTTCATGAATTTTATATTTTGCTAAGTTTAGGACTTTAATTCACAGTGGGTTGCATAAGTGTTTTAGTTGACCTTGAAATTTCCAGTTGGCATATGATAGCTAGCTTGTTGCAACCTTCATCTTTATCTGAAAGGGCAGGTTACCTCTATTTGTTTTCTTATCCAGCATCTTCATGCTACAGGCTTCAAAATCTCATTCCAGAATGCATCCTTTGGTAAATACTGACCTTTACTGCTTCCTTATACCCTGCATAGAAATGTACTTGTGTTCCCTACATTTCTGCAGCTTTCATTCACTAGCAACCTCATCAACTGCTTTCTTGTTTCTATTAAGACTCTTGAAGTATAGCAAATTCTTGGTCTCCAGGGCCTCAATTCACTCCCCACAGTATTCAAATTGCAGAAGTTTAGCATGGCCTAGTTACTAAGTCAATTAACCTGTTTCTATCCCTCATCCAATTTATTCTTCCTCGTGTATTTAACGTGCCTTGCTGTCTTCTTGATATTCTTCTCTTCAGCTTTCTCCCATTTACCTGATCATTATTTTTGAGGTCTTATTTCTTGCCATTAATCCTTCTCAAAGCATAGTTCATAGGAACAGTACATATCTTCTTCAAAAATATTAAAGCAAAAGACTGTAGATTATGCACAGTTTAATAATAATTAGAAATATAATCAGTCGGAGAAGAGGGAGGAGGGTAGGACAGGGTGGAAATGAAAGAGGGGCTACAGCTGGGATACAAAGTGAATAAATTATGATAAATAATAAATCAAGAAAAAAGAAAAGAGAAATATATTCTCTGTCTATTATAGTTGTTGAATACTTTTGAACTATGTCATGATTAAATTGATACCATTGGGAGGAGCAGCCCTACTAAGCCACAGAGGAGAACTTTGTAGCCAGTCTTGAAGATACCTGATAAAACAGGGTCAGATAAAAGGGGAGGAGGTCCTCCCTATCAGTGGACTTGGAAAGGGGCAGGAAGGAGATGAGGGAGAGAGGATGGGATTGGGAGGGAATGAGGGAGCAGGATACAGCTAGAATACAGAGTTAATATAATGTAACTAATACTAAAAATTTTTAAAGGAAAAAATATTCTATTTATTTATATTGTCCTTGCTTTCACTTCCTTTCAGTATAATTTCACATAGCAAAGAAAAAAATAAATGTGAGCTAACAAAAGTGCATTTCTGGTGTGAAACACCTTTTAGAAATGGTCATCTTTATTTTAAAATGCACATTCTTTAAGCAAACACTCTCAAATTCCTGCTTACTTTGTAGGAATTTGTATACTACTGAAACATGAAGAAAGGGCTAAGCAGTTTGTTCTTTAAAGGGTTGGATTGTCAAACATTTGTAAGTTAAAGTCAAGAATGCTATATAAATTTGAAGAATTAACAAAAATTCACGTAATTTTGTTCTGTTTGTGGATAACTAATATTTTAATGTTGCACAGACTATTTTATGCTTATTAGAATAATTGTAATTATTCATTTATTCATTTTTATTTAAGAGGTAAATTATGTAAAATTCACAGTGCTTTACAAGCATTAAAAAAATGTACCCTATAAATCATCTTGTGTCTAGCTGTCAAACTGAAATGCCCAGCATCTCACCTGTTCATATTTCATGTAATGAGGCATTCATGGTCCCTGTGTTTCTATATGCAAAACGGCAACATTCATCCAGCTGGTCTGATTCAAGAAGCAAAAAAAAAATTTCTTTCATTTGAGAGATTCCTTCAAGGTAAAGACGGAAGAAATCTCCTGTTTTGTTTGTCTTTATGACTTTAATTGATCATCTGAATTTTCAGACACCCCAAGAGGTGTCCCGTTTATTTCCTCCATAGTAACTGATCAGAAGCTCAGTGAGGGTAGCAGCAAAGGAACATTTCTGACCTTACAGGTCCAGAATTTCACGTTACTGCCTCCTCTGAACACATGAGCTTATTTAAAAATATAGTTATTGACTAAATAAACTCAGTCTTGGAATGGCTTCACTTTCTAGCATGTCAGAGAAAATAAGAACACACGGGCTGCTGTCAAAGGTGTTGGCATAACTGAAGATGCTGATTCATCTTGTTGATCACTGTAAAACGTGCATAATTAACATCCTTTTTGTACATCATAGAGGATGATGAAGTAAGCATTCTTTAGACAGTCAGAATAATAGAAATGGTACTTTAAATAAGACTGAAAATATTTTCAAAAAACAGAGGAAACTTCTTTCCACAAACCTTAAGACCCAAGGAAGGAAAGAACATAAGGTGTCTAGAAAATGAGAATTCTGCCTGAGTGAGTTTGGAAATTGAGTGGCATGTCTTTAGATGCAAAGGGCTTAGAAAGGTGACCAAGTTTCCTAGGAAGTAAATATAATGAGTGCCTATAAGTAAAAGAAAAATAGGTTGTGCTTTTTAGTATCCAAGGGTAACTGAACAGTGTGCAAATGGAAGCACTCTCTGAACCCACTGTGGGAGCCTGGATTAACAGGGACCAATGAAGCAAAGGAAAAGGAGAGCACAGGGACCGTTCTCAAATAATGAGGAGGGAGCCAGCTGAGGTCAAGTTTGTCAAATCCGTTTAAGTACACGGAGCAAGAGATACAGACGTAAAATTCAGAGATAATAAATGTGTAAAATGTCCAAAACACAAGGAACAATTTAAACTCCGTTACGCAAAATCATTCCCTTGGTCTTCAACCACAGAAAATGCAGCACCATCTTTTCAATGTGTCTGTCTTTTTGTGCTGGTTTCTTTGAGGAAATTTTTATAGTGCAAACTTCATTCCATCCCCACTAATTCTCATTTTTCTTAATGGTTTGAATTCCCTTAATGCCAAGAAAAGCAAAACATTACACAATCAATGTAGTTATAAAATCTGTTTTAAAAAGATTTTTTAAAGTTTTTTTTTTTAAATGAAGATGTGAGTTTTTGTCCTACCTAGCTCACCATGTTGTTATAAGTTTCAGAAGAGATGATGGATAGCAAAGCACTTCAAAAACTAAAAAACCTTTACAAATGCGAGCTATCACCATTACAATTCTGCCATGCCCTGTGTGTGAACCCGGAACAATTCTCCATTTTCATTTGTCATGTCACTGTTCTAATTCCTGTAGAACATGTCCCACAAGATTTTTATCATAGGGCTCTATTTTAATCAACGACAAATGCATTTTCTTGAAAGCATAATATTGTTTCTATTACAGATGTTCTTTGAACTCTGGAAGAATACTAATACACATTTCAAGGACCATTATACTTCTGAGGTTTTCTTTTTTTTCCTATCTCTTTCATTTCATAGCTGCTTTTTCCACATATTATATGGGTACAATGAAATTATTTCATCAGGAAAAGTATAGTATAAAAACATAACTCCTAAGTCCCACTCTTTCTTTTTACTTTATCTTTTTCAGTCTCTGAATTTTGATTCTCAGCTCATAGATCATGTAAGGGCTCCATGTGAACGCACCTGTCTGTCATAGGATTCAAACTAAACAATGAAAGTGTTGTAAAACAGAAGAGAAAGTGTCGGCCTCTGTACCTAGTTGGAGCTGGAAATTAGACCTTGGTAGGAACCCAGCTCAAAGGGTGTTGAGTCACGCAGTCTTCTTTTTAATGCTTTCTATATTTCCACTTCAGTCCTATACCAGATTAGTGTTACTGCAGTGCCTTCAGGGTTTGTTTTGGCCTTTGACGTAATAACAACAAAAAAGTGACATAACCTCATTGACATAGATTTCACGATTACCAGTATATATTCTAGCACTTTATTTGAATACAAATAATCATACACTCCACTAAGACATCCAATTTTGGTGTGGGAAATAGGAACTTTAATTACTGTGGTAGACTACTCTTCCTTTGCAAATGTCTTAGACAACAAAATAAATGTTGACTGGAATCTGAATCATAAGCAGTTAAATATAGTCCCAGTCCAAGAATGAGTCCCACTGTGGGTTTAAATTAAAGAGGGCTTGGGTAAAAGTCAAATTTCAGCTACTTGATGCTGCTTTAACAGTATGCTTAAAACTGGTCTTTTCATGTAGAAACAGAGGTTGGAATAGAAACACACCTTCAGTAGTTCTCGCTACTTGTGAAACACAGTTTTATTCCAAAAAGACAAGAACAAGGGGTCTTTTCTGAGACTGATACTCCAGCCAAGGACCATGCATGGAGATAACCTAGAACCCCTGCACAGATGCAGCCCATGGTAGTTCAGTGTCCAAGTGGGTTCCCTAGTAATGGGAACAGGAACTGCCTCTGATATGAACTGATTTGCCTGCTCTTTGATCACCTCCCCCTGAGTGGGGAGCAGCCTTACCAGGCTACAGAAGAAGACAATGCAGCCAGTCCTGATGAGAGCTGATAAGCTAGGGTCAGGTAGATGGGGAGGAGGACCTCCCCTATCAGTGGGACTTGGAGATGGGCATGGGATGAGATAAGGGAAGGTGGGATTGGGAGGGATTGAGGAAGGGGGCTACAGCTGGAATACAAAGTGAATAAACTGTAACTCATAAAAATAAAAGTTTTTTTTTTTAAAATAAAAAGGACAAGAACACCAATATTTACGTGTCTTCAGCCCTCAGGTCTGGGGAGATGCTTCCTAGCTTTTAAGTTCGATGAAAAATTGAAGAGCAGTAAGTTCTCGAAGTAGTTTTCATACCTTGGAAACTCCCTCTGCCCTCTCCTCTTCCCGTGGACTCTCCACATGCCCTCCCTTGACAACTGGCTCTTTCAATCTCAGAGTTTGAATTAGGAGTTGTTAAATTTCTAAGCATTGGCACTCTGAATTGTGGCTTGGAAACTATACATGGCCAGGCTGCACTTCGTGTGACATAAGCCTAACCTGGAGGACTCCGGAAACTCTCCCTGTAAACAGGTCTGTAGGTGGTCCCGGATCACCAGTCATTTCCCTGTTTGACATCTGTTAGCCAGGTCCACCACACTGCGTGTCTAGAGGGCAAGAGGACTCAGGGCTCCAGCGCTCCCCTGTTGATCTTGTGCTGCCCTTCAGTTGCCCTCATTATATTTCACCTTGATAATAAACTCATTTCCCCCTCCCCCTTCTATCTTTGGCACTTGCCCAAGTCGTTTCAAGCATCCACTTAGATAAGAGGGCATCCTGTCAGAGCTAGGTCCTGTGTGATACTTGCATGAGGTCACCAAGCCACTGCAGATCTAGAGATGGAAGAAAAACACTGTTCTTGAGAATATGCAGTAATTGCTGGAAGCTCAAACCTGTAATTACTCTTGCCACTCTGGGAACTCCAGAGGAGCCTCCGTAGTTAGCCTTTGCCCTCTTCCATCCTGACGTTCCGTGTTTTTCTCTTGCTCTCTTGTTGGAATTTATATTAGGAACAGAAGTTGTGAAACCTTGTTAGGAAATTGTACGCTACTGCAAATACTAAAGAAAAAAAAATGTGTAGTTATTGACCTGATTGTATAATATAAATCAGAACAAATAGTTGAAATTTAACTACTTCCAGCATAATTTTTAAATTTAACAAAAAAATGTGTATTTTTAACTATCGTTTTCTGGTTTTGAGCTCTCGAGGCAAATGACCTATGTAGCGCCTTATTTAGAATGTCAATAGAGCTCTCCAGGGTAGGTTTCAGTTTCCAAGTAAGTACACTAAAGGGAATTGCTGAGGACACCTGAGTGAGAATTTCTAGCCATGTCTGATGCTGCTTCTCAGAACTTCAAACTTGAATATTATACTGTATGTGTGTGTGTGTTTGTGTGTGTGTGTCTATGTACTTATGCATATAGAGGACAAATGTCAACTGTTGACTTTGTGTGTCATTCTTCACTTGCTGATATCCTGGATTTTCCACAAAATTTCTCACCTGGCCTGGAATGTGTGGATTAGGCTAAACTGCCTGCCCAAGGGAGCCCTAGAGATCTGCCTGACTCTACTTCTGAACCACTAAGTTAAAAATTAGGCCATGTGGACCCACCGTGCCTGGCTTTTATGTGGGTTCTAGTGGCCTATTCATCACAAGTCTTCATGCTTTTTGTGGCAAAAATGTTACCAATGAGCCAAGGACACAGACCCAGTATTATACCTTTGGCTGCATTTAATGTTGCCTCTCCTCCTCCTCTTTCTTCGCTACCAATGCTGCATTCTTGATGAAAATTTTCACTTTGCTCCAAGTTGTTTTCAGTGGACATTATCAAGGAAGATCACAAAGAATCCCCAGATTACTCTGCCCTTTCAAACACTCTACTCCTTTCCGAGCCCTTCATCTGTTTTCCCTGATTTACTTCCTCCTCTTCAGGTGAGCAGATCTTTGGAAGCTAACGTGTCTGCACTGTGTGAAGCCAGTGTGCCTGGCAGTATCCACATTAGCTGTTGGTGCAGTGTACATTGCTGTCCTGTGGTTAACCTGGAGGCTGCTATTTTCCCTCTCTCTTTCCTCTTCTACTTCACCTATAAAATAAGCACAAAATGGCCACCTGATAGATATTTTTTGTAAGAATGGAAATAATATGTGTAAGTAAAGTAACTAAAAATGACATGGTAATAAAGCTACCAGTATCTCACATTTATTAAAACTATTCGCTGTGTCAGGCACTGTGGTAGGAGCTTAATGGACATTATCTGTAATCTTTTCCTAATGATTTCATCGAAAAGCCTCTTCTTTAAGCCAAAAAGTACTTTATTTTTATTCTTCAACCACATTATCAGATCCACCATTTGATTTATGTTAGGCAGACATCATAATTGTCACGTCTTCCATTACAAACACAACTTAATTGCAATAGTTAAGACTGATTTTCGGTTATTACAATTTTCAGGCTGTCCCTAATGCAAATGTAATTGAAGCTCGGGATTTTTCATTAGTTTGGGTGTGCCCTTCAACTCCAGTTTTCACTGTACAAAAATTTCAGGCTCACTGTACTTTTCTGGTTTCACTTAGGAATCTGTACTTCTGTCTTCAGCAGAATTACTATACTTTGAGTAATGTGTGTAGGTACAGTCACCTTCCCTGCCACTGTCCCTCATTCCCGAGACAAAAAAAAAAACAAAACAACCAAAAACCATGTGTTTTAGTGGAATGCAAAGTTCAATCTAAGACAGTTAGTCTAGAAATCTCATTGTAGGGACTCCCTTTCTTTTGACATGTGGTTCTCTGCAGTGGTAACATACTCAAGTAGAGTCCCTTTTGTAAAATGCATGGAGACCATGGGCCATGCAAACACTGATGTCATGCCAGCAAACAGAACGTAGGTCTGCCCTGTGCCCTCTGGTCATACTTCTTGCTCTAGCTGCTATCCAGTCTTCCTGTTCTTCAGGAGAAGAGTCTTCCAGGGTTTACATGGTTCGTAGAATTTAATACCACAAATCAACTTGAATTTTCTCAACATTGCAAAGGTCAGGGGGAGAATATTTTGAAAATCTGCAGATTTTGGAGCCAACCTCCTTGGCGATGCTGGTGGAACATATGTGAAGCCAAAATAAGTCAAAGCAAACTACCATTCTTTCCTTCCTTGGGTCTCTTGGCCTGCAATGGTTTTGCTATTGTTGTTTGTTTGTTTGTTTGTTCTCAAATATTCTCTAAAGCTCTACTTTCAGTGGGCCAGATGAGAAGCTAAGTTGCTAGCTAGAGTGACTGGAAACACCTTGAAGACACTTGGTAGCTTCTCTTCAATTCCATTCTCTTACTGTTCTTAATCATAGGGTTTTAGCTGAGGTAAAAGGAAGTCTTGCTTCATATATGATCATTTTTGTAGTATCTATTTATACCCAATATACACTCACACTACAAGTTATGTTTACTATGGTTGCAAGGCTTACCTAGGAAAGGTAAAACCTGGTTTACATCAAAAAAATTCTGATCCCAAATTTAATCCTCTGCCCACTGCACTTTTTACTTTTGAGTGTGGTTGATCCTTTGTGGTTGAACAGCAGGGTGAGAGAAATAGCTGTGGAAATCTTGAGGATTTATTTAAGTGTTTACCTCAGGAAACTGTACTGTAGGCATATTGAGGCTTTTTGTGCTCAGTTGACTCCTGTACTTGAGCTAGTACCTATTCATCATCCCCATCCATAGTGAAAACAACAGTTGATATAGCTGAAGCAGTGCCTGGCTCATTGTGAGAACTCCATGAATATGTGTTAAATGAGGAACAGCGGCAATTGAGTGTTAGATAGTGCTGCATTCCAGGCAAGCAGTGCACACAGCCGAGTTGTCTCATGGATCTGTTGTGTAAGTTTCAATGTTATTTGCCCATCCATCACCAGTGTATATGTTTAAGGAAATGCCTCTAACATTTTTACTAGATGGCTACATTTCTCTTATTGGAAAGTAGAATTCCGGCCTTTGAAAGCAGACTGATTGAGAGTTGAAAATTTAATCAACAAGAACCAATTTAAAAGTGCCAAGTTGCAAGAAAATCTAGAGAATTCTAACTTTATATATACAGTTCTTTTCTGCGCCACAAAAGCCTCAACTTTCTTTTGATTTGTAAGTTTAAAATATGCTGATGAATGACCGCTGCAGAACACTTTAATACAGAGCAATTATAAGTCTTATATTTGTCCCAGTGTTCAGAGCAGAAAAGCCTGGATAAGTTTTAGGGATTGTTGAGGTGTTATAGAAAAGCCATCTTCTCTGTCAGGTTAATCCACTGAAGATTAATTAATGTATCCTTGGAAACATATATATATATATATTTATATATATATATAATATTTTCTTATAGGTAAATGTTTGTTGGTTGAATCCTTCAGTGAGGTTGCCATATAAACTTTTGTGTGATGATTTAAATTGTATTGTAGTTGCTCTGCATGGGACTGTTTCTCTTAGCTCAAGTACATTAGCAGCACAGATATAATTTTAAAATATTTGAAAACAAATTCTCTGCATATGGAGCTCTAGAAACCCTGCAGCTAGTATGTGAATACACTGACTAGCCTGGAAAAATTGAGGAACAACTTGACTGCAAAGAGGTACTCAATGAAAGCCTCTGAGTAGGATATACTCACTTTTCCACCAGGGCCTTTAGAGGGCGGGCGGTTCACCATTTTGTGTGTGTGCTGAAATTTATCAGATGGTGTTCTCACAGAGCATTATCCCTCAGTGAAGCTATGGTGGTGGGCTTTGTTATGGAGTCTGAACTATTTTAATTGTGCTAAGACTGTGATAAAGTGTTCTATGTTGAAAATTTTTTAAGTTTCAAATGATTTCCAATATCATTAATAAGTCCTTTGCACTTACTGTTTACTTAGTGTGTTCTGGGCATGGGAAGATAAGGAACAACCGGTCATATGCAGACAAAAATAGTCTTTAAATGAGGAATAGAATTAGTTACCAGTTGTGTTTAAGAATTACTGAGTGCGTTGGTGGCTTGTACCAGCACACATTGATCATTTTTGTGATTCCTGTCATTCAAGAATCAAGGCACTCTGTAGCTAGGACTTCACATTACAGTGACTTTTAAGGATAAAATTAATAATAGGCCTACCAGACCTAGGTGCTTAGCTGAGAGTACTGCTGGTAAAGAAAGTGATTTTCACTTGGATAGTTTTTGGCAGGCACTATTGCATCTAGAACCTCAGTTCCCTCATGGGTGCTGACCAGGATTTCCCTGCTCACTACTGAAACTGATTTCTTTGTAGGTCCTTCATCACAGTGTGCAAAATAAGAAAACAGTAGAGTATTAGCGTTGAAAATGAAAACGTGAATACAGAAAGACTCCCTCTCAACTTTACATGGACTGTTGGTTTGAAGCAAGTCTTTCAGAGGCATGCACTAGCCATCAGTACCAGAAGTGGGGACTTACCACAAAAGCCTTGTTGATGGAACTGATAGCCCAGACTTAACCAATCAATCCATCACTTACTACCAATTCTCTAAAGCTTTCTTCAACTCCCCCAGCCTATATCATCATGATAAAATGATTGAATATTTGGACTTAATAATTAAGCCACAATAACTTTCAAATATTTGCCCAACTGTTAGTACACATGTAAAACAAGAACACTAGAAGTCCCTCAACTGAAGAATGGATACAGAAATCGTGGTACATTTACACAACGGGATATTTCTCAGCAATTAAAAACAAGGAAATCATGAAATTTGCAGGCAAATGGTGAGAAATAGAAAAGATGATCCTTAGTGAGTTAACCAAGAAGCAGGAAGACACAAATGGTATATACTCAGTTGTAAGTGGATATTAGCCATATAATCTAGGATAAACATACTAAAATCTATAGTTCTAAAGAGACTAAACAACAAAGAGGTCCCTAGGGAAGAGGCTGAAACCTCACTCAGAAGGGCATCAGAAGTAGAAGATGATAAGGAACAGGAGAGGAGCCTTCCACAGGGTGCCTCTGAAAGACTCTACCCATTAGGGTATCAAAGGAGATAATGAGACTCATAGTCAAACTTTGGGCAGAGTGTAGGAAATCTTATGGAAGAAGAGGGAGATAGAAAGACCTGGAGAAGACAGGAACTCCACAAGAAGACCAACAGAGCCGAAAAACTTGTGCCCAGGCAGGCCTGTAGAGCCTGATACTCAAACCAAGGACCATGCCTGGAGAGGACCTAGACCCTCTGTTCAGAAGAAGCCCATAGGCATCTCAGTTTCCAAGTGGGTTTCCTAGTAATGGGAACAGGATCTGTCTCTGACATGAACTCAGTGGCTGGTTCTTTGATCACATCTCTCTGGGGGGAGCAGCCTTACCAGGCCACAGAGGAAGATGATGCAGCCAGTCCTGATGAGAGCTGATAGATTAGGGTCAGATAGGAGGAGAAGGAGGTCCTTCCTTTTCAGGAGTCTAGGGGAGGGGCATAGGAGGAAAAGAGGGAGGGTGGGTAGGACTGGGAGGAGACAAGGGAGGGGGCTAGAGCAGGGATTAAAAATGTAATAAATTAATTAAGCAATCATTAATTAATTAATTTAAAAAAACAGAACACTGTTGTCTTAATCTTCTCCCCTCCCCTGTATTTGCCAATCTTCTACCACTTCAACACATTCACCTTGTGAAACCTTACTTACATAGGCCACTCTTTTCTGACCATATTTAAGATGAGTTTACCTTACAATACTGAACAGAAAATATTAAGAATATACTCACAAAGTACAAATTCAATTTATTATTAATAATGTGACTATCCCACAATTATTAGTGAGTGATTTAGGGTTGATAGTTTTAAAGAAGAATAATATTAATGAACTATATTGAAAACGATGTACTTTACCAACAGTCTTAACTGTTGAAGTTAATACCATGAAATCCTGCATAATTCCATTTGGATTCTCAAAACAATTGTGCAAACAAAAGAAAAGTTAAAAAAAATACAATTTGTTCCACATGGCTCCTTTTGTAATATATTTAATTTAATATTTTGAGATGATTCCCTACAATTGGATATTTTTATTCTTTTCCTTAAATGAAGAAATGCTTTCTATCATTTAAATTTATCTACAAGTTAAATCACCTAAAAATTTGGGCATATGGTATTTTCCTATAGTTTTACAAATGAAATGCTTCTTAGAATGTTAGTTTGAAAATTGTACCAGATATATATCATGTTTATTCACTGAGGGATTTTGAGTATGGATTTTTATGTTTATTGATAACAATATATAATTTGAAATAACCTCTTTATATATAAGATTTCCTGAAAATATATCAAAACATCTTTCTCTTTGAAATATTTCTTTTACTTCACATAAAATAAAAATGTTATATATTCCTAGTATTCATTTATGAAATAAAATGAAATTAATAAATATATTTCAATAAAAATATAGACATATTTGATAACACATATGCTTGGTAACACCCAAGTTTCAAAGGAGATTATAAAATCACCACAGCTCATACATGTATTTCCTATACTTAATATATTTTAGACAAATATAATGTCTACTATTTAATGTTTGGAAGTTAGTGTTTATAATTATAGTTTTAATTGTTTAATATAAATGTGATTAATATTTAGACTTTAGATATTTTGTTTTTCTCATTGAAGTCATTTTCAAATTTTCTCTTCATACTGCAACTTTTTTATTCTACTTCTAACAAGACTCTTGAAAAATAAGTTCAACTGTAATTTTTATGGATTTGGGGGTATATTTATTTAAATAGCTTAAAATTTGAGTACAAAAATATTTGTTTTTAATCAAATATTGATTAGCTTTAATGAATGCATACAAATATATGCATGTATATATATAATTAAAATTACAAAAGTTACAAAATTTTATTTTGCCAAAGAATATATTTGAACTGGAAGACAATTAGTTAAGTGAAGTAAATCTGACTCAGAAAAAGTAATGCTTTCTTATGTAGGTGCCAAAAGGTCTATCTGAATGCAGAAGAGTTATTAATAGAAGTTGCAAGGGGAAGGGAAAGGAAAACAAGGAATTGTGAATTTTATTAGCATACACTATATCTAAAGTAACATAGCAATCCAATCCGTATCTGCAATATATGGATGACTATAAGTGTGCTATATACTGTGATATATATATATATATATATATATATATATATATATATAATGTATATACTATAATACATACTGTAATGTGTATATATCACATATATATTGCATATGTATCTATGTGGAGTACTTATGCTTCCCATTCAGTGGTTCACACCACTTAGCACACTACTCATGTTACATACCACCAACATAAATCCCAGTGGTGGTTAAAGTATGTGCATACTGCATAAGAACCTAGGACCACTGCATAGAAAGGCATTTTTCTTTTGAAATAAATGGTGAAACAAAATATTCAACCTTGGCATATGTCCCTATGATATGAAATAACACAGAGAAAAATCTTAAAAGTTAAATATACCATTAATATAATCAATCCATGATGGGTATCCCCACAAGGGCTAATAGTTTTGTTTACAAATCACCTCCGTTTTCTTATTTGATAAAAAGTTTTTTAAAAGTCATTGAATATGAAATCTCCATTAAATTCACCTAACAGTATTATTTCTCTTCAATACATCTGAAAAGACAAAAGTATACTTTTATCTTTAAAATAAAGATATCAAAATACTTTAAGATATCATTCATTCACTTATGCATTCAATAAACTTTTAAGAAGCACATATTTGATTCCTTCTTTTAGTATGCATCTTTACCAAAAAGTCTCAGGGGAAAATGACAGATATACACACACACAGCAATGTTTTGAAAGATGATAATACAGTATTAAGAATAAGTGTTAATTCAATAACATAAAATACGTGTTTCTTAATTGTGTTTGAAGCATCCGCTTCTCCTTAATTAATATAGTACTCAGAAAAGTAATTTTCTTGAAAGTCTGAATATTATGTTTTGAAGCTTGGTTTAAAGTAGAACCAATTTTTTTTTCTTTTGAAAGTCTAGACAGATTATTGTTGTAATGAACATCTAATGGTTTTGTTTAAAGTTCCAGTCATATGGGGCTTAATGTATAAATCCATTTCTGTTAAACAATTTATTAGAACTATATTATAAATAGAATAATGTCCAAGTATTCCTAGCATTATGCTAATTTATGTGGCAGTAGGGCAATGCCTAGCAGGAAAGGGGTCTCCAAGTTAATAGCCAAGTTTCACTTAGGCCCTTGGGCCCAATGTAATCACTGGGTCCTTAGACCAGTGGTAAGGTTTTAAACCCAGTGCAGATGAACATGATGTGGCACAGAGGTAAAGTTTGGGTTGCTATCTTTGAAAACAAGAGACTCCCTTAGAATGGATTATTGAGAGGTTGTGGGAGCTGTGGATAGTGGGCTTAAGTTGAAAGGAAAAGGTGACTGGAGGCATGACTTTTTTTTAACTTATTTTTAATATAATTTTTTCTTTTATTTCAATTTATTCACTTTGTTTCCCAGCTGTAGCCCCACGCTTGTCCCCTCCCAATCCAGCCCTTCCTCATCTCCTCCCATGCCCTTTCCCCAGTTTACTGACAGTGGAGGACCTCTTCTCCTTCCATCTAACCCTAACCTCTCAGGTCTCATTAGGACTGTCTTTCATAGTCTTCCTCTGTAGCCTGGTAAAGCTTCTGCCCCTTCAGGGGTTGGTGATCAAAGAGCCAGCCACTGAGTTCATGTGAGAGACAGTCCCTGTTCCACTTACTAGGATGCCCATTTAGAGACTGAACTGCCACTGGCTACCTCTGTGCAGGTGTCTTGGTTATCTCCATGAATGGTCCTTGGTTGGAGTATTATTTTCAGAAAAAAACACTAGGCCCAGATTTTTTGGTTCTGTTGTTCTCCATGTGGAGCTCTAGACCCTTCCAGGTCTTTCTATCTCCCCCTTCTTTCTTGAGATTCCCTGCACTCTGCCCCAAGTTTGGCTATGAGTCTCTAACTGCTTTATTGCTCTGCTGGGTAGAGCCTTTCAGAGGTCCTCTGTGGTTGGCTCTGATCTTTTTCCTTATTTTCACCTTCTTCTGTTGTCTATCCCATTTACCTTTCTGAGAGAAGATTGAGCATCTTACCAAGGGTCTTCTTTCTTGCTTAGCTTCTTTTGGTATGTTTATCCTATATTATACATCAAATATCCACTTATAAGGGAAAATATACCATGTGTGTCTTTCTGCTTCTGAGATACCTCACTCAGGATGATCTTTTCTAGTTCCCACCATTTGACTGCAAATTTCATAATTTCCTTGTTTTTGATTGCTGAGTAGTATTCCATTGTATAAATGTACCACAATTTCTGTATCCATTTCTAAATTGAGGGACATCTGGGTTGTTTCCAGCTTCTGGCTATTATGAATAAAGCTGCTATGAACATGGATGAATAAATGTCCTTGTTGTGTACGTTAGCATATTTTGGATGTATGCCTAGGAGTGGTATAGCTGGATCTTGAGGTAGCATTGATCCTGATTGTCTGGGAAAGCACGGAGGCACAACTTTTAAAGTTATATACTATGCTTGAACTTATCTTATGTCTCTGTTTCCATACTATCATGAGGTGGGTACTTTGTGACATACCATTTGACACCCTCACTACCATGATGCTCTGTCTTAACCATAGTCCCAAAACAATGGAACAGCTAACATAGAATGAATTTTCTAAATTCATAACCAACAATACATCTTATCTCCTTTATCAGACATTTTGTGATAAAAACTCTAATAACAAATGTGATTTTTTGGTAAAACAAAACAAAACAAAACACTAGCTAAGTGGCAATTGTCCATTATGTGAACCTAGTCTTTGAAGAAATCCCAATAACCACAAAGTAAACACTAGTTCATAGATGCCAGGACAGTGCAATTGTTGGGTTCTGGTCTGTGTCTCCTCTCTCTCTCTCCCTCCAAGTGTCTCCCTCTCTTTCTATCTCTCTGCCTTTCTATCTCTCTGTCTTTTCTGTCTCTGTCTGTCTGTCTTTCTCTCTCTTTTGGTATATGCATGTGTATGCTCATACTTGTGCATTTGGACCCTAGAGGTCAACATCTGTTATCTTCCTCAATTACTATCCATCTTATTTTTGAGATAAAAATTTCTCACTGAGCCTGGAAGGCACCAGTTCTGACCAGCAAACTCCAGAGTCCTCCTGTTCCTAAGTCCTCTATGTATTGATTACAGGTATAAGCTACCATGCCTGGTTTTTTGGGGTTTTTTTTGGGGGGGGAGTAATAACTCCTGTCTTTATGGTCACCTAACAAGCACTTTACCAACTTAACCATTTCCCCGGTCCTTTGGAGTCTTTCTAACTGAATCTGCAGTTAACAGTGGGATTTTCAGACACAACATGAGAGACACTGAAACATAAAGACTTTAGATGTTTTTTTTTTTTAATTGTCACACACAAAAAAGGAGCCTCTTCTGGTAATGTGTGCTGTCCATGTGTCAGTCACACACAGGCAGAGCACTGAACTCTGCAATGCTGCTTTTTCAAACTCTAGAGTTCATTAAAACTCTCTTAGCCGTCTTCATTGCCATCTTTCTTCCATCTTATGAATTATTCAAGGCAGATTTCACTTGAGGTAAATAGTTTGATTTGAAGGGTTTTGTATCTGGATTTAGATGCAACAAGAAGTGTTAAATGCTCGGAATGCTAAGTGTTAGGAATGGCACAGACTCCATGCTTAGGATGGAAGGCACTGGTAGCACTCTGCGGCTGCCTGCAGCTTCAGCTCAGTAACTATTTGTCATTCTGAAGTAGGCTGGGAAGATGAAGCCTACTGTATAAATCAGAGCTTATAGGGAGCTTGTTCCCCAAGCAATTCCAGCATTCTAATCCACTTCTCAGTGAGTGGGAGATTTTTTCAGTTTTACAAGGTACAATTTCACATTTTTATCTAATCTGGCCAATGTTTTATTAATCTCCATTACTCTTTAGGTATTATATGCCAAGCACTAAAACCACTTTAGCCTTTATGTTTGTCTTGAATTAGTGAAATTAGAATTTTGAATTTTTTCAGCAAATCCTGTGAATGCAAAGGGGACCTAGGAGGTTTTTTACCTTAATGATCTTGAGATAAGATACTTCTTTCATTGCAGTCATGCCTTCCTTATATCTTATATCTTAATTTTTCTTTTTTAAAACACTGAATACATTCCTGGAAAATTGATCTATAGTCCACATGAAAACTGTATTGCCTCAGAGATAATGGACAAAACTGGTTTACTATAATGTAGTGCATTTAAAAACCAATCCCCAAACTCTTATTATAATTCTTTCATTTAGTAAAATTTTCTTTGCTACATGAATTTCTATATCAGGTGTCAACAAAATATTATACTCAAAAAACTATGCCTAGGTAGAATTGCTTTCACAAAAAGCATTTTGTTCATCTTTCCTGTTCTAACACAATATCATTAGCAACAGCAGTTTTGTTTACTAAAAAATGAGACAGGCTGGAGAGATGGCTAAGAGGTTAAGAGCACATGACTTCCAGAGGTCCTGAGTTCACTTCCCAGAAACCACATGGTGGCTCATAACCATCTGTAATGAGATCAGGTGCCCTCTTCTGGATTGTTGGTGTACATGCAGACAGAACATTGTATACATAATAAATAAATAAAACTTAAAAAAAGAATAATACACACAATGTTCACTAATTACTTGTGCTAAATCTCAGCTGAGTTTCTTACATGCATTCTGTAGGCTAACGCTCACCATAACTTTGCTAATACCCCTATTTTATAGCCTAAATATCACCTGATTAGCAAAGCTCTGAAATTCAAAGACATAAAATTCCTCCCTTTAAATACTCTTCTAAAGACTGCCAACTCAGAATAGGTATCAGAACACAGACTTACTATGTCTCCTTGTGTGATGCATCAGAGAATGGTAGAGGAAGACATGGGGGATTCTGAATTACACTCATTCGATTTAAACTATACATGTGTTAAGGAATATATATGTGTTTTAAAAATCTATTTTTTTAATTTGTATATAAAGCATACTGGTTTCAGAGCACTCATATCTATACACACAGACATACACACACTTAATTATCACTTTATTTCAGCAAATTTTATCAGAGAGTGAATCTATACAACAGATAGAGAATAGAATCTTCTAATGGTCATATTATAATGATGATGCCTTATTATTTTCTCTGTGGCTGCACAGTTAGGATCTGAAGTGTCCCCTAGATGCTCATAAGTCAATGATCTGTAAAACTATGTGGAAGTGGTGGTGTAGTGGAAGTGCATAGATCAGTGAGGTGTGCCTTTGTGGGAGACTTTGGAATGTCATTCTTTTCTTCCTCTTTTCCTTGTAGAAATTAAGTTGAGAACCTCATGAAAAGTGTGTGTCATGGATCCCAGTCAACATAGCAAATCACCCATGCCTTGAAACCATCTGCCAAAAGAAAAATTTTTTTTTTACTTTTATGTCATTTTCCTCAGACTATATAATTCAGGTGATAAGACTCACCTAGGTACCCAGGCATATGATATTCTTGTTCTTTTAAGGAAGGAGTTTCTCATCTGAGTATAATGGAGATACTAGAAACAGCAAACAACAGCAAACTTAAGATTCAATACCAAGGAAACCTGAGTTCTGAGGGAAGCAAGATTCAGCTTGCTCCATTAGATTTCTTGAGACTGTGATGTTTATGTGTGTGTAGGGGATGTCTAAGGAAAGGTTGAAGGGACACAGTTCTAGATCAGGTTTTATGTCTGTACGTCAGTGCAACAACCATCAAAAGTACACACATTGGGCATTTTTAAAGAGCTTTATAAAAAGTCTCTAAATTTACACATCAAATTTTAATGGTGAAAGCATGGTTACAATTCTTGAGAAAAATGCTAGAGAAGCTCTGTAGGTACAGTTGGTTTGTCTAAATCACTAGAGTGCATAAAAGACCCTTTGATTGTCTAGGTCTCAGCTATTAAAGGTAGAAAAAATGTTAAGTTTGATTAAGACCTGCTCACTGCCTTGTGAATTAACAGTTTCCTGGGGACACTTAGTTGTTACCTCTTCTATGAAATCTCTACATCTTTACCATTTAATTATGCAGATATGCTTAATGGGTTAAGTGTCTTAAGATCTCTAGGTTTCTGTCTATGTAGAGGCATATTCAGTCTATGTGATTTACAATGTCGTAAATTGAATATTCTGATAATATATGCTGTTTAAAAACCCAAGGCTGTGTTTAAGTCCTTTTAGCTCTAAGATTCAACAGGTCAACAGTTACTTATGACAATATTTCTAATGGTTTAGCAACCTTTTCTTCTACAATATTACCTATTTTATTTTCCCTCTTCTATTACTTTTAGTTGAATAAAATTTTGACTGAACATTGTGATTGCAAATGGTAAAAGACTTATTTAGCAGTAGGGCATTTAAAATTTGATGGAAATATTCTTTAAATTTCTCCATAGCTAAAGTAATGAACATAGGTTATTATCGTTTAGTCGTCATAAGTCCTGGAAGTCATTCACATCCTGTTCTGCATAAGACAATATTAATATAAAATATTAATAGCATCTTTACTGAGAAATACTGCCATGATATATTACTCTCCTCATTTCTGTAGCCAAATGTATCACAAGAAGCAATAAGCAAAGAAAAGTTTATCTTAGTTTACAGTTGAAGGAAAGAAAGCCTCCAGCATGGTAGTAAAGCCTGGTAGCTGGAGTGAGAAATCAGATTGGACAGGATGGGGTGTGGGCCATAAAACCTCAAAGCCAAAACCTCAGTGAACTGAAATTTCTAGCCTACTCCACCTCCTGAAATTTCTACAATCTTCCAAAAGACTGGTGCTACCAAATGGGAGACAGGAGTTCAGACACATGAGTAAGCCTACTGTGGCCAAGCACAAAGTACCAGATTAAAAGGAATCGTTATCTGATTAAGACTTAGGCTTCTCTTCCAGCACCTTTCTAGGTACCGTATCAAAACCCTTCTTGTTTTTCAAGGCTTGGCTCAGAGCTCAATTCCTTTATGTAATCACTTATACATGTCTCATTTAAATGTGTAGATTTTTCAAGATTTGGTAGTTCTTGTTTATGTTAACTCTTTCTTGAACACAATCTTAAAAAATACTCAAAGGATTGGCAATCTGAGAAGGAGGTTAGTGTTTATTTTTCCTTATCATCTTCCTTAAAGGTATGTCAATCCTCAAGACATACTGCTTTCGTGTTGCTTTACTAACATTTGCTGCTGTTCTTATAGGGAAATAGCAAAAAGTGATATGATAATGACTAGTGGTCCTTCACAGCTGCAATACCATGGTAAGATGACACCTAAATGGAATGTCAGGGACCTAAGTTGGGCTAAAGCTAATCACCTCATAACAGATAGGAAACAGTATAAAATTCATGGAAACTTAGGGATCTACCTCTTTTAAGTAGGGCATGCCTCCTAAGTTTGTATTACCTCGAAATAGCCTTTTAAAGATAGAAAACTACTAATTTGTTGGAAAACTACCAAGTAACACTTGTGATTCAATCACATCCCTAAACATCTTTCTCTAAACAAAGCTACTTTGTGAAGCCAACTTTCAATACATGAACCTGTGGTATTTTAAACTCAAACAATACCTAATTCAGCATATTTCATAATCTCACCATTCTACACACTCTCATAAAACAGAAATACAACAAATTCCAGAAACGTCAGTTTATAGGTTGACTATTCTTGCTGTCAGTGTCCTTACTTTTGTACCAGTGTACAAAAATAATGTCATGAAAATCAATAAAACATCTAGTAGTTCCCTTTAATAATTTATTTTTTGTTGGATCGTGAGGGATACTTTGTACTTTTCTAATCAGTTGGAAGTTTTCTAACTTTGACAGGCTATGCAGAAGGACTACAAAGTTTGGCCATGAGTCTATGCATCAATTTCAGTCCTCTAGTGGTTGGAGTCTTTTATAGGAGATCGGTGGTAGGCTCCAGTCCAGTTCACCATCTTCTACAGCTTCCAGTGTCTATCCTGTTTTCCCTTCTGAAAGAGAATTAAGCAACTTCCCTAGAGTCCTCCTTGCCCTTTAGCTTCTTTAGGTCTGTGGATTTTAGTATGTTTGTCCTATAGAATATGGCTAATATCCACTTATATGTGAGTATATACTATGCATGTCTCTCTGCTTCTGGGTTACCTCACTCAGGAAGATCCATTCTAGTTCAATTTATATAGCTGCAAATTTCATGTTTTCATTGTTTTAAATAGCAGAGTAGTATTCCATTGTGTTAGTGTACCACAATTTCTATATCCTCTCTTTGGTTGAGAGGCACCAGATTCTGACTATTATGAATAAAGCTGTTATAAACACAATTCTCCTTGGTAAGGTGACCCAGCCAGCCCACAGTAGAAGAGAATCTAGGCTGAGCTGATGGAACCTGATAGGTTAAGGTCAGGGGAGGGAGACTTCCCCTATCAGTGAAGAGGGATATGGGAGGAAGGGGAAGGAAGGATGGAACCTGCAGGAAATGATGGAAGGGCTACAAGTGGGATACAAAGTGAATATATTATAAATAATAATAATGATGATGATGAAAAAAGAAGGCATACAAACTTAGCGGGTGTGATATACTTGAAGGTATTGGTTCCTAAGGCATTTTCCATGAGATATTCTCTTTTTTCTTCATTTCACTTCAGTCAATCAAATCAAATTTACTCTATTTGTTCCCACAGAATAGAAGACATTCATTTTTGTCATGTGGAAGTAATGAAATTACCACTACTTACATCATTTCTAATATCTGCTTCTGAAAACATGTTCTTTATTAATTTTAATTCCTCTAAGATAGAGCTATAATTTCTTTGAGTTAATAGTCTAAAGAGTAGAATTTCTTGAAGATAATCATTTCTTGTAGGATCATACTTTAAACCAGGGTTAACATAACCATTTGTATTTACACCAACAAACATATTCTAAAGTTTAAATAGTTTAATCACTCATCTGTTTCATCCTTTATTAATAATGGTCATAAGTTAGGCATGGAGTTTAAGGGAATTGTACATCTTGCAAATTATGAAAATATGTAATTTCATATTATTTGGTTTGTATAAGAAAACAGAATTTAACTGTACCACCTAGTGTATTCAGATTACAGGACATACCATCTTGTTTAAGCCAATAACTATCAGATAGAGAAAAAGGAGAAAATGATCTCAAGAAAGAACTTGTTAAAAAGAACTATTGAAATCGTATTTACATTTTTCCCTTTTCTATGTTGGTAAATGAGGGACAGTGACAAGAAGAGTATTCAACAGCTAAATTGACATTTTGGGGGAATCTATTGTATATTTGTGTGTGTTATGTATGTTGTCACTGTTATTTTTGATGAAAGACTGTGACCTTTCAGGAGCTGGAAAGCACAGTTATGTTTTTTCTCTTGTGATCTTGTGTTATATACCCACTTTGATATTCAGCATCTCAGTGGGAAGCCATCTTAGGGATTTTAATGTTGGAAAAAATAGTGATGAAAATAAATGCAAAAATAAAGAAAAGAAGAAAGCTTATCTTCTATTGCCTTACATATATAGCGTTTAAGAATATAATGTTAAGCAAATATATTCAAATATATTCTGATCATAAAGTGCTGGGCATTTTGAAAATAAAAGGTGGTGCTTCTGGGCATGGGATTTTTTTTTCACCATTTAGAATAAACCATTTACACTAACATATGCACACAGGCTCTTTTCCAGAAACATCAAAACTGAATACTTACATTTATGTAATCAGGAAACATTTTTACTACCCTGTGCCTAAAAGTATAAGGGATATTCAAATGCATAAAAAGCCAGTGCATCCTAAGTCATCACGGAGCCTTGGTGTAGTCAGTGTGTGCTGGAATTTTTAGTCTGGCATTGAAAAGATAATGGTTGCTTCCACTGCTAAAGCTTCAGCTTCTCAAGTATAGTTTTCAAAGTATTGCTTGTACAGATATAGGCAAAATAATTTTTAAAATATTAAAAACATCCAGAAATACAACAGAAAACTTGTACAATAACATAAAAATATTGGTGGTGTTTATGTCTCTCTCTCTCTCTGTCTCTCTCTTTCCCCCTCTTTGTGAGGTGTGTGTATATGTGTGTGTGTTTGTGTGTGTGTGTTCTATATGCAGACATATGACTTGGGGTATGAAATTATTTGCATCTCTATCAATATACATGGGCAGATAGATATATAAGCAGATAGACAAGAAGGCTGGCAGACAGACAGACAAATGACAGATAATATATCATTTCCATACGACATTTTTTTCTTCTTAGAATACTAATGCACATTTCAGTTTCAATTTGTTTCCTTATTTCAATCTCATATGCATACTTCAATATATCCTTTTGTATCAGGTTTTTTAAAATATAAATTACCAACACTACTTACTAAATTAAAATATGCAGTTCAGGGATATTCAGTATTCCAAATGCATATTAATCTCACTCAAATTTTCAATAATTTTATTATGTGGGAAAAAAAAAATCTGGTGATGGCTCAGTCTTTAGGAATACTGGTTGCTCTATGCTCTAGCTGAGGAACTAGGTTTGGTCCCCAGGACCCACATGGTGGCTCAAAATTACTTGTAACTTGAAGGGATACAAACCTTTCTTCTAGCCTTCCCTATCTCTATTCACACATGATGCACATACATCCATGAAGCAAATTTACTCATATACATAAAATAAGTGAATCTTTAAAAAAAAGAAAGAAAGAAATTCTATCCTTTTTAGCCACCTGATTCTTACTGGCTTCCAGGTTTCCTGCCCTGAGAATCCAATAATCTAAAAATGTCACGTAGAGTTGCCTATTCCAGCCATATTCTATAAATAGAATAATACAATATTCCATCTTTGTTGTTTCTGAATTCTTTCACTTAGTATCAAAATTAGTGTGTAGTGTGCATTTGTGTGTATTGTGTGTGTGTATGTGTATTTCAGCCACGAAACAATGTTTGAAGCTCAAAATATTTTACAAAGTGTTCCATAGAACAAATTGGAAATGATGTATACCACTTCTTTGACATTTAATGTCTGGATTCAGTAATTTGCAAGAGAAACTTGAAATTGCATTCTAGGTATGTGTCCCCAAAGTGGAGGCAAACAAACGTCATGAAGAATGTCTGTTAATTAAAACATACTAGAAGCCAGGTGTCGTGATACAGGCCTGCAATCCCAGGAATAGGGAGGCAGAGGTGAGTGGATCTCTGAGTTTGAGGATAGCTTTGTCTACAGAGGCCATTTCAGGGCAGCCAGGTCTACACGGAGAAACCCTGTTTCGACAGTAAAACAAAACAAGCAACAGCAACAACAAAATCACATACTATCAAAGTAATGAAAATATTGTCCAACAGATTTCTTCATAATGGTAATGTAAGCTCATATTGATGATACTATATATATATATATATATATATATATATATATATATATATATATATATATATATCATCTTTACAAAAGCGTTTGGAGTTAGACACCAACATCTTCATGTTATAGATTTGATTCTGGGGTCTAGTTTAAATTAAATACAGAACACAAGAGTGAAACAGATAATTGGCATCAAGACTGAGATAACACTTATGTTTGTTCCAAACTGATTAGTGGTCATTAGTCAGAAAACATTAAAGTCAGAATGAAGAACTGCCAGATAATACGTAGGCTACCAACACTATATTTGCTACATGTTTCCACTAAAGCGCCATTTGTTCTTTACTTTAAATTTGATTTTAACTCTGTGCCCTCTGTTTCTTAAATCTGGCAATCAGACAGATAAAGAGAGTGTGTGAGAAAGAAAAAAAATAGTAAAAGACCTATCCTTCAGGAACTGAAGTTTTAAATTAATGTGTTCAGTTTTGTCAACCTTTAGTGCTTAACACTGTGATATAATTAACTCTAGCACTGTTTAAGTGGAAAAAGTCATGCAACAATCACCTCTTGATTACATGATGGGAAATGTAGGTCTGATTTCCCCAAGGGCACAGTGATAGGATAGTTATCATGCCTACTCATCACTAGGTCATGGGCTGTCTCATACAAACGAAATTCAAGCATTTTAACATATTAAATTATATCAGAACAAAATTATTTTTATGGAATTCTCAGTCACCTGTATGTAATCTACATTACTTTATTAAATAGATTATTCAAAACAATTATTTGGATTATTTGAGATCTGCATTGATCTGACTTTACTTAGAAGTGTGGGATAAATAAGTGCAAGTTAGTATCAGTGTTGAAGACTCTCTGTAAGGGGCATAATTAGCCCTTAAATGTAATACAATCGAGAACAGCCACACTCCTCTTAAATGACTCCAGGACAATAAAATGAGACTGCCTCTGACACTGGAAGAGAGACTTTCAGTGCCCCCTCCTTTAAAATTTGGGATAATAGAATTATGTAATAGAATTATCTCAAAGTTCATGTAATATTGCTTTTATGCTAAAAGTTTTTAGTCCAGTTGAAATAATTCTGTATGTTAATGACAGACATTGAAGCTCATAACATTTTTTACACAAGAAAATTACTACTCCAACACTTCTTTATCCTCTGATCTCCTATGTTATCCCCAAGCTGTTAGTTTATCACACTCTATGAACTCCACATTGCTGAAATGAATCCTGGCACATTAGGGTCAAAGAAGTGTACTCATTCTTTTAAAACACGAATTCATTTTTATAAAATTATCAAGAATTAAATGGGCTCTATAAGGCAAAATTTTTAATACTTTATTTTATGGTCTAGAATTTTCTTTTATACTTAATAACTCAACCATTGAGAGCAAAAGGTATGCTAATGTATTGATGAAAAGAAACCCAAAGAAACTGTGGTAAAGTGCTAGGATCTCATAATCTTTCACTATTATGGTCTGTGTTAAATATAATGAGTAAAACATATCTTCATTAGTTTTTTAGAGTAAACATTGTTTTCAGTTAAAATTATAATATGTTCTCTGGGTGCTTATTTCATGCCAGACATAGACTGTCAATTGTCAAACACGATAACTTATCCACCTCACATTTATTTAATTTTTCATTGTTGTTATGTAAAAGAAGTCATGTGATGTGATTGTAATTATCTGCACGGTGGAAGCAGAAGGGGTAGCTGAAAATACAATGCCGACTTTACCCCATTTCTAAACAGGGTAGTCCTCCGTGTGGTGCCCTGTCAAATGGGATTCATTACAGCAGTGGCTGCATATTTATTGCAGGAATAATTAAATGATTCAATCAATATTAAACACTTAAATCAGTGACGTGGACTAGAAACACAAAAAATACATTCTTATTCTTGTGGTTGTTTCAAATAGCTGTTTTCCCTTCAGTCTTTAGAGTCTACATTTAAGGACAGACTTATAAACAATAAATCAATTAAGATAAAACAACCCTCTTATTTGTTACACAAAGTGTTTAATAAATGGCTCCTACCACATTTCCAAGTTTATCCATATTTAATCTATAAAAGTTAAGTTTCTACTTTTGGATTTATTACAGATTATGTTAAAATAAAGTTATTAACCTCTCTGTCCCAAATCTGAAAGAAACACATACATTATATCATTGTCCTTTACTTACTACTTATCATTTAACCTAAATGCTAAAGTTGTCATTTTAAAGTGTATCTTATTAAGAATTATCCAGATTTATTTTCTGATTGAATTTTTACTTTCTAGTCTAAATACAAATGCATGTGGAAGTATTGTACTCTAAAATGACTCTTTTAAGCTAATAATAATACGACTGAAATAGATATTTCTCTCTTTAAAATATTCAATTAGAAAATAAAGCAATTGCCTCTTCAAAATCTGATTAACAATTAAATAAATAACTTGTTGCTGGTAGATTTGAGATAGAAGAAAAACTTAAAACATACACATATGTCTATATTCAGCTTTGATTTCCCCATGATCCAAGGCTAGTGTTAATTATTTCAGCATTTGTTTACATGCTCAATTTTGAGCAAAAGCACAGTACTAGGAAATGTCCTAGTACCACAGAGCAGAGCCTCCAGGTAAGCGTTCCCTGTGACTTTAGAATCTCTATTTTCTTGTTTCCACTTTTTGATAGATTGGTTTGAAGCATTGACAGAGAGTTTCTCAGCATTTCACAATGCTAAGTTTCGACTATCTGCTGCTGTTTCTTCTCCTTTAACCAGACAAACTAACCCTTTTAATATGGAGAAAAATGAAGAATTTTCCCTTTGTCCTGATTTTGTTCTTTAGAATATGCTGTTCAGCTTAAGTATACGAAGTGTATGCAAGTCACTTTTGAAAGTCTGTATGACTGCCCTACCATCTTGAGGGTTAAAGGGGATGTTATCTGTGTAAAGTTCATAGTGTCGTTAGATTTGTAGGAATAGCTACTATTGTGCTTTTTGTAAATCAAGTAGTAGGTATAGCCTCAACAATAGCATATTTAATAACTTTTAATTCAATAAAAGTATTTGCCTTTGAAAAGAAGGCATGGTTCCGAGTATTAAAATTATTGCTTTTTCTTTAATGTCTGAAAATTATTCATAAAATGGTTAAGTGCTAGCAGACTCTTGGAGCTCAAGCTCATTGCCACTTGGAAACAGTACAAGTGTGTGTAGAGCCTGCCTGATCCTTGACTGATAACTCATAAGATATATACAGTTATACCTCTAATACAGCGAAAAGGAGGAAGTATGTCTTAGCATGTGTAAGGTACATGTACTTGATATAGGATAAGCAGTTACTATTTTCTTGACTGCTGTTAGTTTTATGGTTTTTAAACTTCTTTCTATATTTCAGGAGGTATTTAAATATTCTATTAAGTGCTAACACTTCATTTTAAGTACAATGGAAATAAAATACCTTTCTTATTGTCTAGAGAAGAACACACAGCATTGAAGTGCTAAGATACAAATATCAGTACAGACTGTGTTAAGTTGGATGTTTGATGGCCTGAGCAGATTTGAATCAATGTGGGAAAATCAGGGAAGTCTAAGATTCTGTGATTGTTTCTATGCTCACTGAGCTTTTCCTTCTTTCTTTCTTTCTTTCTTTCTTTCTTTCTTTCTTTCTTTCTTTCTTTCTTTCTTTCTTTCTTTCTTTCTTCTTCCTCCCTCTTCTTCCTTCCTTCCTTCCTTCCTTCCTTCCTCCTTCCTTCTTTTCTTTCGTGTTTTGTTTTTCTAGGCAGGGTTGCTCTGTGTAGCCCTGACTGTCCTGGGCTTTTCAGAGCAGGGGACCTCAAACTCAGATCCCAAGTGCTGAGACTGAAGGTGTGCACCACCAACACCCAGCATCACTGAGTGTTTTTCTAATAAGGCTATTACAGTCTCTGAGAATCACAGAAAGCACTGTGCTGTCTGTGACAGATACCTGCTCATTTCTCACACAGACCCTTGAATGTTGCTTGTTAAGAGACATGTTTGGTCAATGGGAATCTTCCTATGAGCTGTATCTGTATCAGCAGTGTTGAGAGTCATGGTAGTGCTCACTTTGTAAGTGATGTTAGCAGTTGGGATCCTGATGTTCAATTTAAATTCCTCTCATAACCTCCTAACTATAGGCTTTTCCCCAGTCCATCTAAGCCTTTACATTAATGATAAAACTACTCGGCAATCTCTTTTAAATAACTTTTAGGCTAAAAACAATTAGGTAGCTATGTTCTTGACTCCTTAGCAAGAAAGTAGATTGAGATACGTTGGAAAACATTCATTTTTAAGGGTTAACGTGGCTTCACCCTTCCAATACTAATTGATGCAAGGAGCAGAGCACAAGCGGGGCTGTGTAGCTCAAAGTTAAAGCTCTTTGACCTGAAATTCCAAGGAGCTCTCAGTAACTGGCAAATAGATCAAGAGGTTGTGAAAGCAAAACCCTACAGTCTACAGAGAAGAGGCAACAACTTCAAATATAGGCAGGAAACAAGCAGAAAAGGAAAGAGAAGAATTCTGGCTATTATGAATAAAGCTGCTACAAACATGGTTGAGCAAATGTCCTAGTTGTGTACTTGAGCATCTTTTGCATATATGCCTAAGAGTGGTATAGCTGGATCTTTAGGAAGCACTATTCCTAGTTGTCTGAGAAACACCAGATTGATTTCCAAAGTGGTCGTACAAGTTTACATTTCCACCAGCAATGGAGGAGAGTTCCTCTTTCTCCACATCTTCTGCAGCATGTGTTGTCACTTGAGTTTTTGATCTTGGCCATTCTGATGAGTGTAAGGTGAAATCTCAGGGTCATTTTGATTTCCATTTCCCTGATGACTAGGGATGCTGAGCATTTCTTTAAGTGTTTCTCTGCCATTCGATATTCCTCTAAAGAGAATTCTCTGCTTAGCTCTGTACCCCATTTTTAATTAGATTACTTGATTTGTTGCATTTTAATTTCTTGAGTTTTTTTTTCTATATATTCTGGATATTAGCTCTTTCATAGCAGGTTTATAGCCAGAATCTGGCAACAACCCAGATATTCCTCAAATGAGGAATGTATACAGAAATTATGGTATGTTTACACAATGCACTACTACTCAGCAAAAACAAGGAAATCATTAAATTTGCAGGCAAATGGTAGGGACTAGAAAAGATCATCCTGAATGAAGTATCCCAGAAGCAGAAAGACACATAAGGTACATACTCACTTATAAGTGGATATTGGACATATAATATAGGATAAACATACTAAAATCAGTATACCTAAAGAAGCTAAGCAAGAAGGAGGACTCTGGGTAAGATGATCAATCCTCACTCAGAAAGGCAAACAGGATTGTGGAGGGAGAAAACAGGGAACAGGACAGGAGCCTAACACAGAGGGCCTCTGAAGGACTCTACCCAGGACGGGATCAAAGCGGATGCAGAGGCTTATAGCCAAATTTTGGGCACAGTGCAGAGAATCTTATGAAAGAAGGGGGAGATAGAAAGACTTGGAGAAGACAGGTGCTCTACAAGAAGAGCAACAAAACCAAGAAATCTGGGCCCAGGGGTATTTTCTGAGACTGAAGCTCCAACCAACGACCATGCATGAAGATAACCTAGAATCCCTCCTCAGATGTAGCCCAGGGCAGCTCAGTGTTCAATTGGGTTTCCCTAGTAAGGGGAACAGGGACTGTCTCTGACATGAACTCAGTGGTAGGCTCTTTGATCACCTCCCACTTAGAGGGGAGCAGTGTGACCAGGCCACAGAGGAAGACAATGCAGCCAGTCCTGATGAGACCTGATAGGCTAGGGTTAGATGGAAGGGCAGGAGGACCTCCCCTATCAGTGGTCTTGGAGATGGGCATGGGAAGAGATGAGGGAGGGAATACGGGAGAGTACTACAGCTGGGATACAAGGTGAATAAACTGTAATTAATATAAAAAAATAAAAATAACTTTAAAAAAAAAGGAAAGAGAAGAAACTAACAGTGACTGTCCCCAATCACTTTGTTATTCAAAATGCATTGTCAAGATCACTTGCTGATACATAAGAAGACCTAATAACTTAAGTCAACTGCCATCAAATTCTAGGAATTAAAAAAGAGTTAAATACTCTAATTCTTTCAACTATCTTTTCATTTTGCTCTGCAATTTACAAATTAAAAAATATATTTATAAAATGTTTGTTTGTATATTCACTGTTAATACAGAAATATAAATTGCACAGTTCGAAACATACTGTCTTGGGAAAATAGGTGTTCTGCTTATATGCTATATTTTCCTGAGAGATGAAATGAAAAGTCCCCTTGTCTTATTCTCTATAACTATGTTGCTAAACAAATTTTCAATATATTGGAATGTTTTGCGATACCAATAGACATTTCAGTTTATCTACAAATTCTAACATCTTTTACTATGTGGCTAGCATATGATAAAATGATTACCTTAATCTTGTTTTTTGATGATCCTATAGAATATGTTCTTTGTAGAAAGTCTTTAAAAGCTGTTGCACACTAACCTGGAGTTAAAACATTCATACTAACGCCAGTTGCTATAATTTCCACCTTATGCTGTACTTACAGTGAAGGAAAAATACATTAGTTTTTATATGAGTTGAATAATTATCATTTTACAAATGATTTGCATGTGGGATGAGTGTTAGTATAAGGTGTTCATAGTGTAACCAAGGTCAACTTCTTACTTCTATTTTAAGTCATGGGCTAGGTCCTTTTTTATACCATGAAGTCTTAGCACAGATTTTGCCAGCTGGCATATTTTGCTGTTTAGAATTTTGTCATTTTCCTTGTGATATAAATGACAAAGGCAAGGCGGTTTCTACTATTGACTTTATTGTTACAGAATGCTAGTTTTGTTTTTTTAAGTGACACCATACTTTTTTTGTTAAAGTAGAAAAATCTAAATAAGTAACAATAAAAATGTGTGTTGTTTGCATGTCTGAGAGAAGATTGGTCTCAACATCTCATTTAGTCTCCCTTAGATTTATTATTTCCTTATAATCTTTTGCTGGTAATAACGTTTTTAAACTTGGAGAAATTTCTTGAAAATCAAATTCATTTGTCAATATGCGTTTCAGTATCAATATCTTGTCTTGAAGTGGTGGTAACTGATTTTGGTGTTTTCAGTGTTGATGTCTTTCTGACGGTCATTATATTTTATTCATATTTTGCTAATGAGAATTTCCTAGAAGAGACAACACTGAAGATAGCCTTTTGGTTATATATGACTAGTCCCGGAGGCTTATTTGCAGCTGTGATTCAAATGACTAAGTCTCATTGTTTTAAAATGGCAGTTGAAAAAGTAAATGAAGAGGTGGGTAAGTAGTTTTAACTGAATTGTATATAACACCACTAGCAACTTTGTATCTTTGACTGCATTTCTATTGCTTCTAGGAAAAAGTGGTTTTGCATATAAGCTGGACAGATATAGTTAAGATTCAGATATTAACATTTACTATCAAGAATCTGGTAGCACAAAATTTATAGTTGCATGTGAGGTCACTGAGACTGTAAAATGTTTCATTTGCTAATGTGTTTGCCTTTTTCTTTATTTTTTATTTCTGGTGTTTGAGGCTTATATTTCTTCAAAATTGTGAAAATGTTGCCTTAAAAGAGAGTTTTAATGTCTATTCTGCAGTGCACTTATATACAAAATATATGAAACCTAACTCAAAAGGGGAAATTCTGTAGATATCTTCCCTATGGTCATTAGGTGGGCCCCTGTGAGCACTTATCAGACCTCCATTGAAATTCATGACTTAATGCAGGTTCAAGGAATGTGTTCTTTTAAAAGTTAAAGGTAGTCGACTTAAGGGCATGCACCTTGCTCAAAATAGAAAGCCAACCCACAATCATACTGCTTCCTTTAGGGATGTTTTACCTTACTGGTCTTTTGCTTGTATATTATGGTTTCTGATTTTGTCTTTTTATGGGCTGTGTGTGTCTGTGTGTCTGTGTGTCTTTTGTGTGATGCTTTGTTGTTTTGTTTTGTTATTCTGGTTTTTTGTTTTGGTTTGGTTTGGGGTTTGCCTGTTGTATGTTTTCTAAAGAGAGAGCGAAAGAAGGTGTGGAACTGGATGCATAGGGAGGTGAGGAGGATACGGGAGGAGATTGAGGAGGCAAAACTGTGATCAAAATACATTACATGAACAGGTTTATTTCCAATAGAAAAATAAAAATAAACATGGACATACAAGGTGTAAGTGCTAATGATGGGCCGTTAAGATGAAAATCACACAATTCTTCCACTGACTTCCAGAAAGAAGTGATATAATTTCTTACTGGAAATTTTGGGATTAAAATCAGGCTTCTCATTTTTTAAATTGTGATAGCTTACGAGTTGTGTACCACAGGAGAACTGTGGCTTTGGTGTACAGACCGTATCAAGGAAAAAGCACTGAATTTTTTTTTTTTTGTCGTTAACTAAACTAAGTTACTGAGTTACTGTAGAAATACTACTTAATTACATTATATGTATGTTTATGTACAGATACAAAATTTTGTATATTTATTAATTTTGAGAAATCCACTGCTATAGGAAGTTTTCAAATCTGAGTTAAATGAGGACACTGGGACAGATACTATCCTTTGGGGCAAGAAATTTATTAAAAGAATTATTAGTATCATAGATAGGCAGACAGCAGCACAGTATGGGCTGTTAGGGGAATTCAGAATATGGCTACTGCATTTATAGAGGAAAGAGGTAGGTTCTAAGGCAAATAATAGATGAGTAGCTTGTAGTACATATATGTGTTTTCAGTCAGGCTATCTGGGAATCCTCTATGAGGGTGGGGAAGGGAAGAATCTAGAAAAAACATGTTAATCCACTTCTGTAAACTAAATTGCTAGAGTATCGGGAATTGTCACAGTTCAGCCACAATGTAGGGCAATTATAAAATAGTTTGCTCCTGGGGAAAAGTAACTGTCACTCATCCATTAAACAAGTGTTAAGCCCCTAGCACGCCCCTCAGTGCTGTTCCACAGAAACGTTATTTAATGATAGCGTGTGTTTTGAAAGACAAGAAAAGAAACTGATAAAGGGTCAGTAAAGGGGGAGTCAAGTCATTTGTAGATACATTTACAGGATATAATTTCGTTATTCATTGAAATTTTTTGATGTTTCCTATGCAATTACTCCCTTTGGCAATTAAGGAGATATACTTACTTATTCTCTATTTTTATTTATCCACTGGTTTCTAAAACTTACTCTGAGATCAGGCATGGTCACACTGATAATCTGTGTCAGGCAGTCACTTGGGCAAACAAGCTAGAGATGTCGCCTCACAAGCAGAGACATGACAGGAAAATCTGGTGTTCCCAAGGATTTGAAAGAAGGAAGAGAAAATAGAAAGTAAATACTGACATGTCTGGGAAACATCTTTCATGTTTATGTAACTTTAACTTTGTGTCTCTACAGGTTTAAGTATTTGGTGAAGGTTATAAAAGAATCAGGATGATTTTTTTTCTCATTTGCCCTATTTTGGCTTTCCAGTGTATATGCTTTTCGAATTAATTGTCAAACTCTTTACTCTCAAAGGTGTTCTAATTTGTATGATACACTTTGCAGCAAAAGATACCTAAAAAAAATGCTAACGTTGCACACAAATTCTTAGAGAAAATTACAAGACACAGATTGAATACTCTGGGGAGGGACAGCTTTCTTCCACACAGTTTGCAGAATTTCTGAGAGTATGAGCTACCAAATGATAGCAAACTCTTTTCCTTATTCCCTACCTCACATTGTGTGTGTGTGTTTTCCTTTGATTTGTCTTTATGTTTCAAAGAAGAAACAGCTAGTTTTTATGAAATGTCTGCTCTGCTAAGCCCAGGTCTAGGTGCCAGGTGTGGTACAGTCCAGTACATTGCAGCTCTAACAAGTAAGGAGTTGTATCATTTGCGTGGGATTGATATGATGACATGCAGTACCTGCAAGGTCTTCTATTTTAGCATCAAACACTATGAAGAAAGCATGACTTTTATACTTCTTCAGTTGGTCAATTTCTAAGAAAACACAGCGTGTTCCACTCAAATATTTAAAATAGATACTATCAAATATGCACACAAAAAAAGATCAAATACATACATTAGCTAGCCGCAATGGAAAGTTCCAGGTTGCTTCAGCTATTGCTCTCACAATCCAACCTGGCTTCTGACTTTTCTCCTCATGTCCTGAACATCATGCTCTACTCTCTCCTGGTCCCTCTGTTGACAAACTGGGAATGACTTCCTCTGACAGTCCTTTTTTAGTTCACTTACTTACGTAATCTGGAGAGCTAGATAAAAATCTAGATATAGTAAAATTTTTTGACTGTAGTATATAGATATGGGTAGATAGATATCTTTGACTATACTATATAAGTATTTATGTTGTGAGCCTGCTCCACTATATAGAATTCATTTAAGCATTTCTTATGCTCCCTAAATCACATGTTGATCAGCCTCTTTATTATGATACCCAAACACTTCTGGATATTTGAAACACACACACAGACACAAACACACACCGATCAACTTTAGTCTAGTAACAAGACAACAACCATTGCTTTCCTTCATTGATTCGTAAATTCTTGAGAAACTAAGAGGAATTTCTATGGAAGGTCACATGGGGAACACTACATGACAAAGGAAGAAATTTGGATATAAATTGGATATAAGGAAGTAGTTTTGTGATGATCATCACTAAGTAGCTCTTCTGTTTCAGACATATATATATATATATATATATATATATATATAATTTATTTTCCATGTTAACCTCCATGCCTTTGATGCTCATTTACATAGAAACATCTGCTCTTTTGCTCTTCTCTGAGACTTCACTAGATTACCCTGACAAGAGTGATCCTTTTCATTTGTCACTCACCTTCCCTTCATAGTACTTTTGACCTGCATACATGATACATTGCATTCAGTCTTTCCTCATCCACTGCATGATGGCAGTAACTGCGGTTTGCGAAAGCAAGCAAATTTGTCACCTCTTTAATCCAGTGCATTGCATTTTGCCTACAGAGAAAAGACATTAAATCCATGATTGTCAATTGCCAATTGCCAAGTCAATGGATCTGTCTTAAAATCTATCTCAGACACCTCATCTATAAAGAATGTTAGAGGAATATTTTATCTAAACAAGGTCTTATTAAAGCATATCTCTTTTTCTCATGCACAATGTATTTTACATTTATAATGAAACCATTTATGAATGATGAGCTTATAGATTATATTCACCGTTACTTATACTTTTCTTTGAGCTTTAAAATTCCTTTTTTTTTTTCCCTCACTGCTCACATTAGACTAAAAACATTGGTGTGGGCAGTTATAGGTCATTGAATTTTGATTTTGTAATCACAAACTTTCTTTCACAGCCCCAAGGAGCTGTGCATGTATTTGACTTCATCCTAATATGAGCTATGGAAAATTGGTTCATTTCTGAAATAGCGCTTACATAATTTGCATTCTTATGTCTTATGTGAAGAAGAGCAGGTTAAGAATGACTCATTGTTAGACAAAATCTTACCTCCAGAGTTCTTGTAAATGGTTTTAGCCAGCATCTAGCCAATTAAAGAGTTATTTTCTCCATTCCTTGACCCTTTGTCTTTGCCTTTCTGGTGTCTTTGACTATTGTGTTGATAAACTAAATATAACTTGGATGCATTATCTGTTTAATGTATACTCTTTATTTTCATCAACCCATACTTATATATACAGATACAATCTATCTATAGATCCAGGAGATCACATAAAATGTGTGGATAGTGAGGCTACTTTTTACAAAATAATTACCTTGGAACTCTTTACTCAATTTCCTAGCTAAAACAATATACTCAATATTAACATGAGGTAAATTAAGCTCTACTTATACATATTAGTATATTATGATGCAATATACTAACAATATTTTAAAGAGGTCATTGCTTATTTTTCGATTCTCCTTCACTCTTACATACACAGATTAATTTTCCTATGAAAAACTCATAGTATTTTTTTCATTGTTTTAAGGTCATTTATGGTCATGATTTCCTACCCAAGAAAGTAGAAGTGCAAAAGAAAATCCAAACCTCTTCTGATAGAAAAACTCAGTGCCTGATGGAGAGGTGTGAGGAAGGGGCAAGAAGAAGCATATTCTATGGTTTAATGCTCTGGGCTTACAAAAGCATGGTGTTGGAATGGTAATTGGATTTCTGAGCATTGCTTTTGAGAATAGACTGCTTAAATCATTGAAAAGGAAATCATTGCAGGAAAGAATTGCACAGGCTGTTTGAGTACTTACAAAATAAGAATAGCATGCGGAACAATGAAGAACTGGTTTAGTGCTGTTGAGATTTGACATCTTTAAAAACCTGATATTGTAGCCTGAGTTTTGATCTTTATTTCTTTGTTGAGTAAAGCACCAATGCATTTTGAACCAACACTTTGAATGAAGGCTTAGATAAACGAGACCTTAAAATGCTTTTAGAGGGGGGAAAAAGATTTTGTTTCTAGTCGACATTGTACTTCTCTGTGAAAAACAGGTATGGGTGGGAATACACCTTTATTTTTAGTTTTGCATGTTTCCTGCCGAAGCTGTTGATCTTCCAATCTTAAGATGTTAGAAGATGCCTGTATCCCCAGACTTTCATGCAAATTGAGCTGATGACACACTGTAAGCATCCAAAAGATATTTTGATGCATAGGAGGAAGCTTGGAGACTAAAATTTGTGTATGTCTGTGGGTGTTAGCCTCCTGAATTTTCTCAAATTTCTCATCAAAATTTTGAAATAACCATTGTATTTTCTAATCAAATGAGAGCTCAAGGCTTGTCCTGTGTTTGCCATTTCCACAATACCTATGTACTGCCCTAGCATATCATGAACATACACAAAACTTTTATTCTCTTACAGACATTTCCTTCTTTGAGTGTTAAGTTTGTCTAAAATATCAAGGAAAGAGCAACAAAAGATATAAAATAGATTTCTAAGACTGATAATGATTTGATTTGTTCCCTATGGAGATATACAATGCAGGTATTTACCTGTCCTTGCTAAATTTGCCACAGAAGGTTAAAAACAAAATTGTTGAATGTTTCTTTTTGCCAGACAGTTTCCTAGCTACCTCTATTATGAATATAGTTCAATCCTCAAATAACCTTTGCTTTATTATACAGTGAGAAATGGAGAGTTCAAACTGATAAGAATTCCTCAGTCACAATAGCAAGAATTTCAATACAGTTCTGACTCAGAAACCTTTTTTCCTCTTTAGTCACAGAGTCATTTATTTTAAACATTAGTCATATTTGAAGGTAATTAAAAACTATGTAATTGACTCTGGAATATTCATTGCATTCTGGAGTTTCTTTTTATTTTTGTATTCTGTTGTTAAATTCAAATGCAAACACATGCTTTCTTTGTGTCAGGAGAAGAAAGACTTTTACTTAACAAAGGAAACATTCTCACTCTCCACTTGACTCTGCCCTTTGCCTCATAGTCAGAGGCGGCTCTGTGAAAGAACCGGTGAGCATCAGTGCTTTTCAGGAAAATTTAAAAATTGAAAGTTTCATGATTCATCCATAAATTGCCATCTCAGGTCTAAATTTAAGTTCATAATCCACCCATGAGATAGTTACTATTTCAAATAAACATTTAATTTGCTGGGAGCTTCGTTGTTGTTATTTGTTTGTTTTTATGAAGACTGTATTTGTTCTGGCTTCTTTATGAAAAATATTTTGGAACATTACATAAAAAAATTCTTTGTAGGTACTCACTTTAAACTCCCATTGCTTCTCTGGTCTTTAGGATGTCTGTTGAAAGAATCCAAATTAGATTATAGAATGTAGTGTAGAGGATGTGCAGAATTACTACAGTTGTTAAAGAGTAGAACTGTCATATCGTAGTCTGGCCTTATACTGTTCCTAACATCTCTAGAATAGATTATGAACTCATGTCATCAGTCAATCCTCAAAATATCCCATTTTCTTGCTGTGTCACATGAGGTTTCACATGCAATTTTTAAATTTGAATCCCTCTAAATTTTCAAGAAGAATCTACGGAATGTATAAGGCAATCATGCTTGTCACCTTGACCGACAACTTGCCCAAGGTCCTCTCAGTATTAACATGTGTAGAATGTAGAAGAACTTTAAGGAGAATAGCCTCTTATATCACTTCTGCAAAAAATGGAAAAAACTGAAGAACACAAGAGGATCTCATACAGAGAATTATTAACACCAATTCTGGAGCCAGGTATGGTGGAATATGCTTATAGTATCAGCACTGGGCAGACAAAGAGAATCTAAAGTTCAGGTCTAACCTGCATGCAATAATAATAGTCTATTTAAAAACAACACTCAACAGCAACAAAACAAACAACAAAGTGGTGCTACAAGCTAGTCATTTGGCTCCACGAGATCATATGTGAAAACATGAAACCTTCCAACACTCAGCCTAAAGTTTTGTTATTGTTGTTGTTTTGTTTTGTCTTTTCTTAATGGCCTTATACTCTTTTTCTACTTGATTCTTGTAAGTGCTTTCTACTCTCTGCTTTAATGGGGTAGGTAGCATTTGGCTCCACACATCAGTGAGAACATCTTGGGAATATTTAGCTTTTTGTTACTTTGTCTGGCTTATTTTCATTAGCACTGTCTTCTCCATTGTGTTGCCAATGGCATTTCATTCTGTGACTGAGTTGTGTTTCACTAAAGGTTTATTTCTGCTCTTGTGTCTGTTGATGGTGACTTAAATTGAGTTTATATTTTGAACGTTGTAAAATAATGGTGTAATAAATGAAAACATTCATTCTATATGTCAATATAACTTTACACATATATATGTGTGTGTTATGCCCAAGTCTCAGGGGCACCAAAGACCACCAAGGAGCCAATTCTGATGCAAACACAGTAGAGTATCACAAACTTCAGTTCAGGCTCACACTGTCACCAACACAACTGTTCTTGAGTGGAGAGCCCCAAACTCAAGGAGAGAGGGGTTCTTATTTAGGGTTACAGCAAGGTTTCGGGGGATTCCAGCTTGGCAGTTCTATGACTGATTAACATTTAGCAAATATTGAGTGTCCAGAGGACCAAACTGTAATTGTTTTATTCATCCTATTGTAAAGAACACCAGCATAAATTTCAGGTATTCACTGATTAGCCGTTGCTAGGGGTGATGGTTCAATATTATCAGAGGTGAGTGGTCAAAGCACATTTTTTGTGGATTTTTCTCCGTTTTGAAACTGGAGTTTTTACCTAGATCATTTACCCTTAAGACACAGTTTCTTTTTCATAAATGGGGTTAAAAACACACCTCACATGTGCATGTACGTATACATTCTTCATATCAAACTAAATTCACATATATGATATATATGTTATATATATATACAAAGATGGATAGACAAATATATATATGTATATATATATGCATATATATATATATATATATATATATCCATCCAGCAGTAGGACAGCTGCTTTGTATCGGTCACACTGTTAGCAAGGATGTGCAGAAACGAACCCAGGCAGGAGTGCAGTATGAAAGGTGTTGCAGGAAATGGAGTGGCCATTCCCATTCCTAAAATAACTAAAATTAAAATCATACTACCATATGATCAAACAGTTCCACATTTGGATAGTTACCCAAAAGACTTAAAATTAAAAAGAAAACATAAATGTTTATTTATCTCCTGTGTTTAATAAAACATTATGAACAATAGCCATGAAGGCAATTTAGCTGTCTATTTACATATGAATGGATAAAGAAAGTGAGTTATATACATACAACAGAATATTTATCAGCCTTAAAAAGGAAAGAAATCTAGCACAGACCCATCCAGGTCCTCTGAGTATATGTTATGGTTGTTTAGCTTAGAGGTGTTGTGGGAATTCTAATTGTGGGAGTGGGTTTGTATCTGACTCTTTTGCCTGACTTGGGACTCTTGATCCTACTGTGTTGCCTTCTTCTGCCTTGATATGAGGGTTTGTGCCTAGTCTTATTGTTATGATACATTTAAAAATATGCCACTACTATGACAGATCTGGAATGAAAGAAATTTGGGGGGGAGAGGGAAGGAAGCAAAGATAGTTAGGGCCTGAGTAAGCCATGAGGACAGAAACACAGAAAGATGGAGGGGCAGAGATTGGGGAGGGGGCGCCCCAAGAGAGAAACAAAAGCTGAGAGAGCAAGAGAGGAAAGAAAGGGAGAGAGACAGAAGAGAGAAGAGAGAAAGAGGAGAGAAAGGAGAGAGAGAGAGAGAGAGAGAGAGAGAGAGAGAGAGAGAGAGAGAAAGCAGGGGTACTTTTATTCCAGGCCCCTGTGATCAGTTAGCAATGATGATATCACAGTTGCCAACGCAACCTGGGAGTGGGCTAGCGCATCAAGATTTATGAACTAACACTTTATTGCATCTTGTTATGCCTTATTGTTTAGATAATCCTTTGAGACCAGCTCTTTTCTTAAGGTTGGAGGAGGAGTGGATCTGCAAGGTTGGGGGTTGGTGAGGGGTTTTGGGGGGAATGGAGTGACAGGAAACTGCTCTGTCGATTTATTGTATGAGAGAAGAATAAAACAGAAACAAAACCCCCGAAATTCTATCCTTTGCAACAACGTACAAGCCCTCATGCTAAGTGAAATAAAGATAGGACATATACTGATCAAAATTAGATGCAGAATTTCAAAAGTGGAACTCAACAAAGATAGTGTTGCAGAGTTAGAAAAAGTCCAGAGACCACCAGGATTCTATCCAGTAATAATAAACCAAGGTTTTATTTATCAGCAGTGGTCAACAATGTCCATGGTAGGGTTTAGGACTGAGACTCTGTCTGGGGCCTGAGGGGAATTTTTTTAAAGATTGGCCAAAATTTTGTTCCTCTGGGCCTGTACAGACCTCCACAGGTGTGAGAGAAAGCCCCAGGTCTCTTGCATTCCTGGAATTGTCTTAACAGCCTCAGGCTGCTTTCAAGGTGTCAGCCTCTACAATAATTGCTAGAGTGTCAGTGGGGAAAGGAAACAAAGTGAATAATTGTCAAGATTTGCTGTGCAAAAATATTCCCTACTCTTAACCAATCAGTATTTACAATTAAATACTTTTGAAGGTAAATTCTTTTTCTTTGTTTCTTTCTGATTTCTTTTTTAGATTTTAGAATATCCGTTTATTAATATCTTTTTTGTTTTGGGGACAGGGACTGACTATGTAGCTGCTGTACTGAACTCACTATGTAAATGAGACTGACTTGAGAATTTTAGAAGTATTCCAGTCTCCTGAGGACTAGGATTAAGGGCTGGTAGCACCACACCCAGCCTGGGGTTAAATGTAATTACATGGAGGTTAATGATATAGGAATATGTCTATGGAATTTCTTTAAATAAAACTCTTCTTGTATATAATATTCTAACTTCAGAACTCCACAGTCATGCTGTCCTTGAAACACTTTAACCTTATCAAAGCAAGAATTTTTATTCACTTTAACAGAATTGAAGATATACCCAACACTCATTCTTCAAGCACATATAATTTATGGCACATGAATGAATGCTTGGCGGTACAGTGCCTTGTACCACTTATTTTTAGAGGTGTTGCATTTTTTCCCCTGTGGAAAGAGACAAGACACTGAAAGCAGGATGGTATTTATCTACGGTGGAGTACATATTCAAATACCTTTGCCTGACCACAGCAACTGTATTTATAGTTTCTTGCATTCACATCAGATATTTGTCTGTTGTCTCCTACCTTGGTTGGTTTAGAAATGAGAAAAGATTATAGAAAGGCTTTCAAGACTGTCATGGTGACTGTAACCAAATAACACAGATTGTGTATCTTAGACCATTGCAACATTGCTTCACTATTATTGAAGGGTCAAGTGCAAAGTCAAGGTGTTAGCAGGACTGATTTCTGTGTAGACTGCCTCCTTGGGTTAAGAAAAGTCGTATTTTCACTGTGGATTTCCCTTGGTGCTTTCATGTGTCTTTATGTCTTCTTATAAGGACAGTAGTCATATTAGTAAGTGCCAACTCTAAATGACCTCATTGTAACATAATTACCCTTTAAAGGATCCACTTTCAATTGTAGTCACATACTGAGGCTCTAGTGGCTAAGAATTTAACATACCAATTTAAACATTTCAGTTCAGCCTCAAGGGAAAAGCTGAGCTATGTTGGGTTATGTTTTTGATTGTTTTGTTTTATTTGCAGACTCTTTGAAAGATCTACTCAGGAAGTCTGGAGAAGTATGGGTCGTTATATGAAGTGATGGATATGCTAATTAGATCAATTTAATTATTGAATAGTACAGAGAGATACAAAGTATCAAACTTACATGCAGTAAATATATACTATTTGTCTATTGTACAATTATACCAAAAGAGTTAAAACTGCAATTAACAGTTTTCTTTAAAAGAAAAATGTAAAGAGTAAGAGTGCTAAGATGCAGATCCATGGTGTTTCTCGAATGTGTGAAATCTTGAACTTGGTCCGCAGTAAGAGCTGGGCAGGTTAAGGCATGGCTGAACAGCAGTTCTTCAGACACATGGCAGGAAGCTAAGGAAGCTATTCAAGGTCATCAACTACAAAGGGAGTTCCAAACAGTCTTGTGTTGTTTTTGTTTTGTTTTGTTTTGTTTGTTTGTTTGTTTTATGGCTCTAGAACACATTGCTTAAACAAGCAAACAGGCAACAACAACAAAGAAAACTGTATTACTGTCACCTGGTAATTTGCAGAAGGTAAAAATTTTCTAAAAGTTTTCTTTCTTACTTGAGACTATTTTAGTTAAAAATGTATTTGTTTGAAAAACTTGCTCGAATACATGAGCAGACGTTTGAACACAAAGATAACATGGTATCTGCTACTGCACAAATCTGTTCTGGGGACTGAGTTGATATTAGCCAATTGGAGGATAGGCTGGGCCTCAGAGGAACTTTAAAGAGAAAGAAAACTATCTAGTGTAGAAAATGACAGCTTTTGCAAATTTCACTGTCAGGGATCTGAGCTGCTGGGAGCCTGCTCTGTACTCCTCATTGCAGAGCTTACCAACCTACTCAGACATTAGGATGCATACCTACATATAATGCAAATTGATTTTTGTCTGTGAGATGAAAATGACCTCTTTCTCTGGAAAACATCTCTTGTACACAACATTATTTTTGTTATTGGTGAAGTTGTCCTAAATGGAGCAGCCGTACCAGGCCACAGAGGAAGACAATACAGCCACACCTAATGAGACCTGATAGACTAGGATCAGAAGGAAGGAAAAGAAGACCTCCCCTATCAGTGGACTTGGGGAGGGGCATGCATGGAGAAGGGGAAGGAAGGGAAGGATTGGGAGGGGAGGAGGGAAGGAGCTAAGGAAGGATACAAAGTGAATAAAGTGCAATTAATAATTTTTTTTTAATTTTTCTTAAAATGCAGATCAGACACTTTGTGAAAAAGAAAAATGATAGGAATAATTTGTAGTTTCAGAATTTTTGAAAGAATAGAAGAAAAACTATTTAGAAAGGTTATACTAATAGACTATAGCTATGCCTGTTACTGTAAGAAACTAGAGAGTGCAGAATTGAGGAGGAGGATGTTTCTGTTCTGGCATCTTGTCTGTTGAAGTTTTAAGGCCTCGTTCTATCTGTCATAGAGACACTATTATTAGGACTTGACCTCCTCCCTTTTCTCTGACGTGATTTCCCTAACTCAATGGCCAGTAGGCCTTGTTTTGTGCAGCATGCCTGGAGATTAGCCTAGAAATATCTACATTTATTAAATGGATGTTTTCAGCCAAATAAAATAAACTTTACAGTTGCTCATTGACATGCCTTTCTCCATACACATGGTTATTTTTAAAAACTTATCTTTTGTAACATATTTCTTGGATGGTCCTTGTTTCTGAAAACTATAGCTCTGTGATCAGATTTTTCTCTCCATTCTGGAGAGTGTTAGTGATGATTGATTTGTTTTTTGTTTGTTTGTTTGTTTTGCTTTTTGTTTATATATTCTTATATTTCATTCACGTTTCTATTGATTTATTTTTTTTAATTAAAATGTAGATCATCAAGTCAGCATTTTCTCCAGTTGGACTCTGTCAAATGCTGATGGACAAACACAAGACAAATGTTCCTTCCTGTGTATTTGTGCTTGGATTTCTTTATATTTAAAATCATTTGATTCACTACAATTAATCTATACCTGAAGATTTGTTACTACTGTGTACCCGGAACCTTCCATGTATCCTGAATTTAAGTGTTCACAATAGTGTACTATATAATGATTTGTGAAATAATAAGTAATTTAAATTCCTGTAAAAAATTTAATCAGGATAATATTGTAACAGGATGCATGTTGATTTATACCCATTTCCTATTGTTTTATCCATGTAGATTATAGTCCTAGATAGGTACTTTTAGTTTTTTAAACACTATTTCTTGAATAGAATTTCCAAAATTCAGTGGCTATCACTGTGAGATTTTGATCCGTGGTTTTCCACTGTCTTTCATTTGTCTGATGGTTACTTTAACATTTTAGAGAGCTTCAAACACACTCCAGTCTTGCACTGTATTTTCAATAGTTTTTAGTAGCGGAACATTTTATGGATTCACCTAAAGTTTGGGATTGTTTCCCTTATTTATGTGATTATTATTTTGATAAGGATTACACTGAATCCATAAATTCCTTGGGTCAAATGTACATTTTAATGATGTTATTTCTTCCTACCATTATACAAAAGTAGGTTGCTTTTCCATTTGTTTCTATCATTTTCTTTCATGACACATAATCCTGTAACAAAGAAATTATCCTCTTGACTAAGTAAATGCCTAAATATATTTTTTTTGCTTTCATAAATATGATTATAGTCTTTTTGTCTTTTTTCAGAACAGTTGCTATTTACTTTTTTGTGTGTTCAGTTTTACAGTCTGGAGTGTACTGATTTTTTTGGGGGGGGAGATATAATCAGCTCTTGGTGGAATATTTATACTTTTCAAAATATGAGGTCATGTCTGTCAACAGGACTACTTTAATTTCTTTGCAATTCTATATTTGAATTTTTTTCTGTTTTAATGCCTTAATATTTCTCCTAAGACATCCAGTACATGTCCATTGTAACTAGTAAAAGTGGACATCCTTATTTGCCACAGAAACTAGAAGAAAAGCTTTTAACAGAAAATATATATTTCTTCAAAATTTTTTTTTCTTTTTTTTT
>CM053750.1:27600109-27634880 GCA_028658305.1 Pachyuromys duprasi | reverse complement strand
GTCTCACCGTAGGAGTTCCGCTCACCTGGCACTCACAATGCTGGCGTTTTAGGTCCCAGAGTTCAGTCTCCTGGTCGCTGCTTTGTTTCTGCTGTCCTACTCCTCAGACACAGTGTTCTCTCGTGGCAGCCATCTTGGATCTCCCCTCTTCAAAATTTATTAAGCAATTAAATATGCTCCAGTCTCCTTGGGGATTCAATTTATATATTTCCTTTAAAGAGTTTCACATTTCTGCTAGTGCTTTCCAAGGAAAAGGTTGTATGCTCATTTTTAGTCTCTGGGAGTTTGGTGTGATAGTTAAGATTACTATGCATTTAAAATTCGATAATAGACTCTTCCTTGAAGAGGGTCATTATCACATACAACACTGGGTTAGCTCCTACACTCAGACCGTATGAAAGTTCAGAATTCAGGCCAGCATCAGAGTAGTGAATTTTTTTACTTTTTTTCAGAGCCTTTCTAAAAAAGGACATGTAGCTGTGCATTTTCAGCAATGGCATGGGAAGCTTAGCAAGGCCACGTGCGGACATGCAAACTAGCTAAAGTAACATGTGCTCTCTCTCAGTGTGTTTTAGAAATTGTACACAAAGCACAAAACTCTCATATTTGTAGAATCAGCGACATGGAGACATATGGATATGGAAGACCTGAACTCAGGAAAGCAGCAGGGTACTGCATAAAATCATAAATTCTTTCATTTTGGGACAATGTGATATCAACAACATAATAAAGTCATTATATTTTAAATTTATCTGCATTTTAAAATTAGGAGTTTTCTTCGATGTTATTCCAATTTAGCTCCCTCATATTCTATGATAGGTGCTAGGCTTTTCATTTACGAAAGATTGATTTTGGATTTGTATTTCTCCTGAGATGCTAAAGCATAAATATTATGTTTTGTTTATTTTTGGAAGTTTTTCTAAGTTCCTGTTTACTCACAGTTTTATTCACATGAAGCACTACATATAAACTATGAGGGCAGTGAAATGTTCATGAAACAGATGCTGTTTTGAACAAAGAATAATACCAATGTGCATTTAGATATTAGACAGCAGGAAAAATATTAAATAAAAGAAATGGAGAGAGAGCTATGGAAACTGTTTGATATGTTTGCTGCTCTCTGGTGTACTTTTTTCCTTTCCCAGATCTTTATATAATTGTGCCATACGTTTTCAATTCTATACATAAATATGAAAAGACTCTAAATGTACACCATTGTTATGACAAAGCTACATTTTAAACATCCATTTTATTTTTTCATACAGTATATTTAGATCATAACTTTCTCTCCCCAAACTCCCCCAAGACTCATCTCACCTGCCAACCGGTTAACTCCATGCTCTTTCTTTCTCTCTCTCTCTCTTTAGAAAACAAACAGACAAACAACAACAACAACAAAAAATCAAACCAGCACACACACACACACACAAACCAAACAAAGCAGGCATACAGGTACTACACAGTAAACCTATAAAAGTAAAAAAAAAAAACAGTACGTCATAATACACAAGCAATAAGCATAATTTACAAGACAAAAAAAGAAAAAAAAAAAAGAAAAGAAGTGCCCAAACACAGCTATATGATACAAAAAAGCCTACAAAAAAAATAGCACTGAGGTCATTTTGTGATGGTCATCATCTCCTGAGATGGACATTAGCCCCCCCCTGCCTTCAAGTATGATTTCTATATCTAGTGAGACTCCATTTGAAAAAGTTAAATTTACATTTGAAAAGTGGGCATCACTTGCAGGTAACTTGGTTAGGGATAGGAATCCATATCTACTTCCTCCTTTTGTGCTGGGATTCGAACTTGCTTGTACCTATCCAGGTCCAGTGCATGCTGCCACTGCCTCTCTGAGTTCATGCATATATAATTCCTATTCTCTTTGAAAGACAGTTTCCTTATCCCTACCAACTCTTACAGTCTTTCCTCTTCCTTAGCATTTCATGAGCCATGAAGGGAAGGTTGGATGAAGATATTGTTAAAAACGAGTGTTCCAAAATCTTTCATTTTATGGTAATAGTCCATTTGTGGGTCTCTGTTTTAGTTACAATCTACCTCAAGAGGAAACTTCTCTGATGATGATTTGGTGAGGCATAGCTAAAGTTAAGACATAATTCTTTACATTGTTCTCAGATCAGGATCAATCCATTTTAGCTTTTAAAATTTGATTCTACTGTTGTCAGAAGAAAATGACAGCCTTCAGACTGAGAAAGAATCTTCACCAATCCTATATCTGACAGACGGCTGATATCCAGTATATATAAAGAACTCAAAAAGGTAAAAAGCAATAAATCAAGCAATCCAATTAAAAAATGAGGTATGGAGCTAAACAGTGAATTCTATGTAGAGGAATATACAATGGCAGAGAAACACTTAAGGAGATGCTCAACATCTTTAGCCATCAGGGAGATGCAAATCAAAACGACCCTGAGATTTCACCTTACACCCATCAAAATGGCTAAGATCAAAAACTCAAGTGACAACACACGCTGGAAAGGTTGTGGAGAAAGGGGAACCCTCTTCCATTGCTGGTAGGAATGTAAACTGGTACAACCACTTTGGAAATCAATCTGGCACTTTCTCAGACTACTAGGAACAGCACTTCCTCAAGACCCAGCTATACCACTCCTGGGCAAAAGATGCTCAAGTACACAACAAGGATATTTGCTCAACCATGTTTGTAGCAGCGTTATTCGTAATAAACAGAACCTGGAAACAACCCAGATGTCCCTTAGTTGAGGAATGGATACAGAAATTGTGGTATTTTTACACAATGGAATACTACTCAGCAATTAAAAATGAGGAAATCATGAAATTCACAGGCAAATGGTGGGATCTAGAAGATATTCTGAGTGAGGTATCCCAGAAGAAGAAAGACACATATGGTATATACTCACTTATTTAGACCTATAAGATATGATAAACATACTGAAATCTATATACCTAAAGAAGATAAACAAAAAAGAGGACCCAGGGTAAGGTGATCAATCCTTACTTAGAAAGACAAAAGGGATGTAGGAGAAAACAAGTAACAAGATAGGGTCCTACCACAGAGGGCCTCTGAAAGACTCTATCTAGCAGTGTATCAAAGCAGAAACTGAGACTCATAACCAAACCTTTAGCAGATGGCAGGGAATCATATGAAAGAAGGGGGAGTTAATATGATCTGGAGAGGATAGGAGCTCCACAAGGACCAAATATATCTGGGCACAGGGGTCCTATATGAAACTGTTTTTCCAACCAAGGACCATGGGTGGATATAACCTAGAACCTCTGCTTGCCAGTAGCCCATGGTAACTCAGCATTCAAGTGGGTACCCTAGTAAGGGAAATAGGGACCATTCTTGACATGAACTCAATGACAGACTCTTTGACCTCCCCACCCAGTAAGGGAGGAGCAGCCCTCCTAGGCCACAGAGTACTTTGCAGTCAGTCCTGAAGAGACCTGATAAACCAGGGCCAGATGGAAGGGGAGGAGGTCCTCTCCTATCAATGGACTTGGAAAGGAGTAGAGAGCAGACAAGGGAGGGAGGGTGGGATTGGGAGGGAATGAGGGAGTGGGATTCACTTGAGATACAGAGTTAATAAAATGTAATTAATAAAAAAAAATAAAAAACTGATTCTAATTAAATGTTTCAAATTTTAAAATTACATATATACTTGCATGTATACATGTATACCTACCCATGTATTACATACATAAGTGTATATACACACATTTCAATGAAATATATGTATATATGCATATATTCCACATACCTGCATACACACATTCCATTTATATATATACATATATATGCACACAACACACATATGTATATGTATATATTCCATTTTCCTTAGTACTCAAACGTTTGTAGGAAGTTAATTTCTTTATTCTTCTTACACCAATCATGAAGCATGGGAAGCTGTGAAGGCACAAAACCAAGAGAAACAGTTTCTAATCCTAAGGTGCTTGTTCTCAAGTGAAGAAAAACATTTCTGTTGGGGTTTCTGGGGAAGGTAAGAGACAGAAGCTAAGTTCACGATTTCTCGATTTCATCGAAGGACGAGAACATAGGCTCTCCTCTCTTTTCAGCATAAGGAAATGATGAGTCTCATTTGTGTCTGCAAATTGGAGAGGGAGGGATTCACTGTGCTGCTTTTTACTGAACAGAACAACGCACAGATTAAAGGAAGGAACCTGGGGTTTTTCCTGAATAGCTCATCTGATGTGCTGGAGACACCCATATGAACCTTTGGCATACTGTACACAAATCATCATACTATATTGGCCAAATGTAAAATGCATTAGTCTCTGGGGTCATAATTGGCGGATTCATTGTTAGCTCTCTCACAATTCCTGTGTGTGCGTTCCTACTCTGCTTGTGGTAGACTGAATGAAAATGGCACCCATAGGCTCATATATTTGAATACTTAGTTTCTAGTTTGTGGCACTGTTTGGGAAAGATTATGAAATGTGGTTTTGTTGAAGGAGGAATGTCATTGGCGTAAGCTTTGAGTTTTCAAAATCTCAGGCCATTCACAGTTAGCTCTCTATGCCTACTAGTTGCAGACCAAGTTGAGAGCCCTCAGCCATTGTTCTAGTGCCTGCCTGTCTACACGATGGTCATGGATTCTAACCATCTGAAACTATGAGCCCTTAATAAAATCTTGCTCTGGTCACAGTGACTTATCACAGCAGTAGAAAAGTAAGACACTGCCCCTCGTTTTCCTCATCTATAAGGAGAGTCTAGAGGAGCCTTTCTTCATAAGGCAGGAGTGAAGGCTAACGATAAAGCTGAAAAGATGATTACCACATTGTATGTACTTAGTATAAGGTAGCCACCATTTTCCATTACTGAGTACATCAGTTTATGAAGTGGCTATTAATACTCTAATTAACAGATGAACACATAGTTATGGGAGTTAATGTGACAAACTTCACATCCCAAAAGGAGTAAGTATATGTTACCACTGACAATGTTTCATTCAACACAGGCTCCTTTTTTGTTGTTATGTTTTTCACACTACGAAAGTGACTTTGGAGACTATTGTCCCTCAGGCTCTGGGTTGAGGAAATCAGTAACTCCAATTAAGTAAAAGGTTCCAGATGAAGGCAAGGTGAGGCAAGGGAAAGTAGGAACATGTCAGAAAGCCTTTCATTTCCAGTTACTGTTTAAAAGTGTGTGTTGGACCCATCAGTGAATAGCAAAGGAGGTCATTTTTATTTTGACTTATTTGTGAACTGTGGCTTACATTACACATGCTTAGTTTGAAATACACGAGATTTGCTTACGCCCACTGTTCTCTTTCGTGATGTCCTTTAGCCCCCTACTTAGTCCACATGGACCTTGAGTCCTCAGAGAGCACCAGAGTACACCTTACTACCTGAATCTAGTCCAATGGCCTCTGAGAGAAGCAAGTGACTCAACTTCAGAAACATTTCTTTAGGTGGTTAGACACAGAATTTTTTTTTTAAATTTTCTCATTCTAAAAAGCCTATATTTTGTACTTTACCTGTGTCATTTTTGAAGAACTGCTTCACATGCTTCTTAATTCTGTCCTTGTAAATAAAATAAGACACATGTGGTGATATATGGGATATCCAAGGCTGGCAAGGTGGTCTAAAGAGTGATGGTGACTGAGGCATGCTTGCTGTGTACTTGTGTTGCAGTGCTCATTTGTGGAGACTCGGAAGTGTCATCTTTTCAGAAATTCTTCTTGAAAATGTAAAAGGAGTGGAATTTTATGCTTTATCTCGATCTTTATTAAGTAACTCAAATAAAAATACTCTGAATGTTACCTGAACCACAAGTGTCTAAACAAACACACTGCTTAGTTTTGCAGTACAGCAAGTTACCTCTGTGTAGGTGAGGAAAATACTAGCGTATTTTTATCAAGAAAGAAGAATGTGTGGATTTGCATGCTAGATTTATGATTCTAGCAGCTTCATTTGTTCACCTGTGTTATTCCCTGGAGGCAAGAGGGAAACAGGAAGGAAGATGTAACAAGAAGAAACAAGGACGCTTTGGTATCACTCAGCATTAGTAACACTAGAGAGATGAGCACACTGAAGAAAGAATGGATAATGGTAGTACAGAAATAACTTCAAGGAGAAATCCTATACCACCAAAGAATCCTGTTACCTAAAGATGGAAATACTTTTTATTTTTGGCAGCATGAATTTGCTTATTGATTATGAGGACTTTTGGATGTATGAATCTATAGGTAACAACTCATACTGTACTTTAGAACGTTTTCGTTCGGAGAGAAAAATTTAATAGAAAATTAAAATTAATAGGTAAAATGTAGGTCAACTGATGAAAAAGAAATGAAGCATCAGAAGAGGAGGTTCATTTTATTAATGAAACAAAAGGTATTTGTTATGAGGAATAGTTTTATAATACCCACACAATATGAAAAGAATTTGCCTTCAAAAAAAGCAGAATGCTGGACATTTTTAGTTCTTAGGGTGTCCCAGTAACTCTCACAATCTTGCTGACAGATAATTCCGTATTTTTGTTTTATACATGAAGAAGATTTAGCCTTCAGAAACACAATATGAATTTAGTTTCTTCCTGTGTATCACTGTGCGTGCTTTGTTTGGGAAAATAAGCCGTTAAGGATGGTTTTAGAATGATAAATTGAAAAGAAACTGTGACCATTGATACTTAATATTAATTTAGATCTTGTTATCAATATGAATTGCACTATAAAATTATACCTCCCAGGATCAAATTGATTTTGCTTTACTTCTGATATGTTTGCATTAATTGAAACCCATGGGCTCCCTCTTGTGACAAGTAAATGACTCTAAACTGTTGTGGCAAACTACTTATCTCTGTGGCATTTCAGTTATTCAGAAATAATCTTATGCATAAAATATTAAATTTGAACTATTATTTAATTAAATCTATATTTCATGAGCCCACATTTGATCAATATACATTTAATATTTTTATAATATAGAATTCATTGAATTTCCAAGTTTATAGACATATGGGAAAGAAAGAATCGTTTGGCTTAACTTTTTTGTGATTCATATGTGTTATTATATACTTCTGAAATGTCAGTTAAAGTTTATGCCTTTGTAATACTTGGGTTGTATTGTGTTCATCTTCCGCTGTCACTGTGGGACCAGACTTCATCAGGGACTTCTTGGGAACAAATTCTCTTTAAACCACAACAGTGTCTTGTCATAAATCCCGGTTTTGCATCGTCAATGTTATGTGGCTGTGTGCAAGCATAGATGAACCTGCCATGTATACACACATGCTTAGGCTTCTGGTGGGAACAGAGGGTTAGCAAGTTTTCCAGTTTGAATGTTGATGTGTTTGAAATGATGAGCCACTCATTGACATTTTACACATAAAATATTAATTTTAAAAATAGTAATGTTTTCTTCCCTTTAAATTCAATTTATGAACAGATGTTGAACACATAAAGCTATTCAGATTATAAAATGTATTATCTCATCATCAAGATGTGTTATCCTATGGTCAAAATAGAAAATGTCATCCCATGTCCAACCTTTGAGGGTCTGGTTCCTTCTGTATTAGGGCACTGAGCTGAGGGAGTATTGCATGTGTGTTTGTGGCATCATTTGACCTGGTTAAGCAAAAACCGCCCATAAGAAGACCAAAGAAAAATTAGTGTTTTTTTCTTGATTCAGCAGTTTCTGCTTTCAAAAGTGGAGAACTTAGCTCCGACAGTGTGAGCTTCTGGGGCTTCCTGCCTGTCTGTGCACTTTCCACATCTCATGCTTCCTTCCTTTGCAGCCCCTGTGAGGGCCAGGCTCAGTTTCCCTTTCTCTCCGCTTTGTATCATTTCTTAGGAAACTCAGAATGCTTAGCCATCATACCGGCTGTGTGTCCTCTTCTGTTGTACAGTCACCAAGATTTCTGAAACATGGTTGACTCAGCTTGGATGACAGAATGAGAGCATGCAGTGAGCTTTGAGATCTCTTAGATTTTTTTTTTGCTGGTCTCACTGATTACAGGATAATCACGAAGTGATATCCGAGGCAGCTGAAAATTAAATCCTTAGAGAACTTTGTTTAAAACACGTCTTTGTTGTTGCTGGTGTTTTTTTGTTTTTTTATCTTTATTTTTTTCTGTTAATTAATCACCAGGTTAGTGCCAGCAGAGCCAGGGCAGGGATTGAGCTCCCTTCTCTAATATGAATGTGGAAGCTTTTTGCGCCATACCAACTTCTGCAGGCAGTAGAAAAGGGGAGGAGTCACGTCCCCTGTTATTTCCAGGGAGGAAAGGCTAGTATTGCCTGGGAGGCTTGCTTCAAGTTCTCACACTGTCCTTTGACTGTGTCCATTCTTCCACTTTAAGTGTCCCTACTGATTCTCTGCCAAACCTGAGGAGCTAAATAAAGGTTGTCCTCTCTGTAGTAGTTCAGTGTCTGTACATAGTGGTTCCGGGGTTTGCTCTTTGGCTCAGCATCTAGAAGATTTTTCTCCCCCTAAGAGATTCTAAATTTAAAACTCTAAATTTACCCCTGGGTGCTGTGATTCAAATGTCAGTGGTTCATATGGTGGGCATTTAAAGAACCCCAACTGAGCACAAATAGCAGACATAATTTAATCATTTCCTGTGACATCTGCCCTCTCACTTAACAGAGTTGAGCAATTAATTTTTCATTTTGCATAATATTTTGAATTTTTTCCAAAATATGATAAGGTAACATGTGGAAGTGGCTCAGGGCAGTATGTTCGTATTTCTACGTTATCTGTCTTGCACTGATCACAGCAGCAAATTTGTCAATACGTAGGACAGCCACACTTCAGGAACATGTCCCACTCTTCCTAACTCCCCAGGGCACAGGCTGAAGTCTACACTCATAGAAGACATTTAGTACAATAATGGTGTTTAAGACATAAAACGTCATAGAGGTATTTTAATGGACACATAAAATTATAAATGATAGAGACTGGTCTAAAATATATTGCTTTAAATGGTGCTGCCTATAGTACTGAATCTAAATTTTGTAAAACTACTAAAGGAAATATTTGATATGACGCCGATGCAGTTTAAACATATACATTAAGGAATGATTGCTAGAAAGATGACTGCTGTAAAGGGCCTGGGAGAATGGGAAACTTTTGACAGGGGAAATCAGAAGTGTGCAGTCCAGTGAAGAATTAAACTACGGGGAGTAATAATATGGGCCGATGCACTCAATGTAGCAGTAATGCCCTCTGCAAGGATAGGAAATAATTCAGTTCCCCCAGGCTGCGTGGAAGCTAAATACAGTATGACAAGAAATAGTAGCAGTACTCATTATGTCTGATTGCTAATTACCCCTTTGAATGATTCAGTTATGCCTGCTACTAGATAATTAGTTTGGTAATTTATGGCTACGGCGCAAACTAGTATTTTAATTTTCACAGCACAATTTTCACAATACCTACAGTTCAGATAATATCTCCCTGTTTTATTCCATTTTAAATTGCTTTTTTGGAGGCCTATAAAACAGCAAATATCCTTGCATTTTCCACATGTATTTCATGAAAAAGTTAGGTACTTTATGGGCTTTACTTAACTTCAGACTGAAGAAAAGCAGTGTCTTGTTAAGTCTTATTCACTCTGGTTAATTTTGCCTATTTTGTAGATAGAGTAGGTGATTTTTTTAGAGGATTCTATCAAATGATTCTTTTCAAAGCTGCAGAATTTAACATTCTAACAAAAGACATTGAATGTTTGTTAATTCTTTCTGTTTCATATAAGTCTGTCTTATTCGTGGGACATGGTTTATGCCATAATCTTTTTTGCAATGCCCGGGACTATTCCATTGTGAGCAGTTGTCCTCAACCCAGCATGGTGGATACATGTGCAGACCAGGATCTGTGAGACCAATGAACAGAATTGGGACTTCCAGTTCCTTTGGGGCCTACTGAGATCAACATTCATTGTAGAGAGATCTGAATTATTGAGCGCTTACTGGTGGTCTTCTTCGGTCTACTTTTAGTCTTTGGTATTCCAGCTTCCTTGCTACAGTACTTTGTACTAAGAAAAAAGAAAAATGGTATTGTGTCAAGATACTCTTTATCATTTCTAAGCGTTTGTTTTTAGTTCAGCATTCCTAGCAGTCTTTAGATTATTGTTTTCACTATTTAGATAGTGAGATAGATATATATATCGAGAGAGAGAACAGAAACAGAGAGGGGTGTAGAGAAAGGAAGGGAAAGACATAAACTAATGCCATCTGAGAAGAGGGGACCTCAACTGATAGGAGGTCTCCTTAAAATCAGGCCATTGGCAAGCCTAGAAGGCATTTACTTAATTACCAGTTAGTGTGGGGTGGGGGCAGTCCAATTGTGAATGGTGACATCCCAGGGCTGGTGGCCCTTGGTTCTGTAAGAAAGTATGATAAGCAAGCCACAGATGCAGGTCAGAACACAGCACTCCTTTGTGGTCTCTAGCCTGGTTTCCCTCAGTAGAATACGGTCCAGAACACATTAAATAAAACCAGTTTCCCTCCTTTGGGGAATAAAATAGAAAAACAGTAAGTTTTAGTGACTCCAATATATTTTTCGATCTATAGCCAGAAGAAAATAATTAGGTAAATTTATATAACAAATATCAATTTAATCATATATATATATAATATATATATGTATATATATATATATTTGTGAACATAGTACATGTCTTTTCCAAATAACTGAGTGATTCTGAGAGTGAAGACTTGACCTAAAATAATGCCTTATATAGGATGTAGGTTTTGCATTTTCAGGCTTGATTTATGGAAAACACAAAGAGAAAGTCACTTTAACATCACTCTGATCAAAACCAAGCCATCATGTTTAACAATAACGAAGAACTTTCAGGAAGTAACTTAGTTCAATGTTTCTGATATTTAAAGTGAGTGTTTGGACCTTTACTGTTGCTGATAAACACGTTTGGTTTGGACTAGGAGGTACAGCACATTAAAACGAGGCTATCTGTCAGTGTTTCTCAGTCCCCTTTGCTCTCTACAAGGCTCCTTGTTTTCCTTTGGTTCAGCTTTGTATTTGCTATATTGTTCCCAGCCAGTGTTTTCCAGGGCTGGCTCGTTGCTCTAAAGGGCAGTCCTAACTGCTCTTTCAATGAACATCAGTCTGGTGTTTATTACACACTGGATCTGTGCCCTTTATTGCCAGCTGTCTTCCTTGAAATATGTGTTTCTTGACCCATTGAATAAATGGTTCCCCACAGTTCAGGCACAGTGACTCTTCTATTTCTATACATACTTTTTTTTCTTAATGCTTACCACAAAGGCAGTCCGTCTAGCCATCAAAACATCGTATTGACCTTTCCAGCTTTCTTAAGGTGTCAGCCAGTATTTTGTTGATGCTTTCTACCATAGTTGCTAACTAGAATTCTAATTCCATTCAGTGCAGCCTGGTTCCAAGACAACTGCCTTCAATTGTGTATTTCATTTTCTGCTGCTTGTTTTAATACTGTTTATATTTTAAAAACTGATATAAAAATATCAGCAAGGCTCTTCCCCACTTTTTCTTTTAACAAGTTTAGTGTGTCTGGTTTTATATTGAGATCTTTGATCCACTTGGACTTTAGTTTTGTGCCGGGTGGTAAGTATGGATCTATTTGCATTTTTCTACATGTAGACATCCAGTTAGACCAGCACTATTTGTTTTTCCATGGTATGCTTTTGGCTTCTTTGTCAAAAATCAAGTATTCATAGAAACATGGGTTTATTTCTGGGTCTTCAGTTCAATTCCATTGATCCACCAATTTGTTTCTCTGCCAGGACCATGCAGTTTTTATTATTGTTGCTCTATAGTACTGCTTGAGGTCAGGGATAGAGACAACTCCAGAAGATCTTTTACTGCACATGGTTCTTTTAGCAATTCTGGGTTTTTTTGTTTTTCCATATGAAGTTGAGAATTGTTCTTTCAGGGTATCTAAAGAATTGTCTTGATATTTTGATAGGAACTGCATTGAATCTGTAGATTGCTTTTGGTAGAATGACCATTTTCACTATGTTAATCCTACAAATCCATGAGCATGGAAATATTTCTATCTTCTGATATCTTCTTCAATTTCTTTAGTCAGAGACTTGACTTTTTTTTAATACAGGTCTTTCACGTGCTTTATTAGAGTCACACCAAAGTATTTTATGTTATTTGTGGCTATTGTGAAGGGTGTTGTTTCCCAGTAAGACACACATGATATATATTCATTTATAAGTAGATATTAGCTGTATAACATAGGATATACATACTAAAATCTGAAGTCCTAAAGAAGCTAAATAACAAGGAAGACCCTAGGGAAGATGCTTAATCCTTATTCAGAAGGGCAAACACGATAGACTTTGGAATAGGAGAAGACAAGGAATTGGATAGGAGCCTACTACAGAGGGCCTCTGAAGTACTTAACCCAGCAGGGTATTAAAGCAGATGCTGAGACTCAGCCAAACTTTAGACAGAATGCAGGGAATCTTATGGAAAAAGGGGGAGTTAGGAAGACCTAGAGGGGACAGGTGTTACACAAGGAGAGCAACAGAGCCCCCCCCCCAAAAAATGAGCCCAGGGGGGACTGCAGAGACTAATGCTCCAACCAAGGACCATGCATGGAGAAGACCTAGACCCCTTGGTCAGATGTAGCCCATAGGCAGCTCAGTTTCCAAGAGGGTTCCCTAGTAAAGGTAGCAGGGACTGTATCTGACATGGACTCAGGGGCTGGCTCTTTGACCACCTTCACCTGGGGTGGGGTGGCAGGCTTGCCAGGCCACAGAGGAAGACAATGCAGCCAGTCCTAATGATACCTGATAGGCTAAGGTAAGATAGAGAGGAGGAGGACCTCCGCTATCTGTGGACCAGAGGAGGGACATAGGAACAAAAGAGGGAGAGATCTTGGAGCTGGGAGGAAATGAGGGAGGGGGATACAGCTAGTAAAAAAGGGAATAAATTGTAATAAATATTAAATAAAAATAAAATGGAAATGTCAAAAAGTGTACCAGCAATCATTTAGATTATTTACATGTGTTTTCATAATTATGAAACTTAATGCTATCTTTATAATTAGAAAAGTACTTGGTCTTCTTTCAACTAGTAAAAAGTACAGCACTGATCTATACATTTAATATTTCCATTATGAATCTCATTCAGCTGAAAAGATTTTTAAGGGTTAAGAAGAAATAGTCACAGCTCTTAAAATTACATTATTCACATGGAAATATTGAGTTCAGTATAGGATTTTCATGAATTTTTCTCTACTCTGGAATTTTTATTTTCCTAAAAATAAAATATAAAATCTTAAGATTTTATAAAAGTATCTACAAAATACAAAATTACTTTTCTTTAAATATGTGTTTAAAACATTTAGGATATTTAGGATATTTTAATGTAATTCTAATGTACAAGGGTGGCATTTTTCTTCTTTGGACACTATTGTTAAAATAAATGCAGTGACATATTTCCTAGTTAGGAAAAGAAGCATACTGTGTGAGGACTGAATGTAGAGTTGACAAAAACTCTTGCAACATGTTGTCACATCATCTACTTACTTGTCTAGTTCACTTTTGTGAGCTAAACATCATGAATGCATTTTCTTGCCAAAAGTCATAAACAAGATCAAACCATAGTTTATTTTTACACAGTTTAATCAATGCAAAAGAAATATAAGTACAAATAATTCATAAAACAAGTCAAAACCAGACATTGTGATCAAACAAATGTCTTTAAAATGCTGAGACATCACATAAAAATGAACACACTGTTTAGTCTGAGTTACTGTGAATTCTGTAAAGTCTGTGTTTGTCTCAGGAGATAGGACCAACATTAAATATTGGTATGTGTGAGGGAACTTCCTAGATGACTGCCTTTCCATGCAAACTATTATGAAAACTTCGTGGCTTTCAGAGATTATGTAAAGCATTTGCTGATTTGAGGAACAAAAGGAAGAAGGGACAGGGAGAATAGATCGCTTGTTGACTCCCTTTGCCTTACAAAGAACTTTGTATTTGAAATGTAGCTTGATTTTTACTCAAAGCAAAGTCTTTCTTCTGCATGGGAGCCTTGAGTGAGAGGTCCTTGAGCACACCTGGCTGCACCAGTGGGTTGAATCTTTGCATGTCTCTGGTACTGTCTCTCTCTTGGAACAGTCTTTCTCACCTAGTGAAGAAGCGATTTGTACAGCAAGTGCTTCAGGAAGCCCTGCTTTAGCATTCTTTATTAGGTATTTCTTTATTCCTCAACAACTGAGTCACAACATTTGTGGAGACTTGACTGTTTCATTCAGCGTTGAAGCTCTCTTTTCAGCATTGCCAGGAATGTGGGGCTTCTCATGAATCTTTATGGGTGCATAAAAGCCAATGATTGCGTATAGCAGATTTCTCTACATACCAGAAACCTAATGCAGAGAACAATTGTCATGGTTTCTGAAAGACTAAGGGCATAAAAAGTTTATAAACTCTGAATTAAATTATTGTCTATGCCATGAACTGGTCTAAGTTAACATAGTTTAAGATGCATTGCCATGCAAAATAGACAAAAAAAGCGAACCATCTGTTTCACAGAATTAAAGGGGATTGATTGAAGACAGCTCTGAAGAAGAGGCATGTTCTGCAAGTTTCTGGCAGAATCCAGTGGCATGGCCTGATTGTTCAGGCAGGGTAACTTCAAAACGGATGCAGCTTTCTCCACGTTAACCTTTTCTAACTGTAATGGCTTATCAGGACATGATAGGACAATTTATGTCTGCCATATAAGATAAGAAAAGCAATGTGGAATATAAACCTGGAAATGGTATGATTATTCCAGCAGCAAAAACAAGTTCATTATGAGAGTAGAAAATCCCTTTTCTTCAGAAGAAAGAAAAACAAGTTCAACTAGAAGAAAATTCTAATTTAGTTGTCTATCCAAAGTGCTTTGTTTTGCTTTAAAAAAGTACTCAAAGTTACTCCTATTATGGAATTTGTAGAGAAAAATACAGTAGTATGTGGGATGCTGGTGAATTTTATTCATATCAAAGAATTGTGTAATTATATGGCTAAGAGGAAAATTAATAGCCTTTAGAGGATAGAAGATAAACAAAAATAAATGTTTATATTTTAAACATTAAAAATGTATTTCTTAAACATTAAGCATATAGTTCAGTTATCCAATTTTTTCTTGTAGGAAAGCTAGATTAATGGAAATTGAGCTAATCCTCAAGCTAATTTTGATATAATTTTTATGTGTCCTACTAGAATCAATAACCACATGAAAATTTAATTTCCCCAAACTGATCTGCATCATTGTTTACCTAAGGTATATTCATCTCTGATTTCTGATTTTTCCTGACTAATATTCTGTTCCTGTCTGGATTACATGCTGTTTCTGCTGGGGGAACCACTAACTCATCCTCTGTGTTCTCTGATAATGAGTAGCCAAATCTTATTCTTCAGAACTCTGTCCAAACATGCTTTCATTCTTCTTTCATGATGTTTTATAGGACTCTTTGTTCTTAGCACACAATTTATATTCTGAAACTCAGAGAGACAAAACCAGCAAAGCAGAGAGAAATATTTAGCTCCCTGAAGCAGGCTGTGGAAAACATTGTTCCTTAGTACTGAGCACAAATATTGACCCACTGCAGTCTCTCAAATGGTTTGAACACAGTAATGAATGAATGGTCTTTCAAGTTCCAATCAGACATCTCTTCTGAGATCCTTATTAATGTACTAATTGAATACAGTGTCCAATCAGGCAGATGGTGCATGCTGGGTAGATGAGTAATGAAGAATCTGACATCGGAGAAAGAAGTAAAGACAGTATTTGAGGTTTTTATTATTTGTGTCTCCATTTTACCAAAGAAAGCAAGATGTCATTAAACAAAGAGTAAGTGGCATATATGCAACTCTGGATCTAGACATGTGTCCCGAGTGCACACTTTTCATTAATGTAGACAGTTAATTATGGAAGCGGTATATTATTGACTCTGCACTAAATAGAACACTGAATGACTTCACTTTTCCTAGTCATATTGTCTGTATATATTAATAACTTTCTTTATTGCTTTAGAAAATAATTAATAATTTTTCACGGTTTCTGAGTAACTAGGATTTATAAATGATGACTTTATAAGGGATAGTGTATATTCTGATGATATGGCTGAGAGTCAAAAGACCATAGTATATTTCCAGTCCTCATTTGTTCTCGATGTTTCATGGGTAATTTCAGTCTACTATGTATCATCTCAGAATAAATACCGTTGCATTAGCTAAACTTGTCATTCTTTATTATGTCGGCCTATAACCCCAGGAAAAACATCACTCTACATTTTGTAGAGAATACTGGCTATTAAATATCCATAGACATTTAATGCATGAGAGATACCTTGTGAATCAATGCATTTGTTTCTAAAACTGTTGGAAAACTTCCCGAAAACAAAGATTCTTAATCTGTTTTTATCTCGACAACGCAAATACTTATTTCAAAAAATCTAATTCTTTTTCTTTTTAACAGTCAAGTGCAACAATGACATTTCTGGAATTACATTTCAGGCCAATTGTTGTTCTGAAGGGCAGAATGTAGACTGTGGAAGTAGCATTTTCTCTCCATTAATAAAAGGAGTAAGAGCTGCTTTTCGCTCAGCTCTGATGTAGCAATGACTCAGACACTAGATAAATGGTTTCATAGGCCATCTCTCTCCACAGACACTTTTGTAACCCCCGCTGTAGCATAAACTGTGGAATTTCCAAATACATTGAGAGACAGGAGTAATTTTCCTTGCAGTTTTTATTCCAGTATTGTCCTCTCTTAACTTTCACCTGGCAAGAGGTCTCACTCTCCAGTGTCCCAAGGAGTTCCAAGCACACAGAGAGTTTTTTGTAGCATTCCAGAGAGGATAGTGATACCATCTAGAAAGGATACTTCAACATGACTGACAACTTTAGAAAAGCTTTTTAGAAAATACTGCATGAATTCTGTCTCAAAGAGTGACCTGGAAAGTAAGGGAGATGGTCAGCAAACTGACAATTAGTAAATTCTCACAAGAACAGCAGTTGATAAGCATCAAAGAGAATAAACTACCAATAAAAATGAACAGACATATAAACAAAAGAGAGGCATCAGAACATTAAAGCCATGGTAAGATATGCATAGTAGCCTATCTCAAAATTAGTGAAGGGTTTCCAACAGGAGCAGAAATTTCAGCCTTGTTGTTCTTTGCTGTGGACAAATTGTGGTACAGATGGTAAGGTTTTTGTAGCTATGAGGAATGGGAACTTGTAGAGAAGGCAGTGGGTTGAGAGAATCCTCACTTGAATGGCTTCTTTTAAATCTATAAATAAAGTGCTAAAAACATGTCCTGTGGGTGAGGAAGATGGGAGTATCTTAGAGTGTTTATAGCAAGTGGTGAAGACTTAAAATATCATCTGAGGGGAAACTGGATGAAGAGCAAATGTCTACGGAGTGATTGCTGGCTGTGCTTAGTTTCCTATTCATGTTGTGGGGGCACAGCATCACACTGTTTCATTCTATGATTGGAAATTGATGGGGAAGCAAAGAAAAATGTCATGTCCTAAATCATAGAAAGAATGTTTGCTGGGTCAACTTGAAGTTTAGGTTGTAATGAGAAAGAAAAAAAATGCTTTTGGAAATGGTTGAAGTGATGAATCTTAAGATTTTGTCTATACATAGGAAATGAAAATGGGATTGAGGGAAGGGATTAGGAATCCAAATCCTAGCAGTGAGGAACATTCATGGGAAAAGCAAAGGATGAAACCTGAAAGGACTAAGGGGGCATAATTAGAAAATAGTGTACTGATTTTTGCAGATATTGCTGAATTCAAGTAAAGATCAAGAATAACACCTGAAATAAATTTGAGACAGTTGGTGGAAATTTGTTTATATATTAAATAATCTCAAGAAACTCTACCAAATTTATTTTCTAGAATTTAATTTTCCTAAAAATAAGTGTGTATAATAGAGGCTTAGTAAAATATTACTGTCATATACTGGTGGTGACACTGCATTGCAAAATGTTTTATTTCTTTTTGTTAAAGTGAAGTTTGAATGTACAAGTGAATACAAATAATTCCTACTTAGGCAAAAATACCATAGATTTCACTGCATAAAGCAGCAAAAAAATCAACAACAACCAAACAACTTACTGTCAGATAACTCCAGAAACTGCATTCTTTTAAATGTAGAAAGCACGATTTGATGTTTTTCATAGTAATGAGAAAATGTTAGGATATTCTGTAATAATAACCGTAATTTTAAGCAAAGACCAGTCACAGATTTACCCACTAAGAATTTCTGTCTGTGTTACAAAATTTTTCACTGTTTTAAATTAAATTAAAAGAATATTATATAAAAAAGAAACTACAGAAGTACACTAATAACACAGTCTTGACATAATTCACAACAAGGATAATTAGGCACTCACATTTCCAACTGAAACATAATTGGAAATAAATAAGAATTTAAATGAAATGTTCAGGGAAACTATCTTGGTCTTACGTCTATGGAATCTTAGATCTCTGGAATAAGTTGGGAATTTTAGTAAACTTATGCTATGATATTTTCTGAAATGTGTCTATGTTCTTCACTAGTTGCTCAATTTTCTAAATGTATAGCCATAAAAATACTGCAACTAGCATTTCAGCCCATCTTAAATTTGTATTATTAAAGTTTTTCAGTTTAAGTTATTTGGATACCCGGTTGCAAACTGATTAGTAAAATATCTTGAAATTTGAAAGAAATAACCTCTTTAATTCTCAACAATGCCTCTTCATTTCTGTTCTTTATAAAATTGCTTTTCATTTTGTGAAAAAGTGTTTAGGAACATCCTTCCACTAAGTGCAGAAGGATTCCTACATATCTTCTCATAGGTTCAACGTAGAATGGTGCCTATCTAGGAGGCTCATACCATTTTGTACAGCTATTTTTGCCAAAGTGTGTGTCTTTGATTAACAACTTCCTTAAACATTTCTGTCTTAACAATTAATTGAAGAAACAAGGCAGGAAACACTGGAATACTGAAAACAAGGTGTATGCACCCTTTGACCAACATCTATGTGGCCACTTATCTTCCTGTAATTTTGTTATTTTTTAAAATTTATTTTTAGTTCTCTGAGAATGTACATGAGTACAGTATATTGAAGACATTTGAACCCTGCTTATACCCTCCCCATTTTCTCGTGTCATCATGACTGCTTCTTTTATAATTATTGTATCTATCAATTTATGTGCAGAAATATATGTGAATATATTTGTACATATGTCCATATTTGCAACCTGTTGAGTGCAGTTAGTGTTGCCATATGTACATGTGTTGACTTTGACATGTTCCTGAAGAGAACAGGATTCTCCTTTCTTTAATAGCAATTGATTGCTAGTAGCACTTTATATAGAGGTGGGACAGTGTGAAATTTTCATACATTATATTACCATGTTAACTGGAGAAGTCTTTGCAGGTCTTACATAGGTAAACATACTGGGTTTTGTTTGTTTGTTTTGTTTATTTTCTTATTTATTTCTTTATTTCAATTTATTCACTTTAAATTTCCACTGCAGGCCCCTCCCTGATCTCTTCCCAGTCTCACCCACCCTCCCTCTTTTCTTCCTATGCCCTTTTCCTAGTCCTCTGGTAGGGGAGGCCCCCCTCCCCTTCTATCTGACCTTAGCCTATCAGGTCTCTTCACGGTGGCTGTCTCATCCTCCTCTTTGGCCTGGTAAGGCTGCACCCCCCCCCACCCCCACCAAGGGGAGAAGTGAACAAAGAGCCAGCCACTGAGTTCATGTCCGAGACAGCCCCTGCTCCTCTTACTAGGGAGCCCACTTGGAAACTGAGCAGCCATGGGCTTCATCTGAGCAGGGGATCTAGGTCCTCTCCATTTATGGTTCTTGGTCAGGGTATTGATCTCTGCAGGACCCCCTGAGCTCAGATGTTTTTGGGCTCTGTTGTTCTCCTTGTGGAGTTTCAGTCCCCTCCAGGTCTTTCTGTCTCCCTCTTCTTCCATAAGGTATCCAGTACTCTGCCCCAATTTTGGATATGAGTCTCAGTTTCTCTTTTGATAACCTCATGGGTAGAGTCTTTCAGAGATCCTCTGTGGAAGTCTCCTGTCCTGTTTGTTGTCTTCTCCTACTTCCAATGTCTATCGTGTTTGCTTTTTTGAATGAGGATTAAGCATTTTTTTCTAGGATCCTCCTTGTTGTTTAACTTCTTTAGGCCTATAGATTTTAGTATGTTTTTCCTATATTTTACAGCCAATATCCACATATAAGTGAGTATATGCCATATGTGTCTTTCTGCTTCTGGGTTACCTCACTCAGGATAATCTTTTCTAGTTTCCACTATTTTCCTGCACATTTTTTGTGATTTCTTTGTTTTTAATTGCTGAGTAGCATTCCATTATGTAAATGTACTATACTTTCTATATCCATTACTTTGTTGAGGAGCATGTAGGTTGTTTCCAGATTCTGGCTGCTACAAATACATCTGCTATGAACATAGTTGAAGAAATGCCCTTATTGAATGGAGGGGCACCTTTTGGGTATATGCCTAGGAGTAGTATAGCTGGATCTTGAGGTAGCACTATTCGTAATTTTCTGAAAAAGGACCATATTGATTTTCAATGGAGGGGGGGTCTCTTTCTCCACATCCTCTCCAGCATGTATCATCCCTTGAGATTTTGATCTTAGGTATTCTTTTGCGTGTGAAGTGAAATCTCAGGGTCATTTTTATTTGCATTTCCAGAATAACTAATGATGTTGCGCATTTCTTTTAGTCTTTCTCAGCCATTTGATATTCTTCTGTTAAGAATTCTCTGTTTAGCTCCACACCCCATTTTTAAATTGGATTTCTTGGTTTATTGGTGTTTAACTTCTTAATTTCATTATATATTTTGGGTATTAGCCCTCTGTCAGATACAGGGTTGGTGAAAATCTTTTCCCAATCTGTAGGCTGTTGTTTTATTCTGACGATAGTGTCCTTTGCTTTACAGAAGCTTTTCAGTTTCATGAGGTCCCATTTATTGATTGTTGCTCTTAAGCCTGTGGTGTTGGTGTTCTATTCAGGAAATTGTCTCCTGTGCCAATGAGTTCAAGGCTCTTTTTCACCTTTTCTTCTAATAGATTTAGTATCTCTGATTTTATGTTGAGGTCTTTGATCCACTTGGACTTTAGTTTTGTGCAGGGTGATAAATATGGTTCTATTTGCATTTTTCTACATGTAGATATCCAGCACCATTTGTTGAAGATGCTATCTTTTTTCCACAGTATGGTTTTGACATCTTTGTCAAAAATCAAGCATCCATAGGTGTGTGGGTTTATTTCTGGGCTTTGATTCGATTCCTTTGATCCACCGGTATATTTCTATGACAGTTCCATGCAGTTTTTATTACTGTTGCTCTATAGTACAACTTGAGATCAGGGACGGAGATACTTCCAGAAGATCCTTTCTTGTACAGGATTGTTTTAGCTATGCTTTTTTTTCCCATATGAAATTGAAAATTTTTTCTTTCAAGGTCTGTAGAAAATTGTGCTGCTTTTTTTATGAGAATTGCGTTGAATTTGTAGGTTACTTTTGATTGGATTGCCATTCTAAGTATATTAGTCCTACCAATCCATGGGTAGACATACAGTTAAGCATTCGTGGTACCACATTTTGTCATGTCTACAAGACGCTATGTCACATATGTCATCCTAATCTTCGGGCTTTTACAATCTTTGTCATCTCCAGTTAATGTTTCCTCAACCGTGGGTGTAGAAGTTGTGTATGGATAGACAGCTCACAGACAACTTATGCCTTTTGACCAGTTAATGGATCTTTGTATTAGCCTCAGTCCCCTGCATAAAGAAACTTCTTTGCTGAGGGGTGAGAACAGGTCTTCTCTATAGATTAGAAGGAATCCAGAAACAGCAGACATCCAAGAGACCCCACAAACCATATAGATTGCTTCCATTGTTTTTGGTTTCATTCCAGAACATGATAGTAAGGGTGTTTTGCTGCTGAGACTGCACACAACTGGGTCTCAGGACTTGGAAATATCTAGGTGGTACTGACATGGAAGCCTCTTCCGTGGTGTCTAGCTCTTATTTTGTCTGAAGGTGTTATACAATCTGCCAATGGAAAAAAGTTATTAACAATCTTATAGAACTGTAAACCTCTGAACCACAACAATTATGTCATAGGCAAGATATTCCTCTGTGATAAAAGAACATCACTTATGTCTTGCTGGTAGGAATGTAATCAACAGCCATCTCCTTGCCCTACTCAGTAGGAGAAAATTTATTGCTGATACTATAAGCCAGGAACTCATGGCTGGAGACTGTTGGAGACCCTACAGAATGTGTTACTATAATATTGCTGTTAGTCTAGTTTCCTACCCCACTCTAAATATGCTTTCTTTGAGACAACAGTGCTCTTCAGGGTTGCTCACGATGCTCTCAAATTGTAGGATCATGTGACCTTCCATTGAAGATTTGTAGGTATTTGGGCACATAGGCATGTGCCATCAAGCTAAGCTTTCTGCTTTTTTGTTTTTGTTTGTTGTTGTTGTTTTGTCTGTTTGTTTGTTTTGTTGAGTTTTGTTTTATTTACTTAATTTTTTTTTTGGTTTCTTTAGAACAGGTCTCATTCTGTTGTCCCCAGTGGTCTTGGGTTTCTTGTCTGAAGAAGTATTATAGGCTTTAGAGTGGTTGGATCTACCAAAGTAAGCTTTTATGCCTAACCCTAGCTAGACTATCTTAGGAAGAAAACATTACTATGCCATTATGCAAACCTGTCTTTTAATAAATGCTTCATGTAAAATTACAGAGATAATGTATTTGTACACAAGTTAATATAACCACTTTATTGAATAAAGACAAAAATTAAAAATATACTCCATTGTATGACCTATCATCTTTAAAATTTATTTTTATTAAATTTATTTTGATTTCATGCATGTATGCAGTACAATCGGATTTCAGTGACTTTACACATTTTCTCAAGATCTCTCATCCTTGTTAACTCTCTCTTCCATACAATTCTACAATCTCCTTCAAACATTAACATGTAGTATAATCTGAATTAGAGTCTTTGAATATTCTGTTTAAAACTCATGAACTGCTGACATGTTAATCTTCACCTACTTCCAGATTACCAATTTTAAAATGTTACTATGATGAATTTGTTACTATAGATGAGTCAATATTAATATAGTAATTAAGTCCATTATTTCCATTAGGATTGACTTGTTTTGTACTTTTTGTGTTTGTGACATATTCACAGTGACTTCTAGCCACTCTCCTGGTGTGACACTGCATGGTGCCCAAGTTGTGCTATTGTTCCTTATTTTGAGGGCAGAAAAGGAGAGTTCTTAACTTTGCCATCATTGAGTGTTACTCTGATTTTGGGTTTCAGCCATTCTATTAGCTTCATTGTTATATGTCACTGTTGTTCCTAATGACAAAATGTTAAGCAGCTTTTCGTGTGATTGCTTGTCATCTGTGGATGTTTCTTAATTGGGTTGTTCAGATCTTTTATGTACTTCATTGGCAGATTTAGTTCTTCTTTACTGAATTTTAATGCTTTTTCTGCATATTTTAGAAACCAGTCATTTCTTAGATATGTCATTTTCAGATGTTTTCCTAATTAATGAATGTTCCATTTTAATGCACTATCACAGAACAAGAGATTTACTTTATTTTTTTCTTATTATTTTTAAATTTGCTTGCAGTGTGTTTTGATTATATCTATTCCCATCTCTAACTCCTCTGAGATCATCCTTCCGTCTTCTTGCCCTCCCAATTCCGTGTGGTGCTTCGAACATCTTAAAAGGTTGGGATTTTATGTACTGGCTTACAATCCTTTTTGAGTGAATTTTTGTGGAGGCTGTAATGTCTGTGCCTACAGTAGCTTTTCTCCCATTGTTCCACCACCATTTTGTCAAAGAGGCTTGGATTTGTAAAACTGTATCCTGCTTTGTTGAATGGCTTTCTGATTCCGTTCATAAATTATATAGTATGTTTTCTATTTTTATAAATTATATTTTAATAATTCATGTTATAAATATACTTTACATAAATATATTATAAATACATAAATTATAGTCTGTGCTTTCTAGATTTTTTTTCTTCATGGCCTACTTTTAAAAAAGATCTCTTATGCTTTCCAATAATGTATGTATTGAAGGATACTCCTTCATACTATTCCTGAAGCTTTTGACATCAAATCTGCAATGAGGGATGTATAGATTACTTTACAAATCAACCCACTTCTATGTTATGTGGCCTAAGAAATCATTCATTTATTCATTTATCAATATAAATTGAGCATTTATTTTATAACAAATACTGATCCATAAATTATATTATGCTGACTCTAAAGTAATGTTTAGCAAATATTTGCCCATTCTATTTCCTAATAAGTTTTGGGGAAATGAGTGTGAAAATATATGTGGCAATTAATTTAAGTATGCTTTATGGAGGAGTAATTTACATACAATACATCTTTTAGTGCATAATTCTTCACAGCTGGCTGAGACATAGTCACATATCCTTCAGTCAGGTAAAGAATAACTCCGTTTGCCTCTTTTTAATATAACCCTGGCAATCCTTGGTATGCTTAGTAGTGTTCCTTTAATTTTTTTCTCTTTCTGGAATGTTGTATCAGTGTAGTCAGGTTGGGTGTGGTTTCTTTCACTTTACATGATTCTATATGTTTTCTTCCATGTTATCTCATAGATTAATGCAGACTCTCCTTGATTATCTGAGTTTATGTCCCTAATTTTTTTAAAAATATGTATCATATAAATATAAGTTATGCTGAATATCATAATGTAGCCAAAATATTCTGCAGAGTATTGGTGAACTACCCATATAATTATGGGGGAGAGATCCATTATAGTGCAATCAGAATGCATATCACTAGCCAAGGAAAGGATCAAAATTCAGAACTCTAAGTGCATTCACTTTTCACAATTTTTAAATTGTCAAACTGTGAGATAAAAAAAAATTGAGTTGACGACCATCTCTAGTCCTCATTGTGCCTTTATTTTAATGCATAAAACATTTTAACTTTACTGAAATCCATTTAAATTATTTGAGGAAAAATTAAAACAAATTTATTTTCAAAATGAGTTATTAAATGCTTGTATCACTTGAACATAGACAACTACTCGTGTGTGATATAAGCAACAGCATTTAATTATTTTCTGAAAATGTTTACTGTCAAATACATTTACACATTTTTTTCAGAAAGAAAGTGAATTTTCTGGTGCATAGTTATAAAAACTCCAACTTTTTAATGCTTGTACTCACATAGATTGAAATGAAATTAAAAACAGAAGGTGGTTTTCTTGCAACACGTGGATTGAAAGCCCAAGGTGTGATTGATTGTGTAATTTTTTTTTTTTTTTCTGTTGACAAAAAAGACTTTTTGAGCTGAACAGGAAAGGTATAAAATTAAAGTAATTGCACACTTCAAGTTTTACTAGCAACACTAAATCATGCTGGGAATGTGATGTTTTACTGACATTCTAGGCTGCACACCTACTGGGAGACTCATTGGATGTGAATGGTGCTTATTTTCCCATGACCCCTAGGCTGTCCTTTTGAGTAGCTCCCATGTTTTACCAGCAGTATGACTACAGATATTAGTTTGTGTTTGTCTGCTCCTCTGTATCTGAAAGCTATAGCATGCTCCTTCCTGGTTTTGTGTTTTAATTTGCTTGCCATCATGTGTCATTCATACTAGAGGCATGATTGCCTCAGGGATATACAACCAAACTTGGCTCATTATCATGTAAAACCTTGATTGTTCCTCACAAACATTTGCATAGAAGCTTACCTCCTCATTGGAATGCACATGCCTTATGATTGGTTTAAAGGTCACCACATCAGAACTTGTTGATGCATCAGAAAGAAAGCTTGATTTTTCCGGGGTTCATCACTTCCTCATTTCTCCAACTTTCAGCTCTCCACATTCACTTTGAAGCCCTCTTGCTTAGCTAAGACCCATATAACAGCATGTACTAAAATGTAATTTTCTTCAACCAAGTGGAAATTTTCTCTTATTTCACAATACAGAATCAAGTCACATAATGCAAAGTTGAAACTAGTTGGAAGAGCTTGCTTGTTTATTTAGCAGCTCATTGAGATGTCACAGACAAAAGCCAATGCTTTATGCATGCCCCAGCATGTACTCTTTCCTTGGGCTATATCTCCAGCCCCGGGATTAACATTTTTTCAAATTAATTGCAAATATAGATGTTTTCATTTAAAAAGAATTTGTATTTATTATTTTTCAAGTAAGTTATAAAACAATATGAATTTCAGGATTCTTTTTTTTCTCCTCAATGCCACTTTACCCTTGACTTGGGCATACAGAATTAGAAACAGTTATTGTAATAAATGGTAACAGCAACAACAAATTATCATCTTCTCATTTAGACATCATAATTTTCACCTTGGACTAATTTCTTTTCAAAAAACATTTTTATCACATTACTCTCCCCCAGTTCCTCCCAGAATGTTTCCATCTTCTATCACCGAACTTCATGTTCTCTCGCTCTTTAAATAAACAACAAGGAAAAAACTACCAAAAACCGAGCCAAAAACAAGCAAGCAAGCAAGCAAACAAACAAACAAACAAAAAGCCTATGGAATCTGTTTTGTGTTGGCCATCTACACTGGGGTGTGGTTGATATGCCAGAGATTTAATTGTAGAAAACTGGTTGTTCTTTTCCCATAAGGTATCAATTGCAAATAGATTCTTGGTTAGGGGTGGTATTTGTGTCCATTTCCCCTTAACACTGCTGGGATTTTGTTGAGCTAACCTTTTAATCTTTGTTTACTGCTATTCCTACATCCAGAAACAGAACAAGAAAAATTGACTTTATGATATTACAATGAGTTAAGGTAGGTAAAGGCCTTTAGATACTTCCTAAGCACATAAAAACACCTTTTCTCTATTTTTTTCTTATTTTCTTTTAAATAAAAAGGTTGCAATCTGGCAGTAAACAGAATTACATGTATAGATTAATTTATATACAGAAACCATATGCTCAGTATCTACTTACTGGAATTGCAAACATCTCAATAGAAACACTTTTATGAGTGCCACTATGCCATTTTAGCTTGGAAACTATTCTACATGGAGTGCCTTCAACCTCATTTCCTTTTTGTAGACATTTAAAAACAGGACAATAAGTTGAAAGAGATTGGAAAAACCTCTAACATAAAACCATAATAATTATTTTGATACTTTTATTTTATTTTTATGATTTTTTTTGACTGCATGTATGTTTATGTACCATATGAAATATCCATAGAGGCTAGGAGAGGGTTTTAGGTTATGAAGAACTGGAATTACAAAGAGTTGTGAGTCATTATGTGGCTGGATATCAAACCCAGTCTGCTGGAAGAGCGACCAGTGCTCTTAAACATGAGTCATCTCTCCATCCCCTCTAACATAAAACTTTGAAGGCAAATATCTCTTGATTCAAGAAGGATAAAGAAAATAATAGTTATTCAGATTCACACTAAGTAAATAGAATGTTAATTTCTTTTCTTTTATAAAGATTGGATTTTGAAAATTTTCAGATAGAATATTAAACAATTGAAAGTTGTAAGATTTCTTGTTAAAAATAAAATATTTAATACTAAACTAATGCAGTAGCCAAAGACATGTTTGTAGATTTTGTAAGACTTATTTTCTCCCGATTCTGGAGTGGATCAAGTCTGTACAAAACTCCTAAAATACTCAATTACCCTTAAATATTGTAGAATGAGTTCCTTATATAATAAAATTGCTAACTTTTTAGTCAAGAAATTATAAATTGGAAGATTTTCTGTTTGACATTAAAGCCACTAAATAGTTCAGACATACTCATAAATTAGCTTAAGAGGTTGAAGGTTAAAACTGATAGCATGTACTCATTCAGCATATTTGAATCTTCTCTATAAGTCATGGGCAAATTAAAGAATAAAGTGAACTTAGTCTTGTAACTCCTGATTAACCAAGACAGACATGCTACAGAGATGAAGTCTATGGAACATTCTGGATGAATAATTGTCAACATGAAAAGTTAAAGATGTAAAAGTACCATAATTTCTGTATCCATTCCTCAACTGAGGGACATCTGGGTTGTTTCCAGGTTCTGGCTATTACAAATAAAGCAGCTACGAACATAGTTGAGCAAATATCCTTGTTGTGTACTTGAGCATCTTTTGGATATATGCCTAGGAGTGGTATAGCTGGATCTTGAGGAATCACTGTTCCTAATTGTCTAAGAAAGCGCCAAATTGATTTCCAGAGTAGTTGTACAAGTTTGCATTCCCACCAGCAGTGGAGGAGGGTTCCCCTTTCTCCACATCCTCTCCAGCATATGTTGTGGTACTTTTACACAATGGAATACTACTCAGCAATTAAAAATGAGGAAATCATGAAATTTGCAGGGAAATGGTTGGACTTGGAAATGATCATACTGAGTGAGGTATCCCAAAAGCAGAAAGACACACATGGTATATACTCATTTATATAGACCTATAAGATAGGATAAACATACTGAAATCTCTACACCTAAAGAAGATAAACAATAAAGAGAGCCCGGGTTAAGAGGATTAATCCTCACTTAGAAAGACAAATGGTATGGACATTTGTAGGAGAAAACAAGTAGCAGGACAAGAGCCTACCACAGAGGGCCTCTGAAAGACTCTACCTAGCAGAGTATCAAAGCAAATATTAAGATACCTAATCAACCCTTTGACAGAGTACAGGGAATCATATAAAAGAAGGGGGAGTTAGTATGACCTGGAGAGGACAGGAGCTCTGCAAGGACCAAATATATCAGGACACAGGGGTCTTTTATGAGACTGTTTCTCCAACCAAGGACCATGTATGGATATAACCTAGAACCTGTGCTTGAAAGTAGCAAATGGTAGCTCAATATCCAAGTGGGTACCCTAGTAAGGGACTATATCGGACATTAACTCAATGGCTGGCTCTTCAACCCCCTCCCCCAGCCCCTGAGGGAGGAGCAGCCTTGCTAGGCCACAGAAGAGGACTGGCTGCAGTCCTGAAGAGACCTTATAAGCTAGAGTTAAATGGAAGGGGAAGAGGTCCTCCCCTATCAGTGGACTTGGAAAGAGGCAGGAAGGAGATGATGGAGGGATGGAGGGGATAGGGAGGGACTGCAGGTGGGGTCTACAGCTGGGCTACAAAGTACATAACCTGTGATTAGTATAAAATAAAAATGTTAAAAAAAGTTAATGATGAAAATGGAACTTAAAGTTGAATAGAGGCAACAAGAGATAAATGCTAATTGAATTCATGTCATTGTGTTTTGTACATCTGGTTGGGCAGATCAAATGAAAGCTAGCATGGAATCATTGATAGGTAGTACTATTATGTTCCATAAGCAATTTGTCAAAATACCCAAATAATTCAATCACAAAAATAATACTTTTTCTAAAGAGATGTAAGCCAAGATGGAGGGTGTTATTCTTTATGCAGCCTCATTTTATAGCTTCATCACCGCTTCTTCTTGAGGCTAGCTCAGAAGAGTATTTCTAAGAGCCTCATTCATTGACTCGACTCCTTGATGCTGGCAGGATCCCTTCTCTTCAAATCATGCATTTCAATATCTTTATTTTTACTTTCTATTTACTCTCTACTATTTCTTCATATATATATATATATATATATATATGTATTTTTATACCTTTATCACCAAGTTTCTCCTACACAATATACTTGCCACGTTTTAAGTAATATTCCTAGGTGGACTGGAGAGGGTACTGACTGGATTGAGTTCTCAACAAAAACATGGTAGCTCACAGTTTACCAGTCCCCAGGTTTCCATTTCCCTCTTTTGGAGTCTTCAGACATTGAATACCCATGGTATACAAACAGACAAAACACCCACACACGTGAAGTAAAATAAAACTTTAAAAAGATAAAAGGTCTCCTGGGATTCATAGCAAATACCTGTATTATGTCTTCCAAAATGTGTAAATTACCTTGAGTTAGTGTCACTGCTATGCATTGTTGGAACAAACACAAGAAAGCAAAGTGACTTGAAACAGCAGTTTTAGTTTAGTTGTGAATATTCTCAATTAGATGAAACCCAGGAGTTGAAATGATTCAGCTTAGTGTTAATATATTCCTAGCTAACTAGATTTTGTAGCATCTGATATTTATATGGAAATTTTGTTGCTGTGCTTAGAATATTGGTGCCCCAGTGATCAAAGTGGTTTTGGAAGTTGTGTACCCTTTGCAATACAGAACTTAACTGTCATAAGGGATCATCACACAAGAGCTATGGAGAGTTACAGGCTGACAGTGCTTCATATCTTGTTCTGTTTCCTGCCTTCCATGAAATGACCAGTCATTCCATTCCACTGATCCAAACCAGATGGCGCCAGCTGCTATGGCATCCCTACCAGGATGGACGAAAATTCTTTGTGATCTAAAATACTTTTTTTCCTTATGTGTGTTCTGTGGGGTATTTTGTCAGAGCTATGAGAAAAATAATACAATGGTTTTGGAAGACATGGCAGTGATGTGGAGAGATTATTTGTAGAAAGTATCCGAACTGAAATCCATAATCCTCACACATGCCTTGGGATGATACTGCCTCATTCCTTATATCATACTGCTTATTTCTGTATAGACAGTGTCAGCCTAACCTATTCATTATGTTCCAAATTAAATTTCAGCTTCTGTCTTCATTACTGCATATGACTGTATGTATCACTGTGACATGGTTCACTTCTTACATCGGACACTCATGTCTTCTTTTTGTTAATCAGATTGTTCTTGTGTGAAAGCTTTTGTCATGGTAAGCCTTGTTATCATATGTCTAAACTGAATTATTAATCAATTCCTAAAATATCAAGAGAAGTAGCAGTTTTAAAAAGCTACCATCAGTGAAAAGAATCAAATAAAAACTAACACATAAAGTTACTTTTAGCGCTTTATCTTGAGTCTCAGAGCAAATCTAGCAACATTTCTTTTTTTTTTTTTTTTTTGAGTTTTGGTATAATAGTTTTCATCTTACTTTGCCATAGCTATAAATCAACATGTAATATAATAATACAGATAAAGTACCTTTACTACTTTCCAGGATCAAATTAATAATATTGATGTGATAGCAACATTGCTAAGTACAAATTGAACCCTAACCATTATGATTTTCCTTAACCCACAAACTATCATTTCATCTAGTGAGAAAGTTGAGCGGTATTTTCACAGTTTTCCAGAAAAGAAAACTGAGACTCCAGGGAGGAGTTAGTTAGTTTGACAGTATAAGTCTAGCAACATCTCTAACAGTATTTTCGATAAAGTGACTGCCAATGAAATCTTTACCTCTATTCTAGACTCAAAAGAAGATCCAATTGCTGTCAAATCAGTAGCTTAAATGCCATCAGACTAATCAAACAGCAGGAGAGCCTCAGAAAAGTAACCAACCCCTCTGTTTTAGAGCTAAGGTATCATGTTCATTGACATAACATTTCTAAATAAAATACTTATTGAATGAATAAAGTGGTTTTGAGTTCAGAAATAAAAAGACCCCTTAGTTTATTTTTTTTTTCACTTTTAAAACACCACCTCAATTTGTCTAAGAATGAGGTGTCAGGAAGAGACTACCAAAAATGCTTCAGTATAGAGAATATAGATTAATATTTTGTACTAGGAAAGTGTATAGGAAATCAAAGACTTTGTGCTACTACATGCATCTCTTATATGCAATACCTAAGTAACTTTTGAGTCTGCATGTAACTTTCCTAAGTGTATGTTGATTAAGCACGTTCTGTGACAGATGAGGTCAGCTGAATGGCAGAAGTGATGAGAACAGCGAGTGTGGTCAAACAATAGAAACAGAGCACTATAACCTGTGATGATAATTTGTCCACAGTCAAAATCTGCAGCCGTTCATAAATATTGTTAATATACCAAAAATTATACCGTTTCACCTTAAGAATAAATGTCTGTGCCTATGATAAATGAAAACAATCTAGGATTCCTGGGGATATAAGGCATTCCTTCACAGGATTTGAAAAGCTCCAAGATTTATTTTAATATGCATTTTAAACAGGTTGACTCTCTCATGTGCCCTGGGCAGTCTCTCTGGCACAGTTGCTGTTGAATGGCTCTCATCAGATCTTCTCCTCAGGCTGTATCTCCTTGATGCAGAGCTTTCCATAACCTTTAGTAGTTGCACTTAATTTTAAATATCTCTGCAAATAATATATTAAGCTCATTTAAATTACTCTCACCTATGTCCATCTTGCTCTTACTGGATATCTGGACAGTTTATCAAAATCATACTCAAATGTTACCATCTGTTTATCCTCATATACTCAATGCTACTGTCAGGTGCATTAAATATCTCCAATTTTGAATGCAGAAATCAGTTTTTCTTCTGTTCTCCCACAGATAATGTATTTTAAAATGAGCAACTAAACACTTACTTATATATTAGAAAGATTATTCTTCTTAGTATTTTATTAACTGTAAGCACACCACATATTTATTTTTCTAAAACAATTAGAACCTATGCTTATGATTACATAGTGCAGATATGCTAAAAGTATTTTCCCATTTTACCATTGGAAGCAATGAACACTGTTACTTTTCTTTGATACACTTAAGATGGTTAGTTGACTGATGGTTTGGATGTCTTCATTTATTTGGCTAATGGCTGTAATGAATATTATTTTGCAAGAATGCAGCATCGCAGAGAAAACTGTTCTATTAACAAATCCTAGCTGTTATTTAAACTGTTTCCTTCATCCCTTTTATCTGGTTCTTATAAACTCTTAATATTGCTCTATATTAAGAGTTTTTTTTTTAAACACAACCCAGGCTTTTTCGTGTAGTCTCCACAGGGGATGTTACCTTATCCACTAAATAGCTGGAACCATTAACTAATTAATGTCACCAGTTTTATTAGAGACTGAGAATGGTCTCCTCTGCAAAATGTTTGCAAGATTTGGAATTTGAAGTTGATTGAAGCAAATTAGTACTGAGAGAAAGGCAGAAGAGATTGCAAGAGAGAGAGAGAGAAAGAGAGTGTAGTACTAGGAACTTGAAAGTTTCTATATAAGTTGTCATTAGTTTGTAAATATTAGTTCAAAATCCAGCTCTGCCTCTCATATTATAGTTAACCACAGTGTTTAATTTAGTTATCAAACATATATGAAGTAATAGATCAGTAGAGCCCACCTTTTATCCTCAGTTTTAATTGTTAGGCAAATAGTCTTTGGTTTTTTAGCTATTTGAAATGAATGTGGACAGTGATTTTTTTATTAAAAATGTGTTCAATTGTAAAGAATATCTGGATATGATAACATACTTTGGTTTAAAGCAAATAATGACCTACCCTTTACTGTCATCATAGGAAACTACAGATGTTTAATAAATGAATTTGCATTAAACTGTTGTATAATGTGTTTCTAGGGACCTTGCCTTAATGTTAAAAAATAGTTTTATTTTAAGAGTTATCCACAAGATTTCCCAAGAAATAAAATCATCTTTGCTGAAGAACCCAATTTAGTAAAGGCTCTTGGGTTTGTAATTAAAAAAATTCTATCCACATCCTAGGTTGAATAAAACAAGAAGAACAGTTAAAATGCTCTGTGGGGGAAAAACACTGCAGGAAAATGACAAGACATTTCTAGACTGTAGGCAGATGTGTCAAGATAAGATGAAAATTATAGTAAATGTCCTGATAGCCAGGGTTCAGAATAAAGAAAGTGGGCATTCTTGTTTATCTGGAAAGAAAAAAAAACAAAACATTTTCTTTAGATCCTTGCATAAGACAGAAGGCAGTGTAAGAGCAGGAATTACTTTTATATTTCTACAGAGTAACGATTCTGAAGTACAGCTAGGAAAATATGCTCAAGACAGACAATTATTTTTGTTGTAAGTAATCTCCTCTGCCATTGACGGATCATATAATAAGGTGAGGAGTTAGTAACAAAATGGTACTAAGAAAAGTATTGAAAGTAAATAGGTAATTTCCATAGCCCTTAGTTATTATCATGTTACTGTGGTGTTGAGTCCCATTGGTGAGTATAATTCTATGAATATATTCACTGCAGAATATATGCATTGGGACAATGAACAATAGAGATGCAGTTTAATGTGTTAACAAGGATGTCTAAAAGTTTTGATCAAAATAAGGCTTAAGGAAGGACAAGTAGAATGTGAGGAAGGTAATTTTCTGGAATGTTTTTGTGTACTTGTTAAACTATGATCTTACATTTCATTGCTCGGTTGCTGGTTGTATGATAAAGCACTGCAGTGTCAAGTGGTGAATCCACACAGCCACGGCCCTCTCCTGTAGCTGTAGCAGTCATGACAGAATTTTCATAAACAGTTAGTGTCTGTGATTCACGCCTAATGTTTATTCCTTTTCAAGTTGTGTTCATCTTGGTTTTTTGTCTTGAAGTATTATACTGACTGAGGGTTTTAGTGTTACAATTGAAGCAGAGATTTCACACCCATGCACGCGCGCACACACACACACAAACACCAATCTTCTTTCTCATGAGACAAGAATCCAGAGAAGCTTATCATGTCCCTTCAGGGCTGGCTGCTTTGTCCTCTTCTGGTATCTAGCTAGGCTGCTCCTCCCTCGGGGGAAGGGGTGCGGGGAGGGTCGAAGAGCCAACCATTGTGTTCATGACAGAAATAGTCCTTGTTCCCCTTACTAGGGTACCCAGTTGGATACTGAGCTACCATGGGCCACATCCAAGCAGGGGTTCTAGTTTATATCCATACATGGTCTTTGGTTGGAGCAGCCAGCCCTGAAGGGACATGATAAGCTAGGGTCAGATGAAAGGGGGGGGG
>CM053750.1:27580853-27599609 GCA_028658305.1 Pachyuromys duprasi | reverse complement strand
AGAATCTTGAGGAAGAAGGGGAGGAAGGACTGTGGGATCTAGGGGAATCAAGGACTTCAAAGAAATCCTACAGAATCAGCAGATCTAGGCTCAGAGGGACTCACAGAGACTGAACTGACAATCAGGGAGCCTGCCTCTCTCTGACCTAGGCCCTCTGCATGTATGTTATTGTTGTCTTGCTTGGGCTTATGGGACTCCCAACAGTGGGAGCAGGGGGTGTCTTTGACTCTTTTTGCCTGCCTTTGGGAACCTTTTTCTCCTACTGGGTTGTCTCTTCCAGCCTTAATGTCAGACATTGTGACTAGTCTTATTGCAACTTGATATCCCAAGTTAGGCTAATATCCATGGGAGGCCTACCCTTTTTCTGAAGAGAAATGAAGGAGGAGTGGATGAAGGATAGAGGGTGGATGCAGACTGGGAGGCACAGGCAGCCTGGGAGGGGAAGAGAAAGGGCTAACTGTGCTCAGGATGTAATATATGAGAGGAGAATAAATTTAAAAAATAGTAAGCCATTCACATAATGAAATATTCAACACAAGGTAAAGAACTAATGCTACACAGTCCCACACTGTAAGTTATAGAAACTATGCAAAGCATGAGAAGCTAGACTCACATCATATTCTGTTTGTATAGCTATGAAAGTCGAATTAATTTATGAAGATAGACATTATAAAGGTAATTATCTGCATGTAGAAGTTGACAATCAATTGACAAGAGAATATTATTCATGATTAATAGAAATGTTTTGCATGTCTCATTGGTGATGTTTTATAGACAAATATGAATGTCAACTTTCATGAAAGTGAATAGTTGGTGTTATACATTTAACATGTATTAATGAAAACTAACTTTAAAAAGAAAAAAAGAACCAAAATTATGTGATGATTGTGTTCTAATATCAATTCATATACTAATAAGGGACACACTATACTTAGTAAGCAACTCTTATTCAAGTAATAGTTTTTGCTTTATTTTAATACTCAGGAAAAATGCAAGATGATAATGTATTGAGAACAAAGAAATGGCAGCTTAATTTTTCTTCTGTATCTTTTGCAACACCATTATTTCCACATTTGGTTATATGACCTGTAGTAATTTTATTTATTTGAGGTATTTTATGTACTCATTTGTCCTTAAATACTATATTAATGGTGTTATTAGCTATTGGAAATTATACCATTAACTTATGGAACTAACCACTGAATCCACTGAACATTTAACAACTTGAAAACTAAAAATCTCTATTGGTCTGTATCTGTATACTCTTGCTGATCACATGATCATGAATGGCAGCAACACTGCACAGATTTGTACAGTTAGGTTGTAGTTATTAGCAGGATCTGGTTTTGTCCTACTTCTTGTTTTCTCCTACTTCCAATGGGGGCCTCTGAAAGACTCTACCCAGTAAAATAACAAAGCAGATGCTGAGACTCATAACCGAACCTTGGGCAGAGTGCAAAAGAACGGAGAGCTAATGAGACCTGGAGAGGACAGGAGCACCACAAGGACCAAATATATCTGGGCACAGGGGTCTTTTCTGAAACTGACTCTCCAACCAAGGACCATGCATGGATATAACTTAGAACCCCTGCTCAGACGTAGCCCACATCAGCTCAGCATCTAAGGGGGTTTCCCTATTAAGGGGAACAGTGGAGGGCTCTTTGACCTCTCCCTTCCTCCGCCCCCCCCCCCCCAGGGAGAAGTAGCCTTGCTAGGTGACAGAGGAGGACACTGCAGCCAGTACTGAAGATACCTGATAAACTAGGGTCAGATGGAAGGGGAGGAGGACCTCCCCTACAAGTGGACTTAGAGAGAGGCAGGGAGCAGATGAGGAAGGGAGGGTGGGATTGGGAGGGAATGAGGGAAGGAGCTACGGCTGAGATACAAAGTAAATAACCTGTGATTAATATTAAAAAATTAAAAATATTTTAAAAACACAAGGAATATGAATGGATATAACCTAGAACCCCTGCCCAGATATAGCCCATCGCAACTCAGTATCCGAGTGGGTTCCCTAGTTAGGGGAACAGGGACTATCTCAGACATGAACTCAATGGCTGGCTCTTTGAATCTTCCTCTCCTCCCCACTTCCAGGGAGGAGCAACCTTGCTAGGCCACAGAAGAGGACATTGTAAGCAGCCCTGAAGAGATCTGATAAACTAGGATCAGATGGAAGGGGTAGAGGACCTTCTCATCATTGGACTTAGAGAGGGGCAGGGAGGAGGTGAGGTCAGGAGGGTGGGATTGGGAGGGAATGAGAGAGGGAGCTACAGCTGGGTTACGAAATAAATAAATTGTAATTAAAAAAAACACAAGATCTCATTTTAGCAGTGGGCACAGTAATTAATTTATGTGCATATGTATTTGTACATGTATGTGTATTGTGTCTGTGTGTGTACATATGTATGAATGCAAATATGTGGATGTGTTTGTACATGAGTGCATATGTGTATGTAAGTGTGCATGTGTGTGTATGCCTGTGCATATACGTACACATGCTTGTAAGAAGAATAGAAAATCTGATGTGGTTCTTAGGCACCATCTACTTTAATATTTGTTAGCTTTGGATTCTATTTTTATGTTTCAAGAGAGTTTTTGTTGATAAGATCTAGACAAGTCCATGCTGCCTAGCCAGAAAGCCAAGGAAATTTGCCAGCATTATCATGGAGCACAGAAATCACAAACATATCACTATGCCTGGCTTTTCCCATGAGTTCAGGGAGTAAAACAGGGTCCTTTTGCTTGTGCATTGAGGGCTTCCTTACTGCGCTGTCCCCCAGTACCCAAGATTTATATATGTTAAACTGCCTTTGTCTCATATGATCTCCTGATCATAAGATACATGATAACTCCATTAAAGGAACTGCAACATAGTTAAATAGTGTTGTATGAGGTAGGGTAATAATTTCTGTGCTGTTATAATAATAGATGACATATATGTAAATACTGTAAGTTACGGAGTAAAAATTAATCAATAAGCCTTAAAAAGCCATAATGTGAGCAATAATATCTTCATATTTTATATAGAATGGTGGGATATTTCACATGAGAAATATATTACTATTTTATATGATATTACATCAATTTTATAAGTAAGGGAAATAATTTTGTGATTCTTATAAAATTTAAAAATGTTTAGAACTCAGAATCTCCTTCAATACCCTGATGGGTAGAGTCTTTCAGAGGTCCCCCCTGTGGAAGGTTTCTATCCTGTTCCTAGATTCTCCTAGATATCTATCCTGTTTGCCCTTTTGAATGAGGACTAAGCTTCTTCTCAGGCGTCCTCCTTGTTTAGCTTCTTTAGGACTATATATTTTGGTATGTTTATCTTATCTTATATGACTAATATCAACTTCATAAGTAAGTATATACCATGTGTGTCTTTCTACTTCTGGGATACCTCATTCAGGATGATCTTTTCTAGTTTTCACTACTTGCCTGCAAATTTCATGATATCTTTGGTTTTAATTGTTGTGTAGTACTCCATTGTGTAAATGTACCACAATTTCTGTATCCATTCATTGGTTGAGGGGCATCTGGGTTATTACGAACATAGTTGAGCAAATGTTCTTATACGGTTGAGCATCTTTCTGATATATGTCCAGGAGTGGTCTAGCTGGATCTTAAGGTAGCACTGTACTTAATTGTTTGAGAAAGCTCCAGATTGATTTCCAAAGTGGCTGTATAAGTTACATTCCCACCAGGAATGGAGGAGGGTTCCCCTTTCTCCACATCCTCTCCAGCATGTGTTGTCACTTGGATTTGTGATTTTAGCCATTCTGATGGGTTTAAGGTGAAATCTCAGGGTCGTTTTTTATTTGCTTTTCCCAGATGACTAAGGACATTGAACATTTCTTTAAATGTTTCTCTGCCATTTAATATTCCTCTCTAGGGAATTTTCTGTTTAGCTCTGTACCGCATTTTTTAATTGGATTTGTTGATGTTTAACTTGTTGAGTTCTTTATGTAATATGGATATTAGCTCTCTGTCAGATGTAAGGGTGGTGAAGATGTTTTCCTAGTCTGTAGGCTGTCCTTTTGTTCTATTGACAGTGTCCTTTGATTGACAAAAGCTTTTTAGTGCCATGAAGACGAATTTATTTATTTTGGATCTTAGGGCATGAGCTGCTGGTGTTGGTAGACAGAAATGCTGAATTCATAACTGGCCATTGTACATAGTGCCACAGTAACCGTGGTATACAAGTATTTTTGTTTGTTTGTTTCTGTTTTTGTATCCTAATTTCATTTCATTCAGGAGTGAGATAGCTTGACTGCACGACAGTTCTAATTGTAATTACTTATTTCATATTATGTTATTGTTTATACAGTGGATAGACTTAGTGATATTGAAGGGAATGTGTTTTCACTGACTGAGATTTGATTTTGTAGCAATCTGTGTACTTCTACCATTGTTCCACAATTAATAGGTCACTGGATTCTGAAATAATTAAAAGAGACATGACACTAATAATTTCTTCTATCACAGTAACTCCCTTGATATGGTTGATCTAAGTGCAATGATCTTTGGAACTAAGTGAACAGAAGCAAAAACTCTCTGATTACATTTTCAGTGATACACTCCTCCCTGCGTTTTCATCAGCATGTTAAACCATTACTCAGTCTTTGACTAGATGTTAGGGCTCACACAGCACAGATACGCAGGTGGAGCCTGCTCTGCCAGTAGATTTATGATGACATTTTTCTTGGGGACATCCATTCTCATTCATTTATGTTCCTGTCTCGTACAAAAGGACAATTGAATGATAAAAACAGTTATCTCATGACCTGCAAAGCCAAGAATTTAAACAGCCTGTGCCTCGCACAAACATCTTCAAACATTGTATCTGTTATATTACTTGAGATGAGATGAGTATATTAAAGTTTAATTTAAAACACATTTTTTTTCTAAACAGTATTTGATATTACTGAGAAGTACCCCTGAGGAAACAAGGCTTTTAAATGACTATGAAGAGATTTTATGAGCCAACACAGCAGAAATTTTGCTGTTAGATAGTGTGTACTAGAAATATCAAAGACAGCACACCATGAAGCATCACCAACATGGCTGCCTGAACATGACCTGAACAAGCATGATGTTCATAGAAATGCTAACATTGGTAGGAGAAAGTTCATAAGGCTTCATACTTAGACATAGAACTACAGGCACTAAGGAATGTTGAGAGCAGGAGGTATATTCTTCTCCAAGAAAAAACTCACCAAATAAATATTCTTGAAAATATATCATGCAAGCATCATTAAACAGACTAAGTAGGTTGTACTTTTACATCCAGGTGTACATACACACACACACACACACACATACACACACTCATCAATTAAAGAAAAAGTGGTGAACTTGAATGAGAATAGAGGTGGGGGGTGTATATGGAAAGGATTAGACAGAGGAAAGAACATGAGGCAAATGATACAGTCTTAAAAAAATAAAAATTCCTGTGAAGTCAACTGAGAAGAGGTGTGTTTTTGTTCGTGGAGTGGGAACATGAAACATTAACAGTTTTTTCATTAATATTGGAACTACAATATTGTCAGCAAAGAAAACACCATAGCACGTAGGATCCAGGAAAGGTGGGAGGATAAGAAATAATTTATCATATGATTTATAACTTCACTTCATAGAGAAAGATATTATTATGGTACAAATACGTTACATCTAGAAATGATTATAGTTAAAACATTTTATGTTTCTACACAAGCTGGATGAGGTCTACACAAGTTTGGTGGAACAAAAGTGACTGGAAGTTGTTCTTGCTCAATTAGCTGCATGAGCTGTCTCTATCCATGTTAGTGAGATGAATGCTACTATGTTTTGTCCTCCACATGTGCAACTGCTGTGTTCATCTGCTTTCTTGGTTTACAGAACTTGTAGATGAAATATGGGCTTCATGGGAGAATATCGGAGATTTGAAAATTTCCATTTTCAAATATTCCTGGCTCCTGTTGCTGCCATTTTTACACTGCTATAAGATCAGAATTTACCTTATACTGTCTCTGAGGCAGACTTCTAAGATTTGCACCCTTTATCCCAAGGTCTTCTGGAGCTCTTAGTTTTATCTCTCTCTCTCTCTCTCTCTCTCTCTCTCTCTCTCTCTCTCTGTGTGTGTGTGTGTGTGTGTGTGTGTGTGTGTGTGTGTGATTATTTCTGCACTCAATGGGCATGGATGAGACAGATTTAATTGAACATTGAAGTCTACTCTCTTGCCCTTCATTCTAGAAACCTGATGTTTTTACATCATGCTGCAAATAACTGGGAAGACCACTCAGTTGATTCTGAGAAGTATATAGTTTCCAAAGTACAACTGGACCTAACTAGAGGAAGAAATACTAGATTCTTGTTTCAGAACAAGTTTAAATAATTAGCACATATGATATAAAGATTACATGTATGATAACAAAACTCTAAAAGTGGCATCAGTAAGAATTAAAAATTCTGTCACTTCTTAGTGTCAAAAAGCCACTAAAATATTTGCTGTAAATTACTTTCAGAAAATTGTGGTGCATCAACAAAAATTAACCAAATAAAAGAAACAATGCTTGCACATGCTGTCTGTGTTGATCTTCTATCATCAGCCAATAATTAGATGGGATTATAAATAATGATTATTGTTTAAATCAATCACAGAAAATGGTGCCAAGTATGAAAAGAAGTACTTGATGTTGCTCAGTAGTTAGAATTTTTGAGATATAACTGTATAATGTATAATTTTATAAATATATGATAATAATGAATAACTATTCTTCAGGAGAAGCCCTTATACATTATCAACATTGTAAAAGTAAACTATAGGCTGAATGTTATGAAAGTGAAAGTTTTGAATTTTACTAAGAAAAAATGTAAACATACTGTAATCCCTTCCCCCAAAATTCAAAAGCGGTACACCATGACTAAAACATAGTTAACATAGTTTGTTAACCTCATTTGCTTTATTTATTGAGGAAATAAAGTTTCACTAATGTTTTTATCAATTTAAAATTAGAATTTTTTGTTTAGTGTGTATGTGTTTATGTTTGTGTGTATGTGCATACACACATGTAGCACACAACATATATGTATGAAGGTCACAGGACAACTAGCTGGAGGTGGTTCTCTCCTTCCATGGCATGGATCCTGCGGTTAAGACTCAGCTTAACAAGCATTGTGCAAGTACTTTCCCCTCTGAATCATCTCACTGCTACTTTTTAAAAATTGTTTTATGTGCAGGGGCTAATCTTCTCTATATCGTTCCAATTTTATTATATGTCTTGCCAAAGTGACTGTCTCTGACATGAAATCAGTGGCTGGCTCTTTGATCACCTCCTCTTGATGGAGAGCAGCCTGACCAGGCCACAGAGGAAGACAATGCAGCCAGTCCTGATGAGACCTGATAGGGTCAGATGGTAGGGGAGGTGGACCTCCCTTACCAGTTGACTTGGAGAGGGGCGTGGGAGGAGTAAAGGGAGGAAGGTTGGGATTGGGAGGGAATGAGGGAGGAGGCTACAGCTGGGATACAAAGTTAATTAAATGTGATTAATATAAAAATAAAAATTTAAATTAAAACAAAGCAAAAAAAGAAATTTCCTTTAACTCCAATTTTTAAAAAAATGCTTTATGCTTCCTAAAAAGGTATGGTTCTTTAATTAAAACTTTTAAAAGTTTAATTTATTTTTTATGATTTATTCACTTTACATCTAGATTGTAACCAACTCCCTGTCTCCTCCTGTTCCCAGTCCCCTCCCTCTTACCCCCAATTTCTCAGAAAGAAGGACCCCTCCTCCCCTACCATCTGACTCCAGCCTATCAAGTCTCATCAGAAGTGCCTGGATCTTCTTCCTCTGTGGCCTGACAATGTTGTCCCCCACCCCGCCCCAACACACACACACACCCCACCAGAGGGATCAAAGAGCAGGCAACAGAGTCCATTTCAGAGACAAACCCTGTTTTCTTACTAGGGCACTCACATAGAGACTGAGTTACCTATGGACTACATCTGAGCAGGGGTCTAGTCCTCATCACGCATGGTCTTTTGTTGGTACATCAGTCTCTGCAGGATCACCTGGACCCATATTTGTTGGCTTTATGAACTAAGAGGCCATGCTTACGAGTAAAATCTTGTATAGTACATGGAGAATATGAAGACAGCTATGGTAATTAGGTGAAAAGACATAATTTTGAATTTACTGATTGCTGGTTTGAAAATTCATCAATAGTCTTACCCAGCTATGAAGTCTACAAGAGTACACATTTTATATTAAAGGAAGAAGGAGGAGGATGAGGAGGAGTAGGAAGAGAAGGAAAAGAAGAAGGATAAGGAGAAGGAGAAGGAGAAGAAGAAGGGAAACTTCCCAAAATAGATCATTGATTATATTCTCAGTAGGATTATGGTTTGAGAGAAGTGGGAATGCAAACATGTTTACAAATTTTAGCATTTATTAACATGTCTTTTTAAATTAAATTTTATTATATATATTAATAATAGTTTATTCACTTTGTATTCCAGCTGTAGCCCTCTCCCTTATTCACTCTCAATCCCACTCTCTCTCCCTCATATTGTCCCATGTTCCTCTCCAAGTCCATTGATAAGGGGAAGTCTTCCTCCCCTTCCATCTGACCCTAACTTATCAGGTCTCATCATGACTGGCTGCAATGTTCTCCTCTGTGGCCTGGCAAGGCTGCTCCCCCACTTAGGGGGAGGTGATCAAAGAGCCAGCCACTGAGTTCATATCATGGACAGTTCCTGTTCCCCTTACTAGGGAGGCCATTTGGAGCCTGACCTGCCATGGGCTACATTTGAAGAGGGGTTCTACATTATATATATATATAAATGGTACTTGGTTGGAGTATCAGTCTTAGAAAAGAGCCAAGGGCCCAGATTTTTTGGTTCTGTTGCTCTCCTTGTGAAGCTCCTATCCTCTCCAGTTTTTACAATCCCCTTCTTCTTTCATAAGATTCCCTTCACTCTGCCCAAAGTTTGGTTATGAGTCTCAGCACCTGCTTTGATACATTGCTGGATAGAGTCTTTCAGAGGCCCTCTGTGGTAGGCTTCTGTCCTTTTTCCTGTTTTCTCCTTCTTCCGTTGTCCATCACACTTGTCTTTCTGAATGAGGATTTATCATCTTACCCAGGGTCCTCCTTGCTTACCTTCTTTTAGCTTCTTTAGGTGTACAGATTTTAGTATGTTTCTCCTATATTATATGTCCAATAACCACTTATAAGTAAGTATATACTGTGTGAGTCTTTCTGCTTTTGGGGTACCTCACTCAAGATGATCTTTTCTAAACCCCACCATTTACCTGCAAATTTCATAATTTCCTTGTTTTTAATTGCTAAGTAGTATTCCATTGTGTAAATGTACACAATTTCTGTATCCATTCCTCAGTTGAGGGATATCTGGGTTGTTTCCAGGTTCTGGCTATTAGGAATAAAGCTGCTCTGAACATGGTTGAACAAATGTCCTTGTGTACTTGAGGATCTTTTGAATATATGCCTAGGAGTGGTATAGCTGGATCTTGAGGAAGCGCTATTCCTTATTGTCTGAGAAAACAGCAGATTGATTTCCTAAGTGGTTGTATAAGTTTATTAACAGTCTTAATAAACAAACTAGAGATTTTAAACAAGTCAGTATTTAGATATGAGACTTATGATTAGTTTTAAATGCATTTAGCTAAGCACATTTTGAAACATTGAGTAGAAGTAACAAAGGGGAGATAGGCACTGTGTTTCTGCAGTGAGGTTCAGAGCCCTGTCTGAGGGATAGACTTGTCAGGAGAACTGCAATCCCTTCTACTGTCCACCGGGTACTAGCTGAGATTCTGAAGACACACTGACATTTCTTAAAAAGAACAATTTTTTTTTCTTGATTTAAGACTTGGCAAATAATGTAAGATTTTACTTCTTTTGTAGTGCATGCAAGCCAATATAAGACAGACTAAAACATCACTGTGTACGTAATGCTTCAGACTACTTTGTATAAAATGAAAATAGAATTATCTAAAAATTTAATTTCATAAATGCTGGACGTAGTCTATGAAAACGAGTATTTATTTTGGAAACTTTTTTCTGCCCTTTTACTTTATGACATCTGGAAAACTTTACTGATAATCAAGGCTGAATAACTTAGAGCATCTACAATCAGTGTGTAATCAGATCTGATGAGAAAGCTTTTCCACATGCTTATTGCATACCTAGATAGATATATCTTCAACACACTGTTTTAAAGGGTTTCTCCGTGAGACCCAGCCTTTACTTCTTGAACCAGACACATTCTTTGGTTATCAGTGTTTTGCTATGTCACTATTTCTGATCAGTTTAGGAGGAATAATGGCATTTCAAATCCAGTCTAGCTTTTTGCTCCAAAATCCAGCCTGATACTGATGTGGGTATTTCTGTGAATATTTGTTTAAAAAAAACTGCTTTATTCAGAGTCACTTCTAAATATTTGGCATGTAAAATGTTACTAAATGAAAATTAATTGCCTTTCATAAAAAGGGACATTTTACAAGACTGTGTAATCATATTAGAGTAATGACAGGGCTCACTAATGGAAATTAAATGTGAGGCTGGGTGTTCTGGCTACATGGCCTGGGAACTGAGTTTGCATGTAAAAGTATAATTTCTGTCCCCACTGAGTGGATTTTTGAATCTCAAAATAATTAGTTCTGTCAAATAATTAATTTTGTTGACAGGATTAAGTTGAGAATATACAACCTCACATATACATACTTTAATTGTTTGGAATGAAAAGATGATATAAAACAATAATCTCAATTCTGGCTGTCAAACTTGATCAAGTCAGTCCTTTTCTACTTTGGGGATTCGGTTTAATAACCTTGACTGTGTATCCTCTAAGTGATCACCTTCCTTGCAGTGCATGTGCTTTAGGTATGTGAAAGAAACATTTCTGGGCTTTACAATCAAACAAACAAAGAAATCAACAGCACAAAACAAAGAATGAAACAACAACAACAAAGGCTACAGGCCCCCCAAAATACCTCTCCTTTGTTAGTATGCTATATTTCTGACATTCATTAAGAAAACATCAACTACATAAACCATAATGTCTTTGATTTTTGTTGATGAATTTACTCATGCACAGTTCTACTTATTTAGTTTACTAGTTTCTTTCTTTCTTTTTTGAAAAAATCTGCTTTGTATTTTCTAACCTATTGTGATATGGAACCCCGCATTTATTTTGGTGATGGTAGCAGGGACAAACGCAGCCATGCTCAGAACGCATGCGCTGTGTCTCTGTCTCAGCAGTTTTCCTTTAGCACTGCCTTTGAACAAGCAGATCTTTTTGTTGCCACTGATGCCAAGCACATCAGGCTTTGTAGAAGCGTCTCCTCCTGTGTTACTAAATGTTGACTCCATTCCCAGAGTTACTAGTGGAGTAACTCAAGGAGCTAACTAATGTAAACTAACTAATGTAAACTAAGGGCACTTTATTGTATGCCCTATGCTCTTAATATTATGTTAGTGCTTCTATATCTCTAATTTTCTTTTATTTATTTGCATTTTAATTATTTACTACAAATTATTTACTTTTTATCCCTGCTGTAGTCACTTATCTCGTCTCCTCCCAGTCCCTTCCTCCTTCCTTCTTTTCCCACAATGCCCCTCCACTAGTCCACTGATAGTGTAGGTCCTCCTCCTTTTCAGTTTGACCCTAGCCTATCAGGCCTCATCAAGGCTGGCTGTATCCTCATCCTTTTTGGCTTGGTAAGGTTGCATCCCCCAGGTGATCACTGAGTTCATGTCAGAAACAGCCCCTGCTCTCCTTATTAGGGAACACACTTGGAAACTGAGCTGCCGTGGGCTACATCTGTGCAGGGGTTCTAGGTTATCTCCATGCATGGTCCTTGGTTGGAGTATCAGTCTCTGCAGGACCCCTGGGCCCAGATTTTTTGGCTCGTTGGTCTCCTTGTGGAGCTCCTGTCCCTTCTAGGGCTTTCTATCTCCCCCTTCTTTCATAAGATTTCCTGCACTCTGCCTGAAGTTTGGCTATGGGTTTCAACATCTGCTTTCATACTCTGGTGGGTAGAGTCTTTCATCGGACCTCTATAGAGGGCTCTTGTCTTGTTCTCTGTCTTCTCCAATTTCTGTTGTCTATCCTATTTACCCTTCTGAATGAGGATTAAGCATCTTCCCTAGTGTCTTTCTTGTTATTTAGCTTCTTTAAGACCATAGATTTTAGTGTGTTAATCCTATATTATATAGCTAATATCCAGTTATAAGTGAGTATATACATTTGTGTCTTTCTGCTTCTGGGTTACCTCACTTAGAATGATCTTTTCTAGTACTATCCATTTGTCTGCAAATGTCATGGTTGCCTTGTTTTTAATTGCTGAATAGTATTCCATTGTGTAAATGTATCACAATTTCTGCATCTGTTTCTCAATTGAAGGACATGTAGGTTGTTTTCAGATTCTAGATATTACGAATAGAGCTACTATGAACATCCTAGTTGTATAGTTGCACATATTTTGCGTATATGGCTAGGAATGGTATAGCTGGATCTTGAGGAAGCACTATTCCTAATTGTCTGAGAAAGCACTAGATTGATTACCAAAGTGGTTGTACAAGTTTACATTTCTACTAGCAATGGAGGAGGGTTCCTCTTTCTCCACATCCTCTCCAGATTGTGTTGACACTTGAGATTTTGATCTTAGCCTTTCTGATGGGTTTGAAGTGAAATTTCAGGGTCGTTTCGTATTGCATTTCCTTGATGACTAAGGATGTTGAGCATTTCTTTAAGTTTTTCTCTGGCATTTGATATTTCTCTATTGAGAATTCTCTAACACTTTACCCCATTTTTAAATCAGATTTCTTTGTTGGCTGGTGTTTAACTTCTTGAGGTTTTTATATATTCTGGATTTAGCCCTCAGTAAGTTGTAGGGTTCATGAAGTTCTTTTCCCAGTCTGTAGGCTGTTGTTTGTTTGTTTGTTTGTTTGTTTTTGTTACAGTATGCTTTGCCTTAGAGAGGTTTTTCAGTTTCATGAGGTTCCATTTATTGATTGTTGATCTTAGATCCTGTGCTGTTGGTGTTCTGTTCAGGAAATTGTCTCCTGTGCCAACGAGGTCAAGGCTCTTCTCCACTTTTTTCTTCTAACAGGTTTTGTGTGTCTGGCTTTATATTCAGGTCTTTGCTCTACTTGGACTTTAGTTTTGTGCAGTGTGATAAAAATGGATTTATTTGCATTTTCTACATGTAGCCATCCAGTTAGAACAGCACCATTTGTTGAAGATATATTTTTCCATTGTATAGTTTTGGCTTCTTTGTAAAAAATCAAGCATCCACAGATGTGTGGGTTTATTTCTCGGTCTTCAATTCGATTCCATTCATCTACCAGTCTGTTTCTATTACTGTTGCTCTATAGTACAACTTGAGATCAGGGATGGAGATACCTTCATATGATCTTTTATTGTACAAGGTTTTGTTTTGGTTTTTTGTTTGTTTTTTTAGCAATTCTGTATTTTTTGTTTTTCCATATGAAGTTGAGAATTGTTTTTTCAATATCTGTAAAGAATTGCGTTGTTATTTTAATGGGCTTTTCAAAGATGGCTCTGAAGTTAATTATCATGAACTTCACAATTCAAATGTTTAGGCTTCTAAACTACTAATAAAATATGTTGTAAACTTTTGTAGTTTCGTTTTTGAGAAATACAACCATGAAAATAATGTATTTCCTTTAGAAAGAGTATTTTTATCTGACTTTTATTGAAATGTAAAATGTTGAAAATCAAGGTTAATAATATTCTTTGGGATCACAATGAACTACTCCCCAGTGTCACTCAAATATACCTTAAATTGTTACATAAAAATTTTAAAAATCTGTGCTGATGGAAGTCCTGTACTGATATTTTTAAATTGCTCACTTGGGGATCATTAATTTCCACAATGGTTTTTATTGAATTATTTTACCCTAAAACAACCTGACACTTAAAATTTCAGGATGGCAGATATTTATTGTGTCTTCTGAATTTAACATAGGTAATATAAAAATCTACATCTGAAACCCATGACTAGACATAACAACATGTAATAAAAAATGTGTATGTGGACACAATCAGAGTTTGACTGTAACGTGGCAGGCATTTGCCTAGAGGAGGACGTGTTTTTGAGCAATGAGTAGAACACTGCAGAGTTTGGTGTCATTTCCAGTGACCTGGCTAACTAATGAGAGTGCATCCTACATTGTGAACTATTATTTCTGCTCTACAGACCACTTGTCCTATCTTCTGTTTAATAAAAATAACTACAAGTTTACAAAGAGTAAGATGCCATCTTCAAATTCTACGCATTCTGCAAATATAAAAATGTAATTATTTGAGCATGAAGACTTGTTTGATTTTTTTCTTAGCTTGTGTAGCTGTGCAGAATTGAAGTAATGCATTAAAATTTAAGACCGGTATTATTGGGCAACAAAAGAGCTTTAAAATTATGATTATTAAATTATAAAGTGACTATTTTGAACTTTTTATATTAATTAATTTTTATATTAAATAATTTTACAATGTATAGCTGTTGTGCTTATGTGTATATCAGTGCAACATGTACCTGTCTTAAGAGGTTATTAGATTCCTTGAAACTAGATTTTAGCTACCACATAGGGACAAAGAATCAAACCTACTTCATCTGGAAGAACAGTGCTCCTAACACCTGAGCCACCTTTTCAGCCTCAATTTTGAAATCTTTTAAAAATGTGATTCTGTATTGAGACATCGCAGAGAAACCGTAGCTGGATTTCACTCTGCAATTTAGCTTGTGGCATATGGTTAGCGTCTTGTAATTAGGAGGAAATAAAAAGGTCTACCCAAGTACAAAGTATATTAATTTGCTATCAAGGATGGCTCATCAAGTCTCATTAAGTGCACAGTTTGTGTTTGTGCCTATTGCTCTGTGACTCAGGAGATGAGCCCGAATGATTTTAGAGCTCAGAGAGGTTCCTTTTTACCTCCCATGGCAGAGTTGGTAGTCACTATGAAAATGGTTTCCTCTGAAGTCATAGGAGTAAGATGTAGGTGACAGCTGTGAACATTTATGTAGAAAATTACATGTGACTTCTTTGCTTTTACACTTTGAGTAGTTTTTATTAGGGAGTAAGACCAGTATATTTGACAGTTTCCAGTAAGGGAATTGTGGATGTTTCCCAAGTTCATGCTTTATACACTTATTATTACATTCCTTAGGAAGGGGGAAAATTAAGTGTGCATTTTAAAAGTCCTTGTCTTACTATGGAATAATGGGTAACCTTTACCAGGGTCAGCATCAAGTTATACATTTGTTTTCAGTAATCAAAACTTACATGTATTGATTTTGTGTATCATGAAGGGGTGCATGTATGCCACAGGCAGGTATAAACAAGAAAACAACTCGAGGCACTCAGTTCTGCCCTACCACCTTTTAGGTCCTGGGAGTCAAATCCTGATAGTTAGACTTGACAGCAGGTACCATTACTGGCTTAGACGCCTTTGCCCCAGCATCAAAGAATTTCCACAAGCACATATAAACCTGATGGCAATGTTTGGATCATAATAGAAAGAGGAGTCCCAGGTAAAATTTAGAGAAAACACATTAGGCACATCAAAAGATACTTCAGAAACACTGACTTTTTTTGAAGTTAATGTCCCACAGGGTAAAGTTCTTGAACTATATAAAGTGTAGGCAAGTACACCATGAGAAGAAAATGACTTGAGAATTGAATTCATAAGTACGTACTCTCCCACCGAGTTTTAGAGACCGCATTGTGACTCAAGCTGAGTTCACCCTGCTGCTTACACAAAGATGCACCTCATACACAGTCATGTCAGCTGCACTTGGGCTTACCTGCCCTACCATCATGGATGCCACTAGACTTTTGATCCTTCTTTGTTCTCTTCATGAAATAGTACAAATCCTGTACAGCCATCGACTCACAGAATATTAGCAAGAGTGACACAGCTTGAGTTTCAAATTGCCATATAAGCATGAAACATAACTTAGAAAGAATTTTTCAAGGAACTTCAGTGTGCTTTATTTATGGACTTTTAGCTTCAGGTGTGTGCAGGTCTCAGTCTACGAGGCTGACTCCTGGAAACCTGGCGAAGGAAGAACGTGCAAGGCTGCTTCCACACAGAATACATTTAGATTACAATTGTTAGAGAATTATGATAATTCTGAACGTACAAAGCTCTTGACATTGCATTGTTGTAGGCCCCCAAATGTTAATTATTTAAAGTGGGACTCTGGCTTGTATGTTTGTCATTCTATAATGAAGTATGTGAGATTAGGTAACACAAAGAGTGGGCATTGGTTTCTAGAGTCTGGGAAGCTCATGAACAAGGCTCTAATAAGTTTGCTTTGTTTAGAAGTCCTTGTTCTGGCCTCCCAAGTGCCATTTTGAGCATGGACTTTTCCATGGAGCCAGATACACATGTACAGAAAAATAGCCACTTCCATTCAGTTTCTTTTTAAATGTATGTGTGCGTGTGCACACATGTGCCTGCGTGTGCATGTGTGTGTGTGTGTGTGTGTGTGTGTGTGTGAGTGTGTGTGTGTGTGTGTGTGTGTGTAAAGAGGACAGAGGTTTTCAAAGAGACAAGGTCGCTCACTAAATCTGAAACTACCAATATAGCAGGACTAGCTGTCCAGCAGGTTCCAAAGATTCTCCTACACTGTCTTTCTGTATTAGGGACTGTGGGTGCATGCCACTGAACCTTCCTCGTTACATTGGTGTTGTGTATCCAAACTCAGGTCCTCATGCTCTTACAAAAAAAGCATTCAGGGAACCATGTTCTAGGCCCCCTCAACCCTTTTGTAAGGTTTCTAATCACACTCATGAGGGTATGCTCCTTTAACTTAATCACCTCATAATGGTCCCAACTTTTAAAGGTGTTACAGTGGGGTGTAAGTTTCAACATGTGTAATTGCTATGTTTACATATTGCAATTCATTGCAATTCAGTTTTATCCTGATAGGGGAATAGTCAGTGAATGCCCTTAAGCAGGGCTTTGAGTGGCATTTTGTTGCGTGTGAAGTGGGGTATACAGGAATCGGCTGCTTCAGAAAGAAACCTGGTTTAACAAGTAGGGGCATTCTGATAGATGAGAGGGTTCTCTCAAAAGCCCTAGCTGTTCTAGCAGATGGTGCCCAGGAAGTAGCCATTATATGTAATATAATATAATTATATGTAAGTGTTTCATAGACATTAGCACTAAGACTAATCAGTCAATTTGCCTGCTGCATATGAAGATAGAAGAGAACATCAGCACTGCTTTAAGGATCATGTGGCTTTGGGAATTTCATGCCTCAAAAATGTACACACATACTTGCTACACCTGTGCTTTTTGGTATGAATCCTTCTAAAGCTGAGGTCATTGCAGTTTGTGTTTATGATCCTAAGTGATAGTAAATTTTCTTCTGCCAAATGCATTTCAGAACTACCAAGTAAACAATAGCTTACCCAGTGATCACAATTATGCTGGAAACTGCTGTAGCAAAATGAAAGATTTTCTTTCATTTATTAGAGGAAACCGCTTCATGCTCATTTTTAAATAGCATTTATTTTCCTGTATTGTATATTGTGTACAATGGTGATAAATTGTTTCAAATGAATGAATGTTTTACATGTCATTTCAAATAGTGACTGCCATTTGAAATAAGCATTTTAAGTATCTTAATTCAGTATTTAGCTTATTTTACTTTTGACATGGTTCTCAAAAGCTATGATGAAGTTCAAAATCAGATCATTTTAGTTAATGGTGATGGGTATTCCTGCATTTCTCTGATGCTCAAGTCTGCTTCTACTCTCCACGCACACATGCTCATGTCTGCAAACAGAGCATCTCCACCTCTTCAGCATAGAAGCTCTTGTGCTTGATTTAGATAGCTGCTCATGCCGGAAAGGACATTACAAGCTTGGAATATAAGGAAGAAAAAGAAACAATCTCGATATAGAGCTTATAAGAGGGAATACATTTTCAGTTGACACACTGAGGAAAAACCTATTTCCCAGGGCTTAGTTATGACAGAGCCTCTCATAAATGTTAACCTACAGCAAAGATTTTTTTCTTCCTTCAGAATCTTTGACTGTTTTATATTTGACAGTCATTAAAATCTATTGTATGGGCAATGAAAACAGTGGCTATTATACACACACACACACACACACACACACACACACAGTTTCCCCTATAATTATTTAAAAGTCAGATGTACAAATGGTTTACCTTCATTTATAAAATTGTGTTCATCTCATTGACCAAAGCAATTAAATTTCTTTACTGAAAACGGAGTGTAGTGAAATTATTTTAGAACTATGTGACTTATCTCCATGTTATAATCCTTGAAAATTTGAAAAGCAAATTCTCTGGGAATAATTAATATGTAGGGTTTATTTTGAAGCTCTTTAGTGACAATTGTGTCAAAAATAATGAATCAAGCAAAAAGTTATTTCTGTTTAATATGACAAAATCATAGAAGTCCTCTGTACAAGCAGTAACCCTCTCTAAACTACAGTGGGGTAAGCTTTCTAGTTTTTAGATGCCCACTGGAAATCCTAGTGTAAATTATAGGACTTTCTCAAGTTTCGTTTCACATTGCTCTGAGTGATACAAATCTGTTACTGATAAATTGTTTTGCATTAGTAATTTCTTCCTTTTTAAAATTTCATTTATTTACTTATCTATTTGCATATGGGTGTTTTTCCTGCATATATGTCTGTGCACCATTGGCATGCACAATCCCCACAGGTCAGATGAGGGTGTTGGATCACATGGAACTG
>CM053750.1:27549144-27580353 GCA_028658305.1 Pachyuromys duprasi | reverse complement strand
ATTCTATTCACTGAGATAAATACAGAATTTATCATGTCAACTCCATGTTAATCACTTGCTTATTAAAAACAAAATATATTGTACAATTTGTACATAAATTAGAAAATAAGAGAAACATTGAAAGTGAGCTGTTATTTTTTGTACTGTAGAATTACTACAGTATTGTCTTCAGAAACACAGATTCCAATCTGGGAGCCAAAGGAAATAGCTTTCTCAGGGAGCAGCCGCCATTTTGGTTATCCAATACCCCAAGTGGTCAGCTCTGAAATCACATGCATTCATCTAACATTAAATGGACTGAAAATACTTTATTTCTGTACTTAGAAATGTGTGTGTATAAAACAAGAATAAAAGATAAAAATGCCACCAACTTGAGAGAAAGCAAGGGAAGATACATGGGAAGGCATAGAAGGTGGCGAGAGAGAAAGAAAGAATGCAATTATATTTACATTTCAAAATATTAAGAAAATACTTTAATGTTTTAAATTTAAATATAATTAGATCACTTTCTCCTCTCTTTCCTCCTCGCTCCACCTCGTCCCACATATCTTTCCTCATCCGTTCCATGCCTCTCTTCAATTTCAAATTGTATATAACACACAAATTGTATATACACACAAACACACATACATACATAATTTGCTGGGTCTGTTTCTGTTGTTTTTGTGTATATATTCTTAAGGCTAACTCCTCTGAAAAGTTCAACCAACAGGGTGGCTCTTCCTTGAGAGAGGCTAATTCTCTTTCTTTCAGGAGCAAAGGGTTCCCTGTAGTTCTTTATCTCAGGATGAAACCTTTGACAATTTCCCCCTTCCATGTCCACTGTTATTATGTTGTTCCTGTTTTGTTTTTGCAGCTATTTATGCAGACTGTTTCATAGTAGACTTCTTTTTTGTATTCTGGGTCTTACAATATTTCTTGTCCCTCTTGTATAAAGTTTTGTGACTCATACATGCAAAGCTGTGATTCATTGTTGCTGGACTCCCAAATTTTCTTTCTACTGTGTTTATTATTTGTAGCTGTCATAGCTGAATAAAAATACTGCTAACCTCCAAAGATACATTTTTATGTGCATGTGAACATGTGTGTGCTTTATGTGTGTGGAAGATGGACACATGTGTGGATATGTGGACCTACTTTCATATGGAAGCCAGATTTGGATCTCAGGTTTCCTGCTTTGTGCCTTATTCCCTTGAGACAGGATCTTTCTCTCTGAAACTGGGCCTAACCTGACAGCCTGTAAGCCCAGGCAATTTTTCTTGTCTTCATGCTCCACAGTGCTGGGCTGAGGGATGAGCCTGACCACATCTGGCTTCTTTTCTTGGACTGGAGATTTGAACTCCAGTCCTCATGCTTGCTCAACAACTAATCTTACTGAGTCATGCACTCAACCTCCAAAATATATGTAATGCTTTAATTTTCCTTAAAAAAAAAAACCAAATACTCAACCACGTTAATAATCTAAGAAGACTAATGTGGTGGTTAATCATTGTCAAATTACCTAGATTTAAAATCATCTCCAAGGAGTACTTCTGAGTTTTTTGCAAAGGTGTGTTCACATTTTTCTTTTTATGATTTCTGACTTGATGAAAGGTGAACAGCTGTCTACCAAATATCGCATGCTTCCAATGCCATGCCTTCCTCACTGTGTTAGACTATACAGTCTTCCACTATTAACCCAAAATTTTGATATTTTATTAAATTTTTATTTTTTATTTTAATTACAGTTTATTTACTTTGTAGCCCAGCTGTAGCCCCCTTCCTCATTCCATCCCAATCCCACCCTCTTTCCCTAATCTCCTCCCATGCCCCTCTCTAAGTCCACTGATAAGGGAGGTCCTCCTCTCCTTCTATCTGACCCTAGCTTATTAGGTCTCATCAGGACTGGCTGCATTGTCCTCCTCTGTGGCCTTGTAAGGCTGCTTCCCCCTCAGGGAGAGGTGATCAAAGAGGTAGCCACTGAGTTCATGTCTGAGACAATGCTTGTACCCCTTACTAGGGAACCCAATTGTAGACTGAGCTGCCATGGGCTACATTGGAGCAAGGTCTGTAGGTTATATCCACGAATGGTCCTTGGTTGGAGTGTCAGTCTCAGAAAAGAGCCCTGGGCCAGATTATTTTGGTTTTGTTGCTCTCTTTGTGGAGCTCCTGTCCTCTCCAGGTCTTGCTATCTCCCCCTTCTTTCATAAGATTCCTTACACTCTTGCTCAAAGTTTGGTTATGAGTCTCAGCATCTGCGTTGATACATGGCTGGGTAGAGTCTTTCAAATGCCCTCTGTGGTAGGCTCCTATTATCTGGTGTTTTCCACAGAGAAAGAAAGAAAGAAAGAAAGAAAGAAAGAAAGAAAGAAAGAAAGAAAGAAAGAAAGAAAGAAAGAAAGAAAGAAAGAAAGAAAGAAAGAGGAGAAAAGTTTATAATAGATTATTGAAGCATAGAGATATTTAACTTATTCTGCAGCCTTGATAAGGGATTTATTTAACAAAAGATATCAAAGAAGCCTTTTGTCCTTTTCAGGATAAGAATGGCTTGGAGAAAATGCTTGGAGAATTCCAAACAGTTAATCCACTAACCTGAGTATAACAAAATATGCTGTGTATGCCTAGTTTAGCTTTTCTCTGTTTTCTGTTATAGACCTCTTAGAATATTGCCTTACGATAATTCATTGTGAACAATCTCAGAATAATCAATCAGAAATTTCTTTCGGGTGGGAAATTTGGGTGTGTGCCATACTAAGGGCAGTATGTTTCATCAGGCTCTTTCTTCCCTGCTTCTGAGAGTGTCTGCAGAGCTTCTGGAAAGTTCATGATGAAAGCAGATGAATATCACTCACTCTCCTTACCACAGTCTCAACTGTGTCAATCTGTGCTTACTTAATTTAAAAACTGGAAATTAGAGAAATGGCCAGTAAGTATACAGAAAAAATAATGTTATGTGTAACCATTTAAAGTTTGCATTATAGAGATACTTTACAAGAGAATAATAAAATGTTCAAATAATATGTAATGATACAAGAAATATGGATTTTAATGAAGTTTTTTGTAATTTATGTTTTTCTAAGAATTTAAAACTCATAAAATATGAAATTGTAAACTCCACATATGTTCAGAGTGGGATTACATTTTTCTCTGCTATTTCTATATAATCCTTCAAATTTACATTTTCCTTAAATCTTTACTAAAATTTACATATGCCTTTAGTATTCCAGTACATATTCCATAAAACATTTTGAAGCTTAAGACTTAATCCCTTACTATAGATGTGATCTTTATATTTACAGATATCAGAACCACTACCTAATATCTTCCCTTTGCCAAAAGGACAGCAGATTTTTTTCGTAAAATAATATTATAAGTATTTTGCTTTGCCATTTTCACATATATTAAGTAATTTCTTTCTTATGAGCTACTTAAAAATTGTCAGTGATGTGGAAAACTAAAATACATTTTTCAAAATTGTACATGATTTTAAGAATAAATCCAGCACTACCTTGATTTATTTTCTCAAAGAACATAAATTTAAATAAGTACATTAGTTTATTTCAGATCTGTTTCAGCATTTTCTGATCATGAGTGTAAGTAATCTTATACCAACTAGTTTAATTTTAAAAATCTAACATATACAGAGTAGTTTAAAATCTTTAGAAAACAAATATATGCTTATGTGTGCTTAGAACTAGCTGTGTGCCTACTACATGCTGACAGGTAATGAGCACTTCTGATACTACCTACTTTAAGCCCTTATCTCTTTTCTTTTCTGATGAATATTCTTTCTTCCTATCATCTGTGTGTGTGCTTGCTCCCTTTCTCCTCTCTCTCTCTCTCTCTATCTCTCTCTCTCTCTCTTGTGCCTTATCTTCCATTCTCTGAATTACATGCTTAATTTTTCTCTATTGCAGTATTTACTGTGTTGTACCCGTAGGATAATACTGACAACAGCTCCAGACTACTTGTCTTAGGGTCTACGATACAGTTTGTTCTTTCTCGTTCATTCTTGTGCATTCTCTTAGTCCTTTTCTGAATTCTTAAGTGTCGGGTGAATTATTATTGTTAGGTTACTTTCTTGAGTACCTAAATATTTGTGTTTTTTTTTAAGTTTTTAAAATTTTTATTCGTTCTTTTATGGTTGTTTGCTCATTATTCAGTGAGCATCTAAGTGAGGCTGAAATTTTGATTGAAAAATTAAAACCCACTAAACCTTGGGGAAGGATAGCTGTGTGTTGGTTTGTTTCAAATAAAATATTTTCTCTATACCATACTAGAGCTGCTTTAATTTATAGTTAATGTACCTTGCCAAAACCGAGGATAAGATGTTTCAATACAAATTAAAAGGCTATGTTTATTCTTGCTATTCATGATCTCTAGAGGATTCGTGACTCACTCTGTTTTGATAATGAAAATCACTAGTAATTTTAGCATTTATTTAATAGCAAGTATTTAAACTTTTTATTTGTTGTTTATCTAAAATATACCGAATACCACCAGAGCCCTAAATTTTTAAGTCACAGGAGCCATTTTTTCTGAATATATGCTGAAATGATTCAAAGTTCAAAATTCAGTTAGTCTTTAGAGTGGATCGATCCAGTAGAATATAACCATTTTCAAATTAAGTAAAATGTCTAAAATTCAGTCCCCACATTATGCTTGCAATATTTCAAGTGCTCAGAATCCAGGTACACTAATTAGATTTCTTTTGGGGTGGTGCAGATATAGACTTCACAGAAAGTTCTGTGGGGGTGCAGGAGTTTAAATCTTATCTTTTATTTCACAGCATTTTTCACAAACCCTTTCGTTCCCTGCAAACTTATTGATTAAAAATGAAGCAAACAAAAGGGCTTCCCTTGAAAAGAGTTCATTCCTCCTCCAATGTTTCTATTGTCGTCAGAGGATCTTTGTCTGCTCCTCCGCATTTCTGTCAGAATGCAGGCATGCTTCCAGTGCCTACAGCTCCTCAGAACTGGCCTTCTGTAGTTTGATTATGATGTATCTCAGGTGGTTCTCTTTGTATTTTTTCTTCTCAGGATACATTCACATTCTCAGATCTCTGATATTATCATTTTTATGAAATTTAGGAGTATTGGGGCATCATATTTTTGAATATTTCCTTCAAGTCCCTCCAGAACTCTGGATATATTTATGATAAACAGCTCGATATCTTTTTCACTCAGCTTTCTGAAGCTATTTAGTATATTTTCTCCTCAGTGTTTTCCCTTTTTACTACATTTGGGATATTTCATATTTCTACAGCTTTAAATTTATGTATCTGTACCACAGAGACCTGTCATCTGTAATATATATTCATTCACTATATTTCAAACTTTAAAAATAAGAGTTTTCACCTTTAAAAGTATCATTAGATTCATCTTTATTTTTTTTCTATTGGTAAATGGTAATATTTCTTAAATGGATGAAACTATAGGAGGAGGTTTTTGTTGGATCCTTAAGATGGCGAGTCTCATGTGTCTGATTATTCAAGCTCTAATTTTTAAAGAATGAGTACGCCTTTTGCTGAAATGCACTTGGATTGTAACAGAAGTTGACCATTGTGTTATTGTTGTTGTGTGTTTGTGTTTTTTTTTTAATTTTTATTTTGCAGTGATGATCCCAGTGAAAATTCTGGAGATTATTTTTTCCCAATGCTCTAAGACCCACTTCTTCCAATTCTAATCATAGTGACCCGGGAGTCAGTGTTGGCCCTCTGCTGCCCCTTGAAGAATCTGCGTTAGTCTCCGTTATTTGTGGTGACCTTTTACATCACCAGATCACAAATTTTCAACAGTATCATAATCATGACCTAGTATCTGTCCCTTTGTTTGCAATCTTAGCTATCAGCATAGATTCAAGGTATTCTCCCAACAGACTTCACTTTTTTTTCTGTGTAGCTCTTGTCTCAAGAAGACTACCTCATCATTTGAAGCCTTCTCAGACACGTTGAAGTCTTCTTTTTGACTTCTCATGTCAGTGAGCCTACAATGTGTGCTTGCAATAACCCCTACTTCCAATTGTTCATTTAATTCATACCTTGCATACCTGTCCAAGCAGCAAGAGACAAACCAAGGCCTTCCTTTTTCTTTCAGATGTCAAAGCTTTTCACTGCTTGAGCTTTAATCTAATTGTTCTTGCATCTCACCTAATAAATCCTTGCCTAAGAGATGAATGCCAATCATAAGTATTGTCTAAGTAACAGATGTTTCATTTATATTTATCTGTTTTATAGGTACTTGAGTCATTTGGTTTCCATGTCATCATTTGGTTTTATGTCATCATAGTTGTGAGAGTCTTTCTTTCATGGACCACAAATTTATATAATACAGGTGCATAAGTTAGATAGTTTTGTAGTAGTGTAAGAAAAAAAGAATGGCAACTGATTCAAGGATAAATTTTAGGAAATGTTGATGTGATAATGCAGATAATTTTAACAGAATTCTCATGTCTGTACATGAAAGTTAAGTATTTTCTCCAAAGTTTTCTTAAAGAGATAGAAGCCTACAAATTTCAGAGTACCTTGTACCCTCAATTATGCTAAAAAATTATCATTATTTTTACAGGGCCTTTCTATGTAGGTCAGGAATGTGCTCTATCTGGCTAGCCTGGAACTGACAGAAGTCAGCTTATCGCTGCATACTCAGTTCTGAGAATAAAGGAGTATATCACTATGCCCAGCTCTATTCAGTGTCTTAAATTTGTCTTAAGATTCATATATTTGTTTTAAAAAAAGGTATAAAGGTAGCACAGTGACATTTATAAGGAGATCTCAGAGTGGAAGTGCAACCTCACATTGAATTGTTCCACAAATCATTAGTGTGACCTCATCCAGGTGACCTCATCTAAAAGTCTCCATGACTGCTTTCTAACCAGCAGGTCTCTGACTACAAAATAAATGTCAGCTGTAAGAATTGCTTACACTTGACTATATCACGGATTTGGTATTTCAAAAAACATTTGCTATACAATGATAAAATAAAAATGTGTTTTCTAGAGTTTGCATTATTAATATTGACCTGTACTAGTAATAAAAGAAAATCTACACTAGATTATACATAGTTGATATTTTAGTATGTACCCTAATTTTTCTTGCCTTTTCAAATATTTGTTGTGAGTTATGTAATAGGTATAATTTAATGATTAGAATAGTAATTTTAATTTCTACAGTTCTAGCTTGAATATTTCATGATGAATGTACAAGTCAAATGTAGCTAAGTTGGAATAATATAAGGTAGTTTTAAAAATCATTCTTTTAATAATTTCCTTTAAGTTTTATGTAAATGGCTTGATGTTTTATTAGATCTACCTTCATTATAATGATAGATATGAGTCTATTTTGAAATGAAGTTATAATAACCTCAGATGTAACAATGAATAGTTTTATTTGAAACATTTTAATGCTATTAGATTGCACTTGATTTCAACAGAACTTCTTTTAAATGTGTAGTGAATGATTTTTTAAGCGTACATGATATGTGGCTTTGAGACTTCTAGTAGATTAGCAACTAAATGAAAAGTGTCATTGAAATGATTTTTAGGCATTATTGCATTTGTTATTTTTAGCCGAAATATTTTAAAATAGAGTGTTCACATAAATATGTTTGTAACTATCACCAACAAAATGTGACAATTGGCTGGCCTTCAGCAACGACTGCCCCACCTAAGTGTAAGCCTCCTGAGTTTATTGTTTCACAGAGTGGTTTCTCTAAACAGAGAGGTGCCTAGGAAACTGTTAACACTCAGTAAATATGGCTGTGGACTCTAAGGCCTTCAATAAAACCTTCAGTGAGTTTACTTAAAACACAAGGCAGAGAGGAAAAGCCCCAGTTCTACTGTGCATATTTTCTGAGTCTTGATGAATAATGGCTGCATATATCTTTTCATTTACGTTCAAGTGTGATAAAATAGATTATAGGCTCAACTGAATGTCGTCAAGGTAACTAATTATTCTTTCTTTATGCAAAGAAATCTTTATCAAATTCCTGATACTAACAACTTTTCTTTTTTCATTTCAAAACCTTTAATAGAATGGGTTGTTGGCTTCTGCCTGTAGGATTCTTCTGGAGACGCAGATAGTCGGTGTGCCTGTTATGGGCATAGAACAACAGTACACTGCCTGAGTCAGACATTACACAACACTCATCCCTTTTCATTAGACTTAGACGTCCAGACTGTCATGGTCTTTTGTTTTGTTTCACAAAATAAAATGGATTATTCCTTACTTTTTTTTTTTTTAGCAAACAAATTTACTTAAAAGTAAAACAACTGCAAAACATTCAATCCTATTTGGCACTGAGTATTGTATTAAAATTTACATGTAATTAATTAGGAGAATTCTCTTAACAGGATTTAGTCAAGTGATGTGTCCTTTCAGATTACATTATATTTACTTTATATTACTGTTTTCTTTTTAACAAAACGATCAGTCTCACTCAGGGATTTATTTCCAGATGACAATTTGATACCTGTTCAAAGCCAGAAATACCTCTTGAATCTATTTATATTATTTTCTGATTTGTTTGTTTGTTTGTTTGTTTAAGGATTAAAACAAGGTGAACCAACCATGACGGGCAAAACACAGACCAGCAACGTTACCAATAAGAATGACCCCAAGTCCATCAACTCCAGGGTTTTCATCGGCAACTTAAACACAGCCATTGTCAAAAAAGTCGACATTGAAGCTATTTTTTCGAAGTATGGAAAAATCGTTGGCTGTTCCGTTCACAAAGGGTATGCTTTCGTTCAGTATATGAGTGAGCGCCATGCAAGGGCTGCTGTTGCTGGAGAAAATGCCAGGGTCATCGCGGGTCAGCCTCTTGGTAAGCTGTGCTCAGCTGAGCATTTTATTCCAGTCTATCCACATTGGCTGTATGGCTGAATTTGTTAATGATCAGCAATTCCGTGATATCTATTGCTTCCTTAACCAATTCTGATACAGGAAAACACAATGCATGAATCTGATTTAAGTTTTGACTTGAAATCGTGTGCGACATTCACAAAACATATGCTGAGTGTAATGACCTGGGTTATAAGATTTGTTCTGAAAGGATAATTCATTTTCCTTATTTACACTTTTTTATTTAGGAGGCATGTTCAAACGCATAGTAAAAAGAAATACATTTTCCAGACTAGAAAGGATCTCAACTCATTTTTTTCTTAAAGGGTTAGGAATGATGCCTATTATATGTTCTCTACGCACCCTCGTGTTCATCCTATGCTTCATGGCCAAGGAATAATACTGAAGTTTGCTAAGAAAGTAGAGTACCCTGTGAGGTGAAATAAAAATTAGAAGAAAACATTTGTAATTATTGAAGAGACAGAAACATTAAAATTCCATGTAATTTCCCATGTGAAAATACAATCAATATTTACCTAGTTTGTATTTCTAATAACTGCCATCACTATCTACAGGAGATATTTCAGTCTATGATGCTGCCTTTTTATGTTCATAAGCATAAAGCCAAAACAGCGTGTTAAAGAAACAATTAGATGTACCGAATAATCAAGTGAGACAAGCAGGAAAATACTGTACTATTAAATTTCCTAAATTGGTAATAATTTAGGAAAATGTTTGCTGACAGGAATAGTGGAACGCAGCTATAAATCCTGGTAAACAGGAGTCTGAAGTACAAAGATGGAAAGTCTGCAGTCACCTTTGGTTATACAGTAAGGGGGGAAAAACCATTGGAAAGCTTTGGCATTCGTTGAAATGTAAATGAAGTCTGAAGTATACTTTTGAAGAAGTAAAATGAATTTTATACAGCATCTGATATAAATCCCCAAACATATATAATGCGAAATGTTAGTTTTTATTTACATCTTCATTGTTAATTTTCTCTAGTAAAAAAAATCATGATATTTCCCAACACTCTAGTCTGTTTTCCAGGTGCCCATTTGGTTCCCTTAATATCTACAGTTCCCATACATTGTCTTGATATTAGAGTTTTCTGGCTGTTTGCTTCTTTAGAAAGTATTGTAATAAAAATTTTTCTTCTTCAGAGCAACATTTTAGATAATTTCAGGGTCAATCTATTGCCCATATCATTACTGTGAAACTAGCCTGACCTTGTAGGAACACAATTGTTTATTAATCTTTTTAAAATAATTACAGTTGTAAAGTCAGTGCCAACTCTGACTGTCTTGTAACTGAACTGTGTTAATTCTTTGGAGTCCTGCTTTCCGTCACCACCCAGCTGATCACTATCTTTAAAAACATTGAACAGACAGAGACAGGAATATAACTCCAACTTTACTGTCTTAAGTTTGCAAAGCCTACGTGTAAAAATGGTGATCTCAGATCCCTGTGCATTAGGAAGCAGGCTTAAATGCTGCCTCATATTTTTTTTTTTGTTTTTTTAATTTTCAGCCATTCCCATACCTCTTCTCGGTATTTCTCGAGAGCATATGCCTTAAACTTTATATCCAAATTCATACTAAAGACTTTATTCATTTAAGTGGAACCTAGTTTATTAACTTCTTTTGCCTAAGTGAGAAAACTTTGTTAAGATGCTGGTGCTTTGCAATTTAAATAATAACTTTGCTTTTTAGGTCAAGTACATGAATATAATCACCTCTCCTAACGCTGATCATTAGAGACTCAGGTAAAGGCAAGATATCCAGATGTTCCCAGTTGGAGTGAATTCCTTAGTAATGTGTGGTCAACTTTCCAAGCTGCATTCCCACCTTTCTCTCAATTACTATGCACATTTTTTGTTAAATTTGGCAAAACATGACTTCAAGTAAATTGTTTTCTTATTTCCACATATTTATTTACTTTCAAACTAGTGGTTGTTTATATTTGCCCCATGTGCACCCTCCCTCCTTCATCTCCTCCCTGCCCCTTTCCAAGTCCACTGCTAGGGGAGGTCTTCCTCCCTTTCCATCTGACCCTAGCTTATCAGGTATCTTCAGGACTGGTCTGCCATGTCCTTCTCTGTGAACTAGCAAGACTGTTCCTCCCTCAGAGAGTGGGGAGGTAAAGGAGCCAGTCATTGAGTTCGTGTCATGATACTGTTTCTCCAACCAAGGACCATGTATGGATATAACCTAGAACCCCTGCTAAGATGTAGCCCATGGTAGCTCAGTATCCAAGCGGGTTTCCTAGTAAAGGGAACAGGAACCATTTCTGACATGACTGGTTATTATAATGTAAAACACATACTGTCTAATCACATAAATGTCTTCTGTAGAAGAATCTTTTTTTTTAAGGATTCCAACCTTACAGGAAATGAGCACTTTTTATTTTTCACAATTTATTCATTTTATATCCCAATTGTAGCCCCCTCCCTTATCTCTTCTTGGTCACACTCTCCCTCTCTGTTCCCCTCTCTACCCTTCCCTTAGTCCACTGAAAGGGGGAGCTCTCCTCCCCTGTCATCTGGCCCTAGCTTATCAAGTCTCATCAGGACTGCCTGGATCCTCTTCCTCCATGGTCTGTCAAGGCTGCATTACCAGAGGGGAGTGATCGAAGTGCAGGCAACCGAGTTCATGACAGAGGCAATCCATGTGCCCCTTACTCAGGAACCTGCATGGAGACTGAGCTGCCTACAGGCTACATCTGAGCAGGGGGTCTAGGTCCTCTCCATGCATAGTCCTTGGTTGGTGCATCAGTCTCTGCAGGACCTCCTTGGTTCAGATTTATTTTAGCCTTTTTGGTCTTGTGGTGCTCCTATCCCCTCTAGGTCCTTCTGTCATAAGACTCCTTGTTCTCTGCCCAAAGTTTAGCTGTGAGTCTCAGCATCACCTTGTTGGTTTGAGCCTTTCAGACGACCTCTATGGTAGGCTCCCCTTCTGTTCCCTCTCTTCCACCACTTCTGATGTCTATCCTGTTTGCCATTCCGGATGAGATTTAAGAACTCTTCTTAGGGTCCTACTTATTGGTTAGCTTCTTTAGGACTGTAGCTTTCAGTATGGCTATCCTATATTATATGGTTAATATCCACTTATAAGTGAATGTGTACCATGTGTATCTTTCTGGTTCTGAGTTATCTCAATCAGGATGATCTTTCCAGTTCCATCCATTTGCCTGCAAATTTCATGATTTCCTTGTTTTTAATGGCTGAGTAGTTACCCATTTTGTAAATGTACCACAATTTCTGTATCCATTCTATGTTGAAGAACATCAGTTTTTTTTTCCCCGATTTGGTCTATTACAAATAAAGCTGCTATGAACAGAGTTGACCAAATGTGCTTGTTGAATGGTAGAGCATCTTTTGGGTATATGCCCAGGGGTGTTATACCTGGATTTGGAGATAGCACTATTCCCAGTTTTCTGAGAAAGCACCAGATGGATTTTCAAAGTAGTTGTACAAGTTCGCACTCCTACCAGCAATGCTGTATAGTTTCACTTTCTTCACATCTTCGCCAGTATGTGCTACCAATTGAGTCTTTGATCTTAGCCATTTTGACTAGTGTTAGATGGAATCTCAGAGTTTTGATTTGCATTTCCCTGATGACTAAGGATGTTGAACATTTCTTAAAGAGTTTCTCTGACATTTGATAGACCTCTACTGAGAATTATCTGCTTTGCTCTATACCTCAGTTTTTTCAATGGATTATTTGATTTGTTGGTCTAATTTTTTGAGTTCTTTATATATTCTGGATATTAGCCTTCTGTTAGATGGAGGATTGGTAAAGATCTTTTCCCAGTGTGTAGGCTATTGTTTTGTTCTGTTGATGGTGTCCTTTGCTTTACAGAAGCTTTTACATTTCATGAGGTCCCATTTACTGATTAGATCCTGAGCTGTTGGTGTCCTGTTCAGGAAGTTGTCTCCTGTGCAAATGAGGTCAAGGCTCTTCCCCACTTTTTCTTCTAACAGATTTAGTGTATCTGGATTTTTGTTGAGGTCTTTTATCCACTTGAACTTTAATTTTGTGCAAGGTGATAGAAATGCATATATGTGCGTTTTTCTACACATGGGTATCCAGTTAGACCAGCACCATTTGTTGAAGATGCTTTTTTCCATTATATGGGTTTGGCATCTTTGTAAAAATCAGGTGTCAGTTGGTATGTGGGTAGGGGTCTTCAGTTTGATTCCATTGATCCACCATTCTGTTTCTATGCCAGTACCATGCCATTTTTATTACTGTTGCTGTATAGTACAGCTGTAGATCAGGGATGGAGATACCTCCAGAAGATATTTTATTGTACAGGATGGTTTCAGCTATTCTGGGGTTTTTTAATTTGTTTTGTTTTTCTATATGAAGTTGAGAATTTTTGTTTCAAGTGTGTAAAGAATTGTGTTGGTATTGTGATAGGAACTGCTTTAGATCTGTAGATTGTTTTTGGTAAGATGGTCATTTTTACTATGTAAATCCTACCATTCCATGAGCATGGGAAATATTTCCATCATCTGATATCTTCTTCAATTTCTTTCTTTAGAGACCTTTCTTTCCTACAAGTCCTCCACTTGTTTCATTAGAGCTACACCAAGATACTTTATGGTTTTTTGTGACTATTGTGAAGGGTGTTTTTCTCTTATTTCTTTCTCAACCCATTTGTCTTTTGTATACAGGAGGGATACTGATTTTTTTAAAGTTAATTTTGTATCCAGTCACTTTGCTGAAGGTGTTTATCATCTGTAGGCATTCTCTGGTAGTATTTTTGGGGGTCACTCATGTATACTATCATTTCATCTGTGAATAGTGATACTTTGACTTCTTTTCCAATTTGAAACCACTTGATCTCCATTAGTTGTCTTATTGCACTAGCTAAAAGTTCAAGTACTATGTTGCAGAGATATGAAGAGAGTGGGCCAGGCTTGCATTGTCTTTGATTTCAGTGGGACTGAGTTAATTTTCTCTCCATTTAGTTTGATATTGGCTATAGACTTGCTATATATTGCCTTTACTATGATTAGGTAAGTGCTTTGTATCCCTGATCTTTCCTAGACCTTGAACATTAAAGGATGATGGATTTTGTGAAATGTTTTTCAGCATCTAAGGAGATGATTTTATATGTGGTGTGTGTGTGTGTGTATGTGTGTGTTTCCGTTCAGTTTGCTTATATGGTAGATTATATTGATGGATTTCCATAACTTGAACCACCCCTGCCTACCTGGGATGAATCCTACTTGGTCATAATGGATGATAACATTTATGTCTTCTTGGATTTGGTTTGTGGGTATTTTATTGAGTGTTTTTGTGTCAATGTTCATAAGGGAAATTGGTTTGAAATTCTCTTTCTTTGTTGGGTCTTTGTGTGGTTTGGGTATCAAGGTTACTGTGTCCTCCTAGAATGTGGTTGGTAATGTTCCTTTTGTTCCTATTTCATGGAATAGTTTGAAAAGTATTATAATTAGCTCTTCTTTGAAGGTCTGAAGAATTATAAAAGCATCTGTCCCTTGGCCTCTTTTAGATGATAGACTTTTGATGACAACTTCTATTTCCTTAGGGAATAAAGGACTATTTAATTTATTTACCTGATTTTGATTCAGCTTTGGTACATGGAATCTATTGTCTATTTCACTGAAATTTTCAACTTTTGCGAAGTAATTCCTAATGATTGTTTAGATTTCCTCAATGTCTGTTGTTATGTTCCCCCTTTTCATTTCTGATTTTGTTGATTTAGATTGTATCTCTCTGTCTTTTGTCTAGTTTGGCTGAGGGTTTCTTTATCTTGTTGACGTTTTCAAAGAACCAGGTCTTGGTTTCATTGTTTGAATTTTTCTCTTTGTTTCTAGTTTATTGATTTCATCCCTGAGATTGATTATTTCTAGTCATTTATTCCTCTCCAGTATGTCTGTCTTTCTTTTTTTTTTTCTTTTAGGGCTTTCAGGTGAGTTGTTAAGTTGCTTGTATGATATATTTTCAATTTGCTTATGAAGGCACTCAGTGCTATGAATTTTCCTTTAGCACTGCTTTCATTGTATCCCATAAATTTGGGTTGTTCCCTCGTTTTCATTGATTCTAGGAATTCTATTTTTTTCTTTATTTCTTCCCTGACCCAGCTGTCTTTGAGTAGACTGTTGCTCAGTTTCCATGTGTGTGTAGGCTTTTTGCTATTTCTTTTGTTGTTGATGTCCAGCTATCTAGTCCATTATGGTCTGATAGGATACTAGTAATTATTTCAATATTCTTTTATCTGTTGAGGCTTGCTTTGTGAGCAAATACATTGTCTATTTTGGGGAAGTTTCTGACAGTTGCTGAGACAAAGGTAAAGTTTTTTGTGTTTTGGTGAAAAGTTCTGTGGATCTCTGTTAGGACCATTTGATTCATGGCTTCTGTTAGTGTCATTGTTTGTTTGTTTAGTTTCTGTTTCATTGCTCTTTCTTTTGGTGAGAGCAGAGAGTTAAGTCCCCTACTATTAATGTGTGGGGATCTGCGGTTTAAGCTTTATTCATGTTTCTTTCACAAATGTTGGTGCCTTTGTATTTGTGGCATAGATGTTCAGAATTGAGATGTCTTCTTGGTGGAATTTTCCTTTGATGAACATGAATTGACCTTCTTTTTTAACATAATTTTAGTTGAACATCTACTTTATTAGATGTTAGAATGGCTGTTCATACTTTTTTCTGGGTCTGTTGGCTTGGAAAATCATCTTCCAGTCCTTTACTCTCAGGTAATGTCTATTTTTGTGGCTGAGGTGTGTTTCTTGTATGCAGCAAAATGTTGGTCCCTGGTTAAGCATCCATTCTGTTAGGCTGTGTCTTTTTATTGGAGAGTTAAGTTCATGGATGTTAGAGAGATTAGTGACCAGTGACTGTTCATTCTCTTTTTTTGATGTTTTCTGCTGTAGTGTGCTTGTGTGCTTATCTACTTTCAGTTTTGCCGTTGTCAAGTTATTTATTTTCCGTGTTTCTCTGAGTGTAGTTAGTCTTCTTGGGTTGTATTTTTCCTTGGGTTCTAGTATTTTCAGTATGGCTAGATTTATAGATAGTGCTGTTTAAATTTATTTTGTCATTGAATATCTTATATTCTCCATTTATGATGATTGAGAGGTTTGCTGGGTGTATTAGTCTGGGATTATATCTGTGTTCTCTTAGGGTCTACATGATATCTGTCCAGGCCCTTCTGGCTTTCATAGTTTCTCTTTGGAAGTCTGGTGTGATAGTAATGGGTTTGCCATTATATGTTGCTTGGCTTTTTTCTCTTTCAACTTTTAATATTTTTTCTTGGTTCCGTATATTTAGGATTTTGATTGTTATATGGCAGGAGGATTTTCTTTTCTGGTCTAATTCATTAGGTGTTCCGTACACCTCTTGTATGCTTGTAGACATTTCTGTCCTTAAATTTGGGAAATTCTCTTTTATGATTTTGTTGTAATATTTTATGTGCCTTGAAAAAGGGAATTTTCTTTTTCTTGTAATTCTACAAAAAAAAACTGTCCAAGAAATCAAGGACAACATGGAAAGAAGAAACTTAAGAATAATAAGCTTACTTGGATGTTGCAAGAGCAAGAGCAAACTGAAAATTTTAAGCTAGGAAGACCATGCAGAAATGTCTGTAAGCGAAAAGGTCAGTGAGCAGGCTGGTGGGTAGATTAGTGTGGTAAAAATATTGGTATGTAATAGAAGTCTACTGAAAGAATTCAAGTTCCAAATTTGGGGAATGGAAATAGGAAAAGAGGTAAGCATGCTAAGGAAGTAGTTTCATATTGGTTAATAAAGATGGAAAAGAATTAAGAACAAGCCCACATTTCTGGCTTGATTCTCTGTTGGACAATCTTGCAAGTCTGTAGGATGAGAGGATTTTTTCAGTGGGAAATGTTTTGCTATAAAAGTATGAGTTGAGGACTAAGTCCATTTTTTAATAAGGATAACTTACATAGTAAGTGAGAAATTTGAACAAAGGTTAATAATTATGAGTCTTCAACACAAATTATGCTAAGGATTTAGAAATGAAAAAATTTACCAGGTAGGCTAGATGGAATGGGAAGAGAAGAGACTGTTTAAGTTCGAGTAGGTGGAGGAAACTTTGGTTTTCTATGAAGAAGATTTCTAGTAAACAGAAAATACCTTGCAATGAATAGAATCAAATTTGTTTTCTGGATTTGTATACATACACTTTCTGAAACTTTTCCCTGAATTTGCCGTAGACTTACAGCCCATAGTTTACTAGAGTCCACTGTGCCATGGTCCTTCCACATACCACTGCCTGTCTCTACTCAATTTGACTGCCTTACTCCACTATGTTGCTCTGCTTTCCAGACCTACAGCAATGATTCCATCACCCAAACCTCAGCTTGTGTTCTGGCCAGAAGGTCTTTTCCTTTACTTCACAATGCAAAGTTTCTTTGATATTTGCCTTCATCAGGCAAGCTGACTAGAACCTTAGATATCCTGGTGCTCCACATGCCTATGCTACACTGAAGACGTTTTCAGTCTGAAGTGATCAGCCCTTAAGGAGTGTATGGATAAGTGACACTAAATATTATAAAGTCCAACTTGGTGAACCAATGGGTTTTTATTAGCATTACTAAAGGGAATGTGAATGAGGGGTTACTTGCAGGAGAAGAAAATATCCAAAGCAGCTATATCACCAAAAGACAACCATTAATATGGATATCAGCTTTAAAAAGCTACAAACATGGATATCAATGTGCAATCTGCAGACTACTAGACAGGTGAGGTAGCATTCTTTCCAGGGATCTTAATTGGTATGAGCCTCTTCCTTCCAGGGACTCTGACCAGTCTCCTCTTCTTCCAGGCAATTTTGCCTGTCAGAGAGTCTTTCACCAGTCTTTATTGCTTTTACATGTTTGAAAGATGAGAGGCCTAGTGAATATGGTTTTGTTGACTTTCTGAAGCTACTGATTTGTTTATTTTCTAAGCTTGGTGAGTTTTCTTGCAGCATGGAATGTATTCAACTTCCCTTAAAACATCTTCTTGTTTCTCAAAATGGGGGTTTGGAGGAGAAGAAGGAGTCTAGACAGGGACCAGGATAGCAAAGTTCCTATGAAGTGAGAAAGGAAGACGTGGGGTATCTATCATGAATGTGAGGAGTGAGTATAGGTCAGAAGGAGAGAAAGGAAGAAGAAATAAATAATGCTTAGGATGTTTGAAAAGCCATTATTGAAAAGGATCATTATTTTATAAGCTTACAATAAAATATATTTGTATTTTAAATGAAGTTGCACCATTCTGTATGACTAAGCTCCCCAAGAGGCATAGACAGTCAAACAACAAAGCAGCAGGAGCAATAACAATGAATAAAACAAAACAGAAAACTGCCCTGCAAGGAAAATCTCTCTTCAAGTCATTGCTATGGGGAGGTTGGTCCAACAAAATCCCCAAACAATGTAGGCATTACTGCTGTGTTTTCTTCCTTTTGTGACAGAAAACACAGAAGAAAGAAGTAAATGCTGACACTCAGACAATTTTTCATCCTTTTGTTGAATTTGGGCCCTAGACTGTAGGGTGATGTCACCCATTTTAGAGTTCTATCCTAAATCAGCTCTTTCTGAAAATGTCTTCGAAGACTGTAAAGGTGTTTTAGCCAAGTAATTATTTTTGTTTGTTTGTTTGTTTTTCATTGTTTTCTTTTTAATAACTATTTTTATTAATTACACTTTATTCACTTTGTATCCCCCCATAAACCTCTTCCTCTTCCCCTCTCAATCCCACCTTCCCTCCCCCTTCTCCACGCATGCCCCTCCCCAAATCTACTGATCGGGGAGGTCTTCCTCTTGTTCCTTCTGATCTTAGTCTATCAGCTCTCATCAGGAGTCGTTGCATTATTTTCCTCTGTGGCCTGGTAAGGCTGCTCTCCCATCCAGGTAAGGTGATCAAAGAGCAGGCCAATCGGTTCATGTCAGAGGCAGTCCCTCTTCCCATTATTAGGGAACCCACTTGGACATTGAACTGCCATGGGCTACATCTGTGCAGGGGTTCTAGGTTTTCTCCATGCATGGTACTTTGTTGGAGTATCAGTCTCAGGAAAGACCCCTGTACTCAGATTTTTTTGGTTCTGTTGTTCTCCTTGTGGAGCTCCTGTCCTCTCCCTATCTTACTATTTCCCACATCTTTCATAAGATTCCATGCACTTTGCCCAACAGTTGGCCATAAGTCTCAGCATCTGCTTTGATATTCTGCAGGGCAGAGCCTTTCAGAGGCCCTCTGTGACAGGCTCCTGACTTGTTTCCTGTTTTCTTCTTCTGCTGCTGCTGCTGTTGCTTTGCCTTTCTGGTTGGGGATTGAGCATTTTAGCCAGAGTCCTACCTCTTGATTAGTTTCTTTAGGTGTACATATTTTAGTAGGTTCATCCTATATTATATGTCTATATGAGTGAATATATACCATGTGTGTCTTTCTGCTTCTGGGATAGCTCACTCAGGATGATCCTTTCCAGTTCCCACCATTTACCTGCAAATTTCATGATATTCTTAAGAAGAGCTAACTCCAGTTTTCTTAAAACTATTCCACAAAATAGAAACAGAAGGAACACTACCAAACTCATTCTATGAAGCCACAGTCACCTTGGTACCTAAACCTCACAAAGACCCAAAAAAGAAAGAGAATTTCAGGCCAATCTCCTTTATGAACATTTATGCAAAAATAGTCAACAAAATACTTGCAAACCAAATCCAAGAACACATCAAAGATATCATCCACTGTGACCAAGTAGACTTCTTCCCAGTTATGCAGGGGTGGTTCAATATACAGAAATCTATCAATGTGATCCCCCATATTAACAAACTGAAAGAAAAAAAAACACATGATAATCTCCTTAGATGCTGAAAAAGCATTTGACAAAATCCAACATCCATTCATCTTTAAAGTATTGGAGAGATCAGGGATACAAGGCACATAACTAAATATAGTAAGGCAATATACAGTAAGCCTATAGCCAACATCAAACTAAATGGAGAGCAACTTAAAACCAAGTAATTCTTAATGAAGTCAAGCTGACAATCATTATTAACTATCACACAGATTTTATTGAGGTTTTTTCCTACAGCAGACTGCAGACACTACAAAGCACAAATATTTCTGAAGAGTGAAATTAAAAATAAAAATAAAAAACAAATAAAAAAGTGTCTTCTAAATGGTCAGCCTCCAGTGGTCCATAGTCAGCCTATGCAAAGGGTCACAGTGTTTCTGCACACATGTTGTCTGCCTTTGTCTGCTCAAGAGCTTGTATGTCACACAACAATATAGTCCTGTCTTGGTTTGTTCTTAACCCAACTCAGTGGGAATGTTTCACTGTCACTGATGGAAGTTCATACTCAGTCAGGTTCAGTAATACTGTCAGAAAATTTGCTGGGAAGAAAAAGGGAGGAATGAGCAGCTATTAAAGCATTGTCATTGTGGAAACAATTCTCAAAAATTCTCACCTTAAAATTGAAATCTTGGTGAGAGAAGCAGAGTCTTATAAGAATACCTCCTGTGCTTTCTATGCAGTGATATTAGCACTTTTTTATTGCAGCAGAGAAAATGCACTAACAAAAGTAATCTAAAAAGTTTCTGTGTTAGATGGTTCATGTCTCAGCTATAAAGTTTGTTAATTACCAGTCCTAGACTACTGATGACTTCCAACTTCTAGTATTATATGTTTAAGTGATTTATATCTTATGTGTTTTGAGTGTTTTAATCTTACCTCAAGGATAAGATTTTTTTTTCTTGGTCAATAATTTTTTTTTCTAGGTCTGACCAATTCTCACTGAATTGTAGAAAACATTTATATAGCCCAGTCTCACTATCTGTCTTCAACAACATTATTAGTGTGAAAGAAATGTTCCATACATCACTTAAAAGCCAGAAGTTGCAGGCTTGGTCAAGATGGGTTTCTCTATGTGAATATTTTACATCACAAAGACCGTATGTCTATTTGCACAGTGTTTTTGTTTTCCCAGTGAAAACATCTACTATGAAATTGTTAAACAATTCTGGTTTTAACATACAGAATAAAGATATAATTTATATGCTTTTCTAATTCATATATAATGAGACCTTATTTTTCAATGCATTAAATTTTGCTTTAAAATCAAAGACAATGGAGTAACTGTGGTTGCTAAGAAGTTAGAGCTCAACCTTCACTTTAGTTTGGATTTTGCCAGTTGGTCACAATCTGATCTTGATTAACTACTATCTCTGGGTTTTTAATTCTTACTTTATTGGCTCAGATTACTAAATCTTATTTCAGAATTCATATTTAGAATTTGATTCAGTGGTCCATATAGATTCTCAAAATGAGAAACTTCAATGTTTCTGACAGTCATTTTTTTAAGGGTGTATGTCATATAGAGTAATAATTTGAGTTGTGTTTTCTTTTGGGTTTGTCTTCTGTATTTATTACTACAGAGATATTAAAGAAAGGTTCAAATACTTAGTTGTTTAAACCATAAAGACAGTCTTTCCTTCTATCTTTTATTTCATTTTATTTCTTTCAAATTTATATTAGTTTTCCTTATCTTTGGGAATTTTTCCAAGACTTTCAGTAGATTCCTGAAACCACACATACAGCACTAAATGATCTTTGTATCATGCTTCTTCCAATAAATTCATACTCACAATAAAGTTTAAATTGTTAATTAATCATGATACTAATATTAAGATAAATAAATTATGACAAATATGGTATTCAGTAGTATTTTAAAAGTATGGGATTTTGTAGCTATAAGTTGTTCATCTGATTTGTTCAAATTACATTGGTTGTAAATAATTTACACTACAAGTGAAACATGTCCTGGATCTGATGATGACATGGTACACATTACCTCAACTATCATTTATATTTTCTTTAAAGCCTGTGCTGTTGCTTTATAGAGCAAAGTACATTCAGGCAGCCTTTGAGTGACACTGACTACCTCTTTAGACTGAAAATTTCAAGATTGTTCACATATACACTATCGACTTTTCTTCTTTTGAATGTGTGTGTGTGTGCGTATGTGTGTATTTTGAAGCAAGTTAAAATTCCTTCTTTTAAACGTTTTATTGATTCTTTGTGAGTTTTACATCATGCACCACAATTCCACTGATTTCCCTGCCCCTTCCTATCTTGCCCTTCACCACTGAAACCTTCCCAAGAAAGAAAATTAAAAAAATTAAAATTAAAAAATAAAAAACATAACAAAGCAAAACATCAAAAATCATCTTATTGTGGAAGTTGTAGTGTGTGATGGCATGTCCCACAGTAAACCCTTTTGTCCACACACCTTTTCTTGCAAATGTTCATTACAATGAGTCAGTCATTAGTCTGGTTCAAGACTTCCAGCTTCTGTTATATCATCAATACTGCCTCCTCAATGGGACTCCTCTTGAATATCCTGTTGTTGCCCTGTGTCATGGAGATCTTGAAGCTTTGGATCTGTAGAACCAGCTTTTTCATGTTCTCCAGTGGTTAGTTCCTACATGTTGGGCAGGCAACCTCAAAGCCTTGGATTCTGGCCTGGAGATTAGCTGACTTGGTCAGCTCGCCAGCTCTCCTACATCCACAACACCAAAGATATCTCTCCAGCACATCCCTGACTAGCCCACCCAATACTGCAGCTGGCAAGGGGCAGAACCAGCTCTCCTGCTCTCATGCTCTCAGGTGGGCTTACCATCACCTGCACCCCTCCCCCACCAAGGTCATCTACTGTGCTGCCCAGGTAAGATGTCAAGCATGCTCTACCAAGTACTTGTGTCAGTGGAAGGAGGGTACAGGTCTCCAGATTGCCAGAGACGATAAGGGGCAGGGACAGCTCTGCACATCAACATGTGCAGACATGGACATCAACATGGTACCAGGCAGCAACCCAGACCAAGGATACCTGAATGGTCTTTAGTAATATGAGCCACAAACATTGACATAGACCCCTGTCACCAGCCCAGACACGGCCCTCAGTGGCAGCATGGGTTCGGATTTGACAGTGACCTCAGGTGACAGGCCTGACTACCCAAAACAGGCTATTTCTTTACATCCTTGAGTTTCCATCCCATCTGTCTTCATAATCTCAAGTGGTTTAGCTTCTATTTCTCTCCCATCTGTCTGCTATATACTTGCACATCCTACTGGGATTAAAGGTGTGTACTAAGAGCATGTCTGTATTCCAGGAAGAGGGATTAAAGATATCTGGTGTGTCTGCATTCCAGCCAATCACACATATCTAGAAGGTCCTTGGATATAAGCCCTTGCCAGGGCAGCCATGCTGATGGAATAAAATTTCTCTACAATATTTATCATGCATATTTGGATAACATAACTCCAAAGTAGCCCTATTTTGGTAATGCTGCCTTTTAACAATGCATAATATCGTATTTTGGATTTTATAAAGGAAGGGATTTTGGCCATATTTTAATTTCATTACTTATTCACTTAAAACTATTTCAGCATATCTTTGCTGTCCATTGGAAATATAATCACCTATTTTCCTCCTCTGGATTCTTGGCACTGAGATGGAATCAAAGATTGTTTAATTTCCTGTGAAAAAAATATTCCCCATGGTCCATATTACTAAATAGATCTTAAGAATTAGACAGTAGCTAACCAATTTATTAATTCACAATAGATACTATCTCTATAAAATAAAAATGTATCTCAGTTTGATTATTTAACTGACTAAAGTAAATGTATTAACTGACTAAATTTAAATGTATTAAGGGGCAATTCTGACATACTTTGTTAATATTCACTGAATGTTATTCTAATACTTGTTAACATAAAAAATGCTTATTATGCTTTAAATCTAATTATAACCATAAGAACTTTTGTTCTGTCAAATAATTTATCTTAAAAGTGAATAAAGTTTTGAAATATTTTACACTGATCATTTATGGATGTGAAGTTGTAAAAATTCTTTTGTACAAAAGTATCAGATATCAGGGCAGAGACTGAAGCAGAGCAGTGCTGATTTGATGCATCTACTGATTACACTGGTTGATTACTCATGGGCTATAAATACACATTTGTAATGTCTGTCTTTTCAGATTATCTCACTGTTCCAATGCCTGAAGTAAACAGAAATTATGAACTTTGGAAGTTGGCTTTAAATAGTAAGAAGAGACAAACACAAGAAACTTTTTTTCTTCCTGTAGGCATCATTTTTACGTGAAGAATCTGTCTTCAGGTCCATCTCCTTCTGCACTAGTCATCTTTCTATCACTGTAATTAACCACCCTAGCCTCCCTCCCCCCCCAAAAAAAGACAACTAAGAAGGAGAAAGCATACATTTTGTGTAATAATTTCAGGGATTTCAGCTCATGGTCACGAGTAGATGATATCACTTTTTGTCTCTAGAAGGCAGAAGATTGTAGCAAAGAGAGTGTGCGTGTGATGTTAGAAAGGACTTCAATCTTGCCAGTTGGAAAACAGAGACAGAAAGACAAAAAGTGAAAGTCAAGGGATAAATACATCCTGCAAGAGCCCAACCTCAGTGATTACATTCCAGTAGGGAGACCCTTTCTTCTACTGCATCTATCATCTCCCAGTGTCCCTGTAATACGCAGCCTCATCAGTAGACCACAATAATGAGCTCAGAATGCTCATGTTTCGATCATTCCCTGAAAACCCTCTTCTGGATGTATATAGCAGAAGGAAATGCTCTTTGGGGCAGTTAAAATAAGAGATGGGATCATTTCCACAAGCTCACATCCCCTGACCTCATTTGCTAGAGCTGGACTGCAAATCTGTATCCACTGATCATTCAGTGACCAGAACAAAGAAAATCCTTGTTAGATGGCTTGCTTTCTTCTATACTATCTGAAGATAAGTATTTAATAAAGAATTAGGGTTTATTTTAGACCTCAAAATGAAAACTTGGTGTTTCAGTAATAGAGAATAAGATATGATTGAGATATCTGTGACATTCTGGAAACTTGCTTACATATATTGTTGAAGAGAGTCAATGTATGGAAAGTACTGACTCTGAACTGATCATAGGAGTGCTATAGAGAGTCTGTATGTACATTTACTTTTAGCAACATCATTCTGTGCTGTATGTGGGGGTTTGGATGTGAATGATTCCTATAGGCTCATATATTTGAATACTTGGTTTCCAATTGGTAGAACTGATGGAAGGGATTAGGATTATGGTCTTACTTGAGGAGGTGTGTCATTGCAAATGGGCTTTGAAGTTTGAAAGGATTCTCAGCATCATCAATGTCTCTCTCTCTCTGCTTCTACATTGCCAATCAAGATGTAAGTTCTCACTGTTCCTGCTTCTATGACTTTATTCCACCATCAAGGACTCTAATCCTCTGGAACATAAACCTGAAATTCAATCTTTTCTTCTATTGGTTGCCTTGGTCATGGTGCCTTATGTCAGCAAAGGAAAGACACATGCTAAGTACAACACATAGGAAGAAGCATAACTTGAAAATGAGATCAGTACAAGATTGATAGGAGCTCCATCTACAGAGCAGTAGGTATTTTAAAATATTTTAAAGGGATGAAAGTGAACAGAAAAGTAGTTTCAGGTGGATGAAAATTTATAGTCATAGTCTTAATTCTGACAGGGAGCACTATAGGATAAGCCAGTTTATGGGAAAGAGGAGAGAACAAAATTGCTGTCATTTTTATGAAGAGTTCAAATGTCTGAAATGCTGAATCCAAGTGGCAGGAACTGCTTGAAATAGAGTCCTAAGTATAATGAAGATTCAAATGACTATTTGGTTACTTGTTATTTGATTATTATGTTCTTCATTTTGTAATGTATCACTTATGTGCACAATGTTTTCTCTCACTGTTGATATATCTGTTTATTTGTTCACCCATTTACTAATTAATAATTTTAAATTCACAAAGGGCATCTGCATAGATGAGGTTTTCTGGGAATAAAAACTTAGCCTACTTTGTATAAGTTATTTACTGTTATTTCCACACTGACTTGTTGAGTACCAAGTAAGGGCCTTGAGAATGCTAAGAGAGCTTTCTAATCATGAGCGTATCTATCCCAAACCCTTGATTTTTCAAGAAAGATTTAACTATGTACTTCATGTTGCTCTTGAATTCATTTTATGTCCCAAGCTGGACTCACACTTGAGATCCTCTCTTATTGGTCTCCTGAGTTCTAGAATTCCTGACATGTGTCAAAAAATAACTATGATAATTTTCTGTTGAATTTTTAGTATCCCAACTCTCTTAAGTATTACAGTGAATATATATATATATGTATATATATATATATTAAACTTTCCTCTGTACTACATGTACTATACACATGTTCTTAGAACATTATATCTCAGCCTTGGCAATGCTGGCAGCTGGAGGCCTATACTATGCAATGTAGGTTATGTAGAAGTATTCCTTTCATATGTGAGATGCCAGCTGCATCCACTCTAAGTTGTGATAAGAAACAATATGTTTAAAAATTACCTAGTATTTTTCAAGAGAAAATTACCCACAGGTTGAAATCATCACTGACTTAAACTAACCAAACTAAATGCCCAAATGAATACTTTATTTTATGAAATCTTCTAGTAGTTTTAGTCAATATAACCACATGAAAATATTGTTTTGTGTTATTTTAAAAATAAGTCATAACAGTGTACAAATACATCATTCTACGTACCAAAATACAAAAAGAAAAAAACCTAAGTATCTCTGAGAATTTTTTACATATTTATAATGCGGCCTATGTTTTATCTCAACAGGTTTGTTTTCTTTTTCTTTAATTCATAACTCAAAACAATAAAATTTGGCCTGCCTGTAGAATTGATATATTTTAATAATTATTTTTACTTTTTAAAAATCTGAGTAAAAGAGCCCTTATTCTCATAATTCTTTTGGCAGACTACCCTTTAGAGGTGTGATTTCTTGCCCAATAATTGTTACATTCATACATGCCAGAATACCACATAAAGTTATGAAAAAAAGAGATTCCCAAAGTGTTTAGGTGAAAAAAAAATACTGTGAGTTCTGAGATTACTCAAGTACTCACTTAATTTCAGATAAATATTCTTTATCAATACCACTTAATTACATGAAATTTTTAAATCTATGAATTGTGGCATTTGTATTGTATGTCCTAGAACATTTATTCATTCCTCCCTTGTACCATCTTCTTCTATATGAGGACATACTATTTTCTAGCATATGCCGTTAGATACAAATTAGATACAGAGTTTGAACATTTAGTAAGGATAGATTGACAGAAGGCCTGAGGTGAAATGACAAGTTCAGATAATCACCTTCAACAATGTATTATTCTATTGCGATCCCCTGAAGAAGTTTGCAAACCCCATGGGAATGTCTAAGTCAAAAAAATCTTGTAGAAAAGATCTAAAGAATGATGCTGCTTATAAAGAACACTTTTAGCAAGACATGACCATATAAGTATTACCATTTGGACTGATAGAAAACAAAGAAAATGCTAGCTTTTATTTCATGTTTAAGACTGTATTGTAAGGATGCTTGTTTAGGGTATTGGGCTCACAAGCTTCAGCTTCTCAACCTAAAAATGAAAAGGGTACACTTCAGCTAATCTGAGCACTCCTGGCAATAAAAATATTAATGCAGTTTAACTAGTTTATCTTTAAATGTGCCTTAGTCTTTGAAGCTATCAATAAATCATTATAAAATTTTCTGTCCCTAAAGAATTGTCTAATGAAGCCTTGTACTTTAAACATGCAATTTTCCAATATATGGTTTGTATTATATTAAATTATATAGACATCCCAAGTGATTATGAATTTCAGAATGCCATACACAGATGATAGTTATTTTTGCTTTGGAGGTGGGGAAACTATGGACACAATTTGAAAGGGCTTGAATAGCATAGAAGGAAGCATAAGGAATTCATTATGAGAGATTCTTAAGGACAAATCACTCTTTATTCTTCTCTGTAGTTTTACAAAATGTCACAATTACACATTAGTAGCTTGTAATAAAATTTTATTTATATGAAAAATTTCCTCATCCATTTTCTCAGTGTTGCACATTTTAAAGTTATCTTCCTTTCTTTTCTCATTTCAAATAGATATAGTTAATCTAATTTGACAGATAAGGGAATCCAAACATATACTAAAAGTTAAAGCAACTTAACTTTTTTTCATCAAGACAAACATTATAGAATTTATTACTAATATCTCAAAAGTGGTGAATCTAAGCCTCAATTGTACTATCCAAAGTATTCACACAATATATCTGGTAATTATTCACAAACTATCTGGTAATTATTTAAGAATTGCTTATCTTCATTCTTCACATCCATCAGTTCATAAGTGTTAAAATAGCAATGCTCTGCAGACCATAAACAGCACATTTCAAGTTTCCGGTAATTAAGCAGAGCTACTTCAAGTGTTATAAACAAATGCTAATTAGCAAACTTCTACAAAAACCCAAGTTACAGAACTGGAGTTCTGTCAGGCAGGAAAAAGCTTGGCCTCACATATGATAGAAATCCTGGGGGATTTGCTTTATGTTTCTAAAATTGGTTGTTGGCTCCATCCCTGACCCTAAATTAGGAAACACAATGGTAGAGAGTGAAGCTTCTTCCCTATGACAATGACTACTATGCTCTTCAGCAGTGGCTAAAGAGCCTTAGGAGTTGCAGCTATTTGTAAATCTGCAGGAGAAGTTAGACCTAAAGATAAGTAAATACAAAACCTCAAGTTGTCCTAGTGATGGAAGGGTGTGAAGGTGATTCATGAGCCATTTTCACAATGCTGCCCTGGTATGAGCATTTCTTCTTCCAAAACTTACATGGGAGAATGATGTTAGGAGCTCAGCAACCACACATTTCTTGAAGGCTTCAAAATACCTTGTCCTGCCTTATGAAGTAAAGAGAGACATGAAACAGAATCATGATGACTATTCTTGGTGATATCTTCATTCTAGAATAAAACATGTATGTAAATGTAGATGGCAAATGTATGATCGACGTGTATTGCATGTGTTGTAAAAATATAATACTTGTTGATCACTATTAAAGGATAAAGAATTGTGACTATATTTAAGAAAGTCATATTGGGGCAAATGTGTTCTGAAACAACATATAAGAAGAATGTAGAAAGTTTAAGATAATATATCATATCATGAATTGTACATTATCAAGCACTGTGAGAATTCAAAAAAACACAGACATTGTTCTAAAATTGGACCATTTAGAAAATATAGTTATTAATTTAGCTGTTTCTTAATCTGTAATAAGTGAAAAACATGAATATTCATCTTTGAAAAACATCTTGGATCTGCAATCATAGTGCCAAAGTACAGAAATTAAAATTATAGCTTTTCTTTTTTTCATTTTTTAAAATAATTTTTATATTAATCACAGGTTATTAACTTTGTATCCCAGCCGTAGCCCTCTCCTTCATTCCCTCCCTATCCCACCCTCCCTCTCTCATCTCTCCTCTGCCCCTTTTTTATTCTTGAAAGTTTGCAATGCAAACTGTGGATTCTGTTAGAATCTCAGCTTCCCAGCTACTAGCTTGGTTACCATCACACTAAATTCCTGCTTGATGCATTTGCCTTTGAACTGGGGATGCTCAGAGCTGAGCTGATATGATGGTTTTGGTGGGGATTAGATGCATCATCAATTTCTGTAAAATGGTTATGACATTTTAATGAAAATAGACAATGCCATGAAACCCAAACAAAGAACTAGACAAGAATTTGTTTTTCTTTTTATAACCTGTATTTTGAGTTTAATAAGTATATTTTAATATAGGGGTAAGGACGAGGATTACAGTTTTCTCAAAAGAACCCAAGGTACAGCAGAAAACATCAATGAGAGATAGTGGGCTAGACCCCTTTTCTTAAAACATATGAAACCTTGCTGAAGAAATGAGTTAAAAACGCCCAAAACCTGTTCCTAGACTGTCAATCTCACTGTATTAAGACTGAACGTAAATTTATCCTATTTGGACCCTGACTCCTCCTTTGAGAGGCTCAAAGCTATCAGTTTCTCAGTCCCAGAGGCTGTGTTTCCCATGCAGCTGGGACACGCCATAGCCATGAATGTGTTATTTACAATTTACTTTCGGTTTTTAAGACTTTTGGAGTTGACTTCTATGTAGTGTGTAAGATTCAATGTGATCCCTTCTCTTAGTATCAATTCAATACATAACAGGTTTTGAGAAACTGCTATTTTATTCTTTTTGAGACATTGAATTTCTAACAATAAAAAAAAAAAAAACACGTTACTTAGCCAGTACAGTAAAGTGAGAAAGAGGAATGGATGCACAGATGAGAGATTATTAAGATAAGTAGAGAGTGAACATGCATGTATAGCTCATTTCAGACTAAACTGTATGTATGATGCAATATTATGTAAGGACTACTGACATACTAAATGTTAGTATCATGTTATATTGTTCTTTGTTACTATATTCAATCCCTCTTTTTCTACAGTTACTGAAGAATTTTAAGCATTTATTGCAATATTTTGGTGTACGGTATGTTTACAACAGTCTCTCTTGCAAATTTATAGTTTTACTTCTTATAGAACTTCAAGAATACTATTGCAGAACATCAATGGTGACATCTATCTTTGTTCAACAGAGATGAGAAAGATATCAACATTTTGTTGATCATTAGAATTTTCATGTATAAGATTCAGTGTCAAAGTGAAGAAATTCTATTATAAATATGATGGTTTAATATCAGAAAACAAGGACTTTGACTACGTCTCTGCCATCGCTTCTCAGTATGTAAGAATAAAATTTATATAACTTTAAATTGTATTGCATGAGACTGATTCATTGTGGAAATCACTCTTTCAGTTGGTGACTTCAGTTTCTGTAAAAGCAGTCACTAAATGAATTTTGTATTGAGATGAAGACAGAATTTTCTGCAATTTTTGAAATGGCCCATAACATACTTCTGCCATTTTATTCTAGGTGAAGCATATATTCCTCATTTAAGACTATAAATCAAAATCAAAATGTCAATCAACTCAAGAAAATATTGACAATTGCTCTATATCTAGTAGTAGGAAGTACTCAGCTAAGATATAATTCTTTGTATTAAAATAAGTTAGCATACCAACAGCACAGGCTCTAAGATCAACAATCAATAAGTGGGACCTCATGAAGCTGAAGAGCTTCTGTAAAGCAAAGGACACTGTCATCCTAACAAAACGACAGCCTACAGATTGGGAAAGGATCATTACCAATCCTACTTCTGACAGAGGGCTAATATCCAGTATATATAAAGAACTCAAGAAGTTAAATAGAAAGAAACCAAGTAATCCAATTAAAAAAATGGGGTATGGAGCTAAAAAGAGAACTGACTGTAGAGGATTATAGAATGGCAGAAAAACATTTAAAGAAATGCTCAACGTCCTTAGCCATCAGGGAGATGCAAATCGAAACAACCCTGAGATTTCACCTTACACCCACCAGAATAGCTAAGATCAAAAACTCTAGT
>CM053750.1:27490839-27548644 GCA_028658305.1 Pachyuromys duprasi | reverse complement strand
CTAGATCCCAAGGGAGGACATTGCAGCCAGCCCTGAGGAGACAGGATGAGCTGGGGTTGGATGGAAGGGGAGGAGGTCCTCCCCTGTTGGTGGACTTGGAGGGGGCGGGGAAGAGATGAGGGAGGGAGGGGGAAAGTGGGAGGGAATGAGGGAAGAGTCTACACCTGGGATGCAAAGTACCTAACCTGTGATTGATATAAAAATAAATAAATTTTAAAAAGTAATAAAAAAATAAGTTAGCATGTCCATCCTATTACCATGCAAATTTTCTTTCATGTGTAATGAATGACAAAATTATATGAATAACAAAATTTATTTGGATTTTAGTTATTTATAATCAGCAAAATTTAACTTGAATACCTATTGTGTATTCAATAAGTATTAATAAGTATTCAATAAGTATTGTTTAAGCCCAGGGTCCAATAAAATATCTAGGCTGAAAAAACACTTAAGAAGCCCTAATACAGCATATGGTATGAAATAAAATATTAACCTAAGTGCTTACTTAAGTCTAGATTTAATGGATATGGCCTAGAACCCCTGCTCAGATGTGGCCCATGGTAGCTCGGTGTCCAACTGAAGACTCTAGTAAGGGGAACAGGGACTGTTTCAGTCATGAACTTGATGGCTGGCTCTTTGACCCTCCTCCATACAAGCCAGGCTAGATCCCAGGGGAGGACATTGCAGCCAGCCCTGAGAAGACAAGCTGATCTGGGGTCGGATGGAAGGGGAGGAGGTCCTCCCCTGTCTGTGGACTTGGAGGGGGCGGGGAGGAGATAAGGGAGGGATGGGGAGAGTGGGAGGGAAAAAGGGAGAGGGCTATGCCTGGGATGCAAGAACCTAACCTGTGATTAATATAAAAATAAATAAATTACATTTAAAAAAATTGCGACACTATTTCTTTTTAAATTTTTATTATATTTTTATTAATTACAGTTTATTCACTTGTATTCCAACTATAGGCCTCACCCCCATCCCCTCCCAATTCCATCATCCCTCCCTCTTCTTCTCCCATGCCTCTCCCCTAGTCCACTAATCAGGGAGGTCCTCCTCCCCTTCCATCTGACCATAGTCTATCAGGTCTCATCAGGACTAGATTCATTGTATTTCTATTTGCCAACAGTGTACTGAACAAAACAGCTCCTAAAACTTTGTTTTATTGTTAATTCTCCCCTGTCCTCCCATATAGACTTTGGATTTCCTTCTCCTGTGCTTCCCACTCTGTCCTTTCGCCTTCCTTCTTTTTCTATTCCATTCTGGTTCCCACTCCCATATGGTGTAATTTCTTTCCCTCCCATATGCCATCCTCTAAAACTTTTATGAATAGTAGATTTTCCTAAAGTCTCTCATAATTTCTTTTTTTAATGTAGCATGATTATCCTTTATTTTAGAGTTCATATCCACTTTGTCATTTATTTTTTCTTCAATAATTTATATATTTGCTCACTTTGCATGCCAATCACAACTCTACTCCCTCTTTTCCTCCCTTCCCACCCTTCCAACCACTTCTCCTGTACCCTTTCCTCCCGCCACCCTTACCAACCTACCCTGGTAAATCAAGTCACATCAGGACTAAGTTCCTCCTCTTTTACTGAGCCCTGCTAGGGAAATGGGATCCAGAGGGAGGCAAGAGTCTAAGTCAATGACAGCCCTTGCTCCAATTGTTAGAGGACCCACTTGACAACCAAGCAGCCCATCAGTTTCTTTTGTGAAGGGGGCCTAGGACCAGTCCATGTCTGTTCTCTGGTTGGTGGTTCAGTGTTTATGAGTTCCCACAGACCCAGGTTAGTTGGCCATGTAGGTATTCTTGTGGTGTTCTTGACCCCTCCATGTCCCTCATTCCTTCCCCCAACTCTTCTACAAGACACTCTAAGTTCTGTCTAATGTTTGGCTGTGGGCTTCTGTATCTGTTACTATTGTCTGCTGGATGAAGTGTTGTGAATAAAAAAGAGTGATGGGCTATATAATGTTTATTATTAGACTAAAATTTATCGCAGCATTATTATTTAACCCACCGTCACAAATAATGGGACACAGACACCTGTTAGATTTATAATTGCCTTTTAACCTTGGGCAGGACAGATATTTTCCCTCTGCTGGTTCAATATCCTCATCATCTCCCAGCCCCATTCAACACTACCCACCTTAATCATCCTCATCTGGACTGTCTTTTATCCATAATCCCATGGTATTTGCTTTTATTCTTTATCTCGGCCTTTTTACTCCATCATTGGAGGCCTATCTCCAGTCCCACATGGTTTCTTGCCTAAACTAACCCATTGTGGATTCCTCCTTCTTCTGTTCTTCCCTTCCATCTGTGTCCCTGTGATTCTTTTTTTTTAATTAATTAATTTTTTATTAATTACAGTCTATTCACTTTGTATCCCAGCTCTAATTCCCTCCCTCCTCCCCTCCCAAACTCACTCTCCCTCCCTTTTCTTCTCCTATGCCCATCCCCTAGTCCAATGATAGGGGAGGTCATCCTCCCTTTCTATTGACCCTAGTCTCATGAGGACTGGCTGCATTGTCTTCCTCTGTGGCCTGGTATAGCTACTCCCCACTCAGGGGAAGGTGATCAAAGTGCCAGCCACTGAGTTCATGTCAGAGACATGTCAGAGGGTTCCCCATTACTAGGGAACCCTCTTGGACACTGAGCTATCACAGAATATACTCTGTGTAGGGGTGATAGGTTATCTCCGTATATGATTCTTATTTGGAATCAGTCTCAGAAAGACCAAAGATTTTTTGGTTCTTTTGCTCTCCTTGTGGAGTTCCTGTCCCCTCCAGGTCTTTATATCTTCCCCTTCTTTCATTAGATTCCCTGAACTATGCCAGAGTTAGGCTATGAGTCTCAGCATCTGCTTTGATACCCTGCTGGGTATAGTCTTTCAGAGGCCCGCTGTGGTAGGCTCCAGTCCTGTTCCCCTTTTTCTCCCTCTTCTGATGTCCATGTGATTCTCTTGAACCCACAAATCTGGGAACTTTAGCCACATCTACCACTTTTTTCCCTGCCCAGGTATAGGCTGTTTAATCAACCAATCAGATATAATGACTTAGGCAGGTTTACACAACAAGGATAGGTTTATGCAAGAATGTGCTCTTCTGGGCAGGGACAAGATTTGGGTGGCCAGTAATTAACATTAGAATACATAGCACCAGGGCAACGCACAACAATGAAGCCTCTCAGAAAATGGTTATCCTTGATTCTAATCTGCAAGGATAGCAGAATATAATTAAAAATGTCAGGGGTTGTCTCTTCCATGGGTTGGAACATTCATTGTCAATTTCTGTTCCATTTTTTATCCCTGTACATCTTGTAGGCAGGACAAATACTGTGGATGTGTTAGTGTTCCTCTCCCTCCACTGGTAATCCTGCCTGGCTACAGAATGTGGCCACTTCAGTCTCAGTATCTTGCACTGCTAGGAGTCTCAGCTGAGGTCACCCTCATATCTTCCCAGGAACATCCACCATCCCAAGTCTCCAGCTTGTCCCAGAGATGCCCCTCACTGATTTCTGTTCTCTCTCCCAGTCTTCTCAGCCTCCCACCCTTGTTCTCCTCATGGCTGATTTCCCCTTCTCTTCTCCATCCCCTTTCTCACACAGTTTCCTTTCTCCCTCCACTTCCAGATATCTATGATGTCTATTTTATTTCCTCTTAGACGGATTCAAGCATCTCCCCCTTGAGTCCTCCTTGTTTCTTCATTTCTTTGGATCTGTGGATTGTAGCATGTAGTTTATAGCTAATATCCACTTATAAATGAGTGCACACTGTGTGTATCTTTCTGGGTCTGGATAACCTCACCCAGGATTATCTTTTCTCTTTCCATCCATTTACCTGCAAATTTCATGATGTCTTTATTTTTTAAGAGCTGAGTAGTATTCCATTGGGTAAATGTGCCACAGTTTCTTTATCCATTCTTCAATTGAAGGACATCTGGGTTGTTTCCAGTTTCTGGCTATTATAAATAAAGCTGCTATGAACATATTTGAGCATATGTCCTGTGGTTTTGTAAAGCATGCTTTTGGGGATATTCTCACGGGTGATATAGCTGGGTTCTTGAGGTAGAACTATTTCCTTTTTTTTTCTGAGAAACCTCCATATTGCTTTCCAACATAGTTTTACAAGCTTGTACTCCCAACCGCAATAGAAGAGTGTTCCCTTTGCTCCACATTTTTGCCAGCATGTGCTGTCACTTGGCTTTTTGATCTTAGCCATTCTGACAAGTATAAAATGGAATATCAGAGTCATTTGGGTTTGCATTTCCCTGACGGCTGAGAACACTGAACATTTCCTTAAGCGCTTCTTGGGCACTAGAGATTCCCCTGTTGAGAATTCTTAGTTTAGCTTTGTATCCAAATTTTAAATTGGTTTATTTGATTTGTTGGTGTTTAGTTTCTTGAGTTCTTCATGTATTTTGGATATTAGCCCTCAAAATAATGTAGGATAGGTGAAGATCTTCTCCCTATCTGTAGATTTCTGTTTTGTTCTATTCATGGTGTCCTTTGCCTTACAAAAGTTTTTCAGTTTCATGTTATATGTTGCTCTTAGTGCCTGAGCTGGTGTTCTGTTCAGGAAGTTATCTTCTATGCGAAAGAGTTAAATGTTCTTCCCACTTTTTCTTCTATTAGATTTAGTGTGTCTGCATGGTATATACTCACTTATATAGCCCTATAAGATAGGATAAATATACAAAATATGTCCACCTAAAGAAGATAAACAAGAAAAAGGACCCGGGTAAGATGATCAATCCTCACTTAGAGAGACAAATGGGATGGACATGGGAAGTAGGAGAAAACAAGTAACAGGACAGGAGCCTACCTCAGAAGGCTTCTGAAAGACTCTACCTAGCAGCATATCAGAGCAGATGCTGACACTCATAACTAAACCTTTGGTAGAGTGCAGGGAATCAGACAATAAAAGGGGTAGTTAGTATGACTGGGAGAGGACAGGAGCTTCACAAGGACCAAAAATATCAGGGCATGGGTATCCTCTATGAGACTTTTTCTCCAACCAAGGGCCATGTATGGATATAACCTAGAATCCCTGCTCGGATGTAGCCCATGGTAGCTCAGTATCCAAGTGGGTTTTCCTAGTAAGGGAAACAGGAACTATTTCTGACATGAACTCAATGGCTGGCTCTTTGGCCTCCTCCTACCCCCTGCCCAAGTGAGGAGCAGCCTTGCTAGACCACAGAGGAGGACATGATAGCCAGTCCTGAAGATACCTGATCAACTAGGGTCAGATGGAAGGGGAGGAAGACCTCCCCTAGCAGTGGACTTGGAAAGGGACAGGGAGGAGATGAGAGAGGGAGGGTGGGATTGGGAGGGAGTGAGGGAGTTGGCTACAGTTGGGATACAAAGTAAAAAACCTGTGATTAAAAGTAAAAAAATAAAAAATAATATAAAAAATTTTAATGTGTCTGCTTTTATGTTCAGGTTTTTGATCCACTTGGACTTAAGTACAGTGTGATAAAGATGGATCTTTTTGCATTCATCTACATGCTTACATGAAGTTTAGATTAGCACCATTTGTTGAAGATGCTTTCTTTCTTTTATGGTCAAAAATCAAGTATCCATAGGTGTGTGGGTTTATTTCGGGTCTTACATTCAATTCCATTGATCAAACCGTGTGTTTTTATTCCAGTACCACGCAGTTTTTATTGTTACTGCTCTGTCATATAACTTGAAATCAGGGATGGTGATACCTCCAGAAGTTCTTTTATTGTACAAGTTTTTGTTGTTGTTGTTGTTTTTCCACTATCCTGGGTTTTTTGTTTTTCCATACGAAGTTGAGAATTGCTCTTTTAAGGTCTGTAAAGAATTGTGTTGGAATGTTGATGGGAATTGCATCGAATCTGTGGATTGCTTTCTGTAAGATAGCCATCATAATTTCTTTTTTAAACCCAACGACTCCAAAGCCTATTAGCTATTTGAAGCAGGACTATTTCCAAATTAATATGATACAGCGTAGGGTAAATTAATTCACTGAAGTAAAAACCATGTAAAACTGGTAAAAAGAATCACCAAAATAATACCCTAATTTCTTAATAGAAATAAAAGCACAATAGCTAACACATTTTTTAAAAGTGTTGTGTTTGGAGCAATGCTGTGTGTTATTATTGTAGATTTCGTTGATAAGTTGTGACATATTACATTAAAAGACTTACAGAGAAAAGTCTTATCTGAATAAATGCTAAAAAGATACTTGACAAATTCAGCACTCATTTACCTTAAGTCTCTGTTCTCTTTCAAACTCCCAATCTCTCTCTCAAATATCAAATATATGTAGCACTATAACTAGTATCCAAACACACTAAGAGAAGAAACATAAGGGAAAATTAAAGCAATTCCTGATTACTACCACTTCCTCTAATGTTTAAATATATTTAGGGACATCAGTAATATCATTTAACAAGAAAACTATTAAAATTAAGTATTAATTTAATATAGATATTAATTAATAATTAATAATACTCAATATAATTGCCAATAATCAACAATTGCTATAACTTAATTATTAAATAATAATTAATCAATATCATTATATTAATTCATATCAATATATTAATTATATAGTAATGCATTATAGCAATTTCTATATTAATTTTTTATTAATTAATATTATTTTATAATTAAATATTATTTGAATAAATAATTATGTTGTTTGTTATCAGGAAATATCAAAAGGACTGTTTAAGGGATAATAATTAGTAAAGTAAGTCATTACACTGAAAAAAAAAAACAGCATTTTCACATCAAACAAAACTGAGTTTAAAATATAAAGACAGAGCTGGGGAGATGGTGAAGCAGTTAAAGAACACATTCCAGTCTTTCAGAGGACCTTAGGTGATTCCCAGCTCTCACGGTAGGTGTCTAAAAGATACCTATAAATCTAGTGTCATGATAATCTGATGCTTCTGGCCTTTGCAGGAACCCACACTCATATACACATATCCTCTGCTCTCCCGAGAGCACATGCATATGCTTACACATAACTAAAATAGCCCTAATGTGTGTTTCCAATAGAATATAACAAAAGACCACATTTATCTTCACAAAGGAAATAATCCATAAGAAGAGATATTTCAAAAGAAATATAGTTTACTGATGTCTATGAATAAAGCAGACATATCTGGAGGTTCAAATCTCACATCACAAGCAAAAGAAACATTCAATGTTTGTCTTCCTGGATCTGCATTTTATTTTACTTAGAATGATTGAATCCAGCTCCATCCATTCACTAATAAAAATTTCACAATCTTATTCTTCTTAAGAGCTAAATAATATTCCACTGTGTAGATATACTGCATTTTCCTCATGTGTTCATCAGCTGATGGAATTCTAGGCTTATTACATTTCATTGGCTGTCATGAATAGAGCAGCAATGAGCACAGATATGTGGGTATGTCTAATAGTGTATGGAGTCCTTTGAGTATGTAGCCAAAAGCAGCATTGCTGGTGAATGGGGTAGATATTTTTCTAGCTCTTTTTGTAACCTCCAAACTAATTTCTATAGTGGCTATACTAGTTTTTACTCACATCAGCAAGAAATCAGTGTTCTTTGGTCATGATTTGCTTTTTGAGGTTTGCTGTTCTAATATGGTTATGATAAAATCATAAAGTAGTTATAGTTTGAATTTCCCTGATAGATAAGTGTGTTTAACCTTTGAAAAATATTTCCCAGTCATTTATATTTATTTGTTTTACTGATATTTGGTTATTGAGCATTAGTTAAATCTGTCAGATGTAATGCTGGTAAAGATTTTTTCCCTCTTATTAGGATCTTTGCCCAAATGATGGTATGTACTTGTGTACAGAGTGTTTTTAGCTGTTGTGGACAGGATGGTCCCGCAGAGGTCAGTGCCACACATGGATGGGTTGTCCTGGATAGTTTAAGAAAGCGGATTGAGCTAGCCCTGAGGAACTAGCAACATTCCTCAATGGCTTCTGCATCTGTCCAGCCTCCAGGATCCCTCACTGCTTTGGCTTTCTGTCCAGGTTTCTCTCAGTGAGAGACTTATTACCTTCAAGTGTAAGATAATAAACCATGTCCTTCCCAGGTTGCTTTCGGTCATGGTGTTTTATAATAGCAACAGGATTTGAAGACACAGAATTTTTTATTTGTTTGTTTATATTAATTATAGTTTATTCACTTTGTATCCCAGCTGTAGTCCCCTCCCTCATTCGCTCCCAATCCCATCCTCTCATCCTCAACTCTTCCCATGCCCCTCTCCAAGTCCACTGATAGGGGAGGTCCTTCTCTCCTTCTATCTGACCCTAGCCTATTAGGTCTCATAAGGACTGGCTGCATTGTCTCCATCTGAGTTTATATCAGCCACTGAGTTCTTGTCAGAAACAGCCCCTATTCCCCTTACTAGGAAACCCACTTGGACACTGAGCTGACATGGGTTATGTCTGTGCAGAGATTCTAGGTTATCTCCATGCATGGTTTTTGGTTGGAGTATCAGTTTCAGAAAAGATCCCTGTGCCAGATATTTTTTCTCTCCTTGTGGAGCTCCTGTCCTCTCCAGGTCTTTCTATCTCCCCTTCTTTCATAACATTCCCTGCACTCTGCCCAAAGTTTGGTTATGTGTCTCAGCATCTGCTTTGATACCCTGATGGGTAGAGGCTTTCACAGGCTCTCTGTGGTAGACTCCTGTCCTATTCCCTGTTTTCTCCCTCTTACGATGTCCATCTAGTTTGCGTTTCTGAGTGAGGATTGATTATCTTATCCAGGGTCCTCGTTCTTGCTTAGCTTCTTTAGGTATACAGATTATAGTATATTTATCCTATATTATATGTCTAATATCCACTTATAAGTGAGTCTATACTATGTGTAAGACACAGAATTTCTGACGTTAGTTTATATATGAATAAACTGTGTTGTGTAATGAAGTCATGTAGTGCCACTCTTTTAATGGGTATTTTTTTGTGTGTTGTTTTATATATAACAATGAAACTGGGTGCTCTTGTATTTGTTGTATATCTGTTAAAAATGTAATATCACATTGTTGGACTTATCCTTTAATGTATATGAAGTGTTCTGAATGTTTTTGGTTTAAAATCTGTTTTGCCAGACTTAAAAATAGCTCTGTCTGCTGATATTTTAGTTATAATTTGTGGGAATACTGTTTCTAATTCTGTTACCCTATGGCAGAGACTATATTTGATGATAAGATATATTTCTTGGAGGCAGGAAAAAGCTGGATCCTGTTTTCTAGTCTAATGTGTTAATTCATGTCTATTTATTTGGGCAATTTAGACCCTTAACATTTAGAGATGTTATTGAAAGACGTTCATTAATTCTTGTCATTTTTGTTGCTTCTGTGATGCTTTTTTGGATCTTTTTTGATTCCCCATCGTAACATTGTCATTATTATTAGCCCTTTGGTGTTTATACTTTTGATTTTTAAAGATTGTATTTATTATTCTATCTACAGCTGCCTTTGTATTCATAAATTCCTTTAATCTGTTTAAATTATGGAAAGGTTTTATTTTCATTCAATTTTAATAGCTAGGTTTGTTGGGCATAATATTCTGGAATAATAATTACTGGCTTTCAAAACTTGGAGTATGTCCTTTTAGGCCTTTGGGCTTTAAAATTTTCTATGAAATAATAAAATGTTATTCTGATAGACATATCTATGTCAATGACAAGTTTTTTCTTCTGTAAACTCTCAATATCATTCATTCCTTTATTCTGTGTTTTAAATATAATATGTCATGGAAATGTTCTTCTCTGATTTTGTCTATTTGGTATTCTGTAGGCCTCTTATGATTAAACAAGCATATTTTTACCTTGGTTTGGGTAATTTTGTTTTGTGACTTTCTATGCCTTCAATGTGGTTTTCTTTTTCTAGGTCTAGAATTTGGATGTTAGGTATTTTTCTGGTATCTATTTTGTTCTGTTTATTTTTCCTCTTAATTTTAATTTCTCATTGACCTTTAATGAAATGATGCAATTTCTTTCCTTTGTCTTCCATCTCCAACTCTATGTTTTTTATATGACTTACTTTATAGGTGAGGCTTCCTACTAAGGTTTCTAATTGTTTTGTTAGTTATATTTATTTCCATCATCAGTTCAGTTTGGTCTTTCTAAAAAGGAATTCAAATTCCATGTTAACATCTTACATTAACTTCTTGATTTCATTCACTTCTTTGTCTTAATCTTCCTTTTCCAGCAAAATATTTTTATTGCCACTTTCATTTCCCAGTCATTCCAGGTCCACCCAACCACCCCTGTGACACACACACACACACACACAATGAAGAAAAAGAAAAAGGGAAAAAAAAACGACCAAGTCCAATTTGTGTTGCCCATGTACTCACTAGAACATGGTCAAGCTTTCTGTGGACAGTCCCTTAAATAAAAATTACTTTCCTATCCCCACCCAAGCAACAGATACACTTCAGAATCTCTATCACAATTTTTAAGAGTTCTCTTCAACAGCTTCCACAGCTTCCTCTCAAGACTCTTTCTTTTTTGGTGGTAGGGGCAAGATTTTCACAGAAGCCTTCAATCTCTTATTCTCAACTGTAAAGCTGCATTCATCAACACCAAGGACAGTGGTTGTGCAGAGCTGTACTCTACAGCCTGAGCTACAGGACTGCTAAAGTTACACAGAGAAACCCTGTCTCAGAACTACAGTAGCAGCAGCAGCAACAACAATAGGAACAGTTATGGCCTTCTGTCAATCTTCTTAGATGAGTTGCATTCATCCTTTTGTCTGCTTGATCATTCTATGTCTTTTTTTGACTTTTATTTTATGTTAATCACAGGTTATGTACTTTGTATCTTAGCCATAGCCCCCTCCCGCATTCCCTCCCTGTTCCCCCCATCCCTCCCTCATTTCCTCCCTGCCCCTTTCCAAGTACACTGAAAAGGGAAGACCTCCTCCCCTTCCATCTAACTTTAACTTATCAGGTCTCTTCAGGACTGGTGTTTTTCTGCCATTCTACAGTCCTCTAAAGAGACAAAAACCCCAGAATTTCCAAAACGATCCTGTACAACAACAGATCATCTGGAGGTATCTCCATCCCTGATCTCAAGCTGTACTACAGAGCCATAGTTATAAAAACTGCATGGTTTTGGCATAGAAACAGAATATTGGATCAATGGAATTGAATAGAAGACCCAGAAATAAACCCATACACCTATGGAAACTTGATTTTTGATAAAGAAGCCAAATCCATCCAATGGAAAAAAGACAGCATCTTCAACAAATGGTGCTGGACCAACTAGATGTCTATATGCAGAAAAATGAAAATAGATCCATGTTTATCACCCTGCACAAAAGTGAAGTCCAAGTGGATCAAAGACCTCAAAATAACACCAGACACATTAAATCGGTGAGAAGAAAAAGTGGGAAAGATCCTAGAACTCATGGGTGAAGGAGACTACTTCCTGAATAGAACACCAACAGCACAGGCTCTAAGAGCAACAATCAATAAATGAGACCTCATGAAACTGAAAAGCTTCTGTAAAGCAAAAGATACTGTCATCAAAACAAAACGACAGCCTACAGACTGGGAAAAGATCTTCACCAACCGTATATCTGACAGAGGGCTAATATCCAGTATACATAAAGAACTCAAGAAGTTAAATAGCAACAAATCAAGTAATCCAATTAAAAAGTAGGGTACGGAGCTAAACATTCTATGTATTTTTAAGGGGGCCAATGCTTTGGGATTTTTTTTTTGAGGATGAGGATCATTATTTGGTGTTTTATGTTCATTCTCTGCATCGAGATTTATGCATCTGGAGTTAGTTTGTTGATTGAGTCTCTCTATCTCTCTTAATTTTTTCTGCAAGTAGTCACATTCCTTCTTTCAGCCGAGTTATTTTACTGTGTTTAAGATGGAGCAAACTCATAGAAGGGTTGTATCTGAATTAACTCTGCTTAGTATTTGGAGATAAAGCCTGTTATAATCAAGTGCATTTAGCAGTTTGGTCAAAGAACCTGGTACAAGTTACCCCTGGCAGTACAGATTGATACTGTGTCTCAAGGATAGAAAGGACCTCTAGAAGTTCCAGTTAGACATCTTGCAGAACTCTGTAACTCTGAGTCAAGTGTAATAATTGCAAGTGTAGAACTGGCAAGCCCCAGAGGGACTAAGCGAGGCTGAGAGAAGATGGCTGTCAATGGCAAACAGTTATGGGACTATGGAGTAAAGGAGGGAAGGAGAGTACTCGTAGTCTACCCCTGTATTCTTACCCATCATACCCATTTTATTTTATTTTTGAGAATTCTATATGTCAGTATTGCGGTTTACTAGTTGCCCTCCTCCCTCTTCCTCCACCAATTCCTCCCTTGTCACTCTCAAACTCTTTCATACTCACAACCTCTCCATTAATCACTACTGTTAAAAGTCCACATAAAAATGAAATAAACTGAACTGGTTGGTGAATAAAAATAGCTAAATATCAACAAAAGCAGGAAAGGGCTTGAAGGAGGAATGGAGGAAACCTTGTTAGCCTTACTCTCTCACACACACAGACACACATAAACACAAATGCACACTCACACACAGATTTTATGTGTGGAAGGGGGAAAGGCTGTACTATCACAGAGGAAATATTAAAGTATTGAAATATATTAATTTTATACAGTGTTGCACTGATAGTAATTACACGCAATGAAACCTCTCTCCTTCTTGCCATTAGTGAAGAGAGCCCAGCTGAACTGAATGAGTTAAGGAGAGGTCTTCAGGAGAATCATCTACTGTCTTGTGATATCTTCCCAAGTGACCTTGTTCTAGGGCCCCAGTATACCTAATATTATTTTAATATGATTAAACATAATTGAAAATGAAAAGAGTCCCAGAAAGTATGACTAATAAGCTACCGGGTAACCTCTAAACGGAAGAAGGTATTCTTTCCTTGAAGTATTTAGGACAAATGAACGTTAGTAGTTTCTTGACCTGTGTGCCAACTGAGGAAATTAATGACAATATAATGAAACTTAGGTAATAAAATCAAGTAAAGTCACACTATAGGTGAGAGTAGACCTTTAAGCCAACTTAATATACTTGGCCTATGCTGTCACTGGCCATTTCTTATATGTTTATCTATGGTAGTAGATAATTTATTCTGTTGGCCTACTGAAATAAAGTCACAGAGTCAGAAAAGGCAATTACTGTAGAAACATTTGGTGTAGGGTAAATCACCTTCTCATTCATACAAGTATTTAAAAATGTTTTAGAATATTAAATTAAACTCTGAAATAATTTTTAAAACAGAAAAGGTTGTGTGACAAAACCACATCCTTAACAGAGCTTTATTTTTTTATATTTTTAAAAAAATATCTCTCAATTAATGAAACCTAATAGGCTTTTTTAAAGAAATTTGATTATCATGAGGCAATAATAGTTTATAATAACAAAATATCTGGCAAAATTAAGTAATTGTGGCTGAAGGACATTTATTTCTGTTGATAGGAAGCAACAGCTTTTCATTAGCTCCAATCAGTTGAGAATTTTTCTCTTTAAGTAAACTAGATGATCATTTACTTAAGGATCTGGGAAACTCATCCAGTAAAACTCTTTTGTCAGGTGAAACGAAATCTTTCAAATTTAGGAAATATCCTTTGAAGCAAAACAAAAACAAAAACAAAAAACAGAACAACAAAAAAACATAATGACAGCACTAAATAACTACTAAGTGTATACTATTTTTAAATTTTTAATTCATTTATTTATTTTTTTTTTTGAGACAGGGTTTCTCTGTGTACTCTTGACTGTCCTGGACTCACTTTGTAGTAGATCAGGCTGTCCTCCACCTGCCTCTGCCTCCCTGCGTGCTGGGATTACAAACATGTGCCACCAGGCTATTTCTTAATGTAAATGCATACAATGTCAATCCAAGTGTGAAGTGCCTTACTCTTTAAGGAGTATATTCAAATAAGTCAGACAAAGTGTATGCAAATGTTGATCAACAGGTGTTCAAGGGATTGTGGACATGCTGTGTCATTACTGCAAACAGTCTGAGTTGTTCTTTTCTAAGCATTCGATAGCTCTTATGGGCCTTGTCACCCACCAGGGCCGACTACGCTTCTTAGCAATAACACAGTTCACTTATCAAAATCAAATTACAATCACCCCCATACTCAGTCAACATGCCCTCAAATTCTAAAGAACTCTACATTTAAAAAAACCCCTAGATTAATGCAACTGGAAAACAAGAGAAAAGATGTAAAATGTTATTTTAGCCTAATAACAATTTTTCAAGATAGTGTCATGCTGTGTAGTTTGTCCTGCATGGTGTTCTGGTCATTGAGTCTCAGCCTCCCGGCAGCATTACAAGCCTATAGTACTCAGTCTTCAGAAAATATTTCTGTCCCAAAGGATGAGTCTTTACCCTATACTGATAAGGTCAGCTCTAATAATGTAAGACCTGTAAGATCTTTAGACAATTTGAGGAATTTTCAAGAATTATTTTCTGTCTCTACTTGGTACATGAATTTAAAGCCTAGTTATATGGCATGTAAACTCCTCAATTTACCTAACACTCATCCAGTAATTTCCATGACAGGATATGCAGTCTGTGTCTGACATACCATTATCGTTCTGATAGCTGGCTGGCAAACAACTTGTTCTGCACCTGTGTTTGTTTGCTGGGGTCTTGTTGGGTTCACCAGCTATTGCATGCGACAGATTCACTGGTACAGAAAGCTCCCCACTGGTCTCTCAGAAGTAACGTTTCATGGTAGGAGACAATTTTCCTAAACAATGGACATCTGACTGCCTGAATGTCTGATAAACTACGTTATTGCAGCAAAGAGTCTAGATGTCTATTCTAATATTAATCAAAGCACTATGAGTTTTATTTTTGATATAGTTAGCTTCTAAAATTAGTTTCTCAAACTTTATTGAAAATAATCACAAGTTGCCTTAATAGATTGATCATCTCTCTAGTTTATGACCCTCATTTTGGCCTTAAAACATTTTTCTAAAACTGAATATAACAATAATCTATGCATAAATATCAAGCTGCCAGCTGAAATTTTAGAGTGAAATAAAGTAATAGCAGGTGGACAGATGCATGAGGAAGAAGCCAGCATATTGCTCAAATTTCACACTATTTCAGGTAGCTTTCTTTAAAAAGTCATAAGTACTAGAAGGAACATCAGAGCTTGGGATGAGCTTCCCCCTTCACTGTGCTCCTATGTGTTGTCTAGACTGTTTTTATAGACCATTGTCATAACCTATACAATATGGTAATTATGTGGCTATTGATAAAAGTAAAATAAAGTCTTTTAAGTTGATAAGAGCATGGGTGATTCATGGTCTTAATTGTTACTGATGTGAACATTTAAGTTGTACATGTCAGGTCTTAAATAAAATGAGGGAATAATGGGCAGAAATGATGGAACAGAGATGGGAAGCATATCTGTGAATGATGAAGCTTCAGACTTCTGAAGGAATATCTACAGTTTTACAATTTGATCCTTGTACAGGAATGTTTAATTTAGTAGTTCTCAAAGACATACAAATGAACAGTAGGGTTGCTCAAAACTAAACAATTAAATGGTTTCAGAGTGAGAGAATTACTAAAGCAATTTGTCTTCAAAGAACAAGTTCTTAGCTACTATGGAGGACTGTTGGGGGTTGGTCTGGTGCAAAGTATTCTAGTGCTGATTACTGGAACCCAAGACCTGGCTTCTGCTCAGAGGAGTGCATTCTCACATACACCAAATGAGGCTGTGTAAACTTTGTGTGGCAATATTCTCTGACTAGTTAAATAAATTAGCTAAGAGCTTGTAACTGGGCGGAAGAGAAGTAAGTAGGGTTTGGGGTTGGAGGGGACCACAAGGAGAAGAGGTATGAGGAGAAGAATCCAGGAAGAGGGAAGTCACCATGAGGCAGAATGGACCATGAGCACGTGGCCATGAGGGCTGGCCTGATAGATCAGAAGCAGCTCCAGCAGGGACAGTTATGGCAAGTAACCTGGGTGTGTACCTGGGAAACAGCAAAAGAGCATTGACAACTGCCCAGTTATGGTGCCTGAAAGCTTTCACAAAACCAAAAAGTCTCTGTCTCAATTATTGAGGAACTAGCTGGGGTAGAGAAACCCTCCAGAGTCTAATATTCTTCAATAGAGGACAAACAGATAAAGTAATAGTGCTATTTACTTGGTACAATCACCGGTTTTGGTAACTTTTTTTTTAATAATACTTTCAGTATCTGACACCCTTGTCATGACTTTTATGGGTAGAATATTTCTCCTTGACTGCTGTCAGAATTTATGTATAACTCATTTGGGATTACAAGGTGTGGATGGTCTGGATAGGTACCATTTTGAGAAATAGCTTTCATATTGCATGTAAGGGCAAGTGAGGTGACTCAGCACATAAAGGTGATTAGACCCAAGCCTGGTAGTCTGAGTTTAATTACTAGGACCTACAATCATGAAGGAGAGAACCGACTCTGGCTAGGTATCTTCTTAGCTTCTGAGCACAAAGTGCTTACAAATGCATGCACACACACACATATTCACACATACACGTGCACACACACATAAATACATACAAACACCAATAAGTAGTGTGATATAAGTATTTAAAAATTGCATAAAATATTTAAGTTCCTCTGCCCTTGTGCTTTGCTTTGACTAGAGCCTGCTTCAGGCAAGGTCACTCCTTCAGTCTGACCAAGGCGACTCTCCACAGTGAACACTGCCTGACGCAAACACACACCATCAGAACTGCCAGACATATTCTGATGAGAAATAAGTACTAACACTGGTATTTTAGGGTTAACTGAAACAAATCATAATTGGAGAATGTTCATTGTAACAGGCATTTCTGAGTAATCATGGCTGTGGAGTGATACTGAACTACATATTTACAGTAAAAACCTAAGCTTGTCACTGTAAAAAAATGTTTTAGAAATATATTTCCATCTTGCAGATGACAGTTGTACAGAATAGTATTGCTGTCCTCATCCAAATGATAAACAATAGTTTAGTGGTAAACATGTGTCCTTATTTTTGGAATAGGTGGCATATTTATTCATTTTGCATTATAGCTTTCTCTATGCAGGGAGTCTTTATAAATTATCTTGCATGTTCTTATTTTTTTTGTGAACTGTAGTTTACTGTGCATGTGTTTATCAAAATAATTTTCTCCCTAATTGGGCAGGCTCGAGGTGGACCCAATGAATTCAGTATTAGAAAGCAGAGGTAGGATAGAAGCCTGACAACAGAGGAAAAGGTACTTCAGGCTGAGGAGCTGGGCTGTGTGTCTTCATTATATCCTTGGTGTCGCTTCCAATACAGACAGCGGGCAGCAGAAGTTTTCTTTGGTTTTGCACATTAACTATGAACATATAAGTATGTATCCTTTTGTGTCGGTTCAGTGACACGTGCAGTAATCTTGTCTGTAAATGACAATGTATGAGTTGCACTTCTCCTGGTGTCAATAACAGTGTTGCCACCTTCTGCTGTTATTTTTTCTTTCAATAGGGAATTTTAAGTTTTTATACACAAATGTAACATAACCACTCTAGTTTCCTGGCCTAATGACAAAGAGCAATTGAAAATAGAAGAGGACAGGGATATATCTCAGTGAAGTTAGAAGTTATAAGACTTTCAGTCTCTAACACTCCCCTCCCCAAATTTTAAAATAATTAAAAGAATCATATGGCTGTCACTCTTCTAAGAACTCTGGTTTAGGAATCATTGATTTTTCAGAGGTTAGAACTAATGGTGAGAAGCCTGAGATTTTGATTTAAAGAATACATTTTGAAAGAAAAAGAAGATCTTCTAAATACAATAATTGTATACACTATATACAAGAAAACTATACACTCACCTTGTAAGTTGGGATTTCACATCATGATGTGTTTTTATCACATGAAGACAATGCTGGCCTTTTGAATGTTTGCTATCAGCATTTTATTTCTATTTAGTTTTGTGTTATACTGAAGCTGCAAACAAAGCATTTATAGCAAGTTTTATGATAATCCATTTGAGTAACATAATATCAGATGCCTCAACCATAAGCTTAGCAAGAATTATGTCTTTCCTTCATAGAATCCATAATTCCTATAAAAAAACAGTATTTTCAAAACATAAATTTGCCTATTTCTTGTTAGTAAATTTGTAAATTTACTGGGCCCCAGGACAATATGAAAATAAAGGTCACTACTATATTTTTCATGTCAATAATATTTAGGATATAGAGATTGTGAAAATTTGACATTTGAAAGGTGAGAAATGACTCCGTGTGAAATATCTGGCTGTTTCAGGCCTATGATCTTTTTTGTTTTTAGACAGCTACCACACTTTGTTCCTTAGTTGAATAATTCTCATAGATTTGTTATGGAAGGTTTTTTCTTATTTTTACTAACTGAAACATTTATATGCTATTTCTATTGGCTCAAAATTCTGTCTTTATGTTTAATTTATTTCCCAGTTTTTCAATTCTATTTTTTTTGGGGGGGGGAAGCATGGTTTTATGTTGACCTATATAGACTGAAATTTGAATTTAAATATTTTTGTCACTGGAGATGCAAGTTTTTGTACAGAGATAATTAGGTGGCATGAATGGAGTTTTCAACACATGCTGTAAATTTCAGTGCAGGTTGTCTTCTGTAATTGCTTTTAGCACTGTCTGATTTTTGTCCTTGACACCCTGCTTTGAGTTCAGTTGCACCAGAAACCCTTCCTTCTTCTCGTGAAGAGCAACCCCAGCCTTTGCCCTCTGCGTGGCACTGAGATGGTGAGGGCAGAAACTAACATATCAGCAATAACAGCAACTCATAAATGATACAATGCATCCCATTAAACACTAATCATAGTTTCATGTCATTCTTATTGTCTATAAAATAATTAAGTTTCCAGTAACAGAACATTATTTTCTACTAATTTTCATCTAACATTTCTGTAAAAGTCATTGAGTGATATTTTCTACCTTACTTGGAACAAATAATAATGGTTTTATATGAGTACTTTTAGCTATGTAGTGGTTTTTTCCACTTTATTTTAATCATTTTATGGAATAGGCATAAATTATTTGACATAAGAATTATTCTAAAACCATACAAGTATACAGTGTGAAACATAAAAATAATTGTACTTAGGCAAGTAAAAAGTATTTGAAAAGCCAATAGGAAGTTTATGTAACTTCTATAGAGCCATAGGATATCATTAATAAAAATACCAAAAAGCAGAGATGATCCCATTTTCATCATTTATTTAATTCATCCCTTCTTTTAATTTTAGGTTGTTAATAAAATATAAATCTCACAGCTATTTGAAATATATATTTCTGGTGAAATAAATGTCCATGTCATGCTGATTTAATTTTTCATCTAAATTACTTTGACTTTAGATTCTTAGATTGAACAATTTTGGTTAATATTGTGAGCACAGGAAATGCTAGAGTATAACCTGAAAATGATATATAATTACTAAATGAAAGGTAACTGTACAAAGAGCTGGCTGCTGAAAAGTTTTACTAAGTACAACAAAATTTATTTTGGAATTGAAAAGAGTTGTGTGAGGAAAGGTTAGACATTTCAGGCTGGGGCCAGGAAATGGTCACATGTTTAAGTGTGATGACTCATGTAAAAATATGAAGCTAAAGGCAGTCAACTATGAAGGACAAGAGGAGAAGGAACAAGAATCCAGCAAGAGATGTTGAGGCTGAAGGAGCTAAGAGACTTAATAGAGAGCACCATACTTGTATGCTCATTGCTCTTTTTAGGCAAAACATTTTGGACCTAGTTGTATGGAACATACAATGACCCTGGCCAGCCTTAGCAGAGACTACTTATTGGAAACTTTAATGAGAGCTGGTAAATTTCACAAGACTGCAGAACACATAAAAAGGGATGCATATGAAGTAACTCTTTGTATGCAAATAAATGGTGCTGCTTTCTGGATAAAAGGGAAGCATATTTCCCATCTCTCTTGTGCAGTGGTTCTGATCTCAACCAATGAGTGTCTAAACATTTAGCTGAGGCTAACTCTCTACTTTTGACTGCAGCCAATATTCCTAGGCTGCATAAACAATAAATAGGCAATTTCTCAAAGCAAAAAACAACCAAAATGTTTCTCGATACTCACAAATATCATTATCAACAAGAAGAAAAAGTTGTGAGAGGTAACTGTAACTACCAAACTGCTTCTGAAGGGACACAAGCCATAGACACATTCTAGTTGCAAACATAATGACATCTTCAAGAAGGAAATGTCCATAGCTGTTCTTTAGCATTTCAGTTTCTCAATTACAATTTTTTTCATAACTTATTTCCCATAAAACTAGTGGCTTCTTTTACCAGAAAACTATCATATCACAACTGGATTTCATTTTGTTCTACAGTCACAAACATTTTGGCTCAGGGTTAAACTGAGGAGAAAATAACAACAACAACAAACCAAAACACCTGAACTGAATTTGGCTTTCACGAAGACAGAAAATGGAATGGGTTCATGCAGCTAGTGTGAGTCAGCCCCACATGGAGGCAGTGCGCCCATGTATGACCTGAATGCCAGAGAGCTGCAAGTGCATCTGAGAACATTTAGGGATCTGAAAAGAACACCAGCTTACTCATCAGCTTACTTCACCAGCTTACTTTACTAAGAAGCATTTTCTCTCTTTACCAGGTTTGTGCAGTAAAAGAACGCTCTTCTGAGTGAAGTGTGAGGAGGGAGGTCTGAACCACTTGGGAAATCATTGTGTTTAGAAGATTCTCCTCTTCTTCTTCTTGAAAGTTGTCCCTTCCCCAATCCAAACTCAATAGTACTAACCTCTTAAAAACCAATACTTCCAAACTCAGGGGTTTCACGGGAGTGATATTTTTGTGGTCTATTCTAATATATATCATATATATATATATATATATATATGATAAAGTCTGACATGTAAGTAAATCTCAAAGAACTTTGAACACTTAGCAAAAAATAGTGAAATGAATACTGATCATTAGATGAAGCAAGATTGGGGTGGTTAGATAAGATGGAAGAATGTAAGTCAGAGGACATAGAGTTACCATTATGTTGAAAGAATAAGTTCAAAAATCTAATGTTCAACATGAAGAATATAGTAAATAATATTGAATAATATTATAAATATATAAATAATAACATAAATAATATAATATAAATATATAAATAATATTGAATAATGGAAACCATTTGAGTTATTCTTACTATAAAACTATTTAACTCTAACAATTTCTTCATTATATATGTATTTCAAAGAACAGTGGCTTAAACCTTTAATGTACATGATAAAATAATTTTTTATTTTTATTTTTTAATTTTAATCACAGGTTATTTACTTTGTATCCCAGCCATAGCCCCCTCCCTCATTCCTTCCCTCATTCCCTCCCAATCCCATCCTCCCTCATCGCCTCCCTGTCCCTTTCCAAGTCCACTGCTAGGGGAGGTCCTCTTCCCCTTCCATCTGACCCTAGCTTATCAGCTATCTTCAGGACTGGCTGTCATGTCCTCCTCTGTGGTCTAGCAAGGCTGCTCCTCCCTTGGGCAGGGGGTGGGAGGGGGCCAAAGAGCCAGCCATTGAGTTCATGTCAGAAATAGTTCCTGTTCCCCTTACTAGGAAAACCCACTTGGATACTGAGCTACCATGGGCTACATCTGAGCAGAGGTTCTAGGTTATATCCATACATGGTCCTTGGTTTGAGAAACAGTCTCATAGAGGACACACGTGCCCTGATATATTTGGTTCTTGTGGAAATCCTGTCCTCTCCCAGTCATACTAACTCCCCTTTTATCATATGATTCCCTGCACTCTACCTAAGGTTTGGTTATGAGTGTCAGCATCTGCTTTGATAAGCTGCTAGGTGGGGACTTTCAGGGGCCCTCTGCAGTAGGCTCCTGTCCTGTTACTTGTTTTCTCCTACTTCCCATGTCCATCCCATTTGTCTTTCTGAGTGAAGATTTATCATCTTACCCCAGATCCTCTTTCTTGTTTATCTTCTTTAGGTGCATATATTTTAGTATATTTGTCCTATCTTATGGGACTATATAAGTGAATATATACCATGTGTGTCTTTCTGCTCCTGGGATACCCTACTCAGGATGATCTTTTCTAATCCCACCATTTGCCTGCAAATTTCATGATTTCCTTGTTTTAAATTGCTGAGTAGTATAGATAAAATCATTTTCAACAATAATAAAAATTAAATTTCTTGTCAAAAATACTGGTATTAATGGCCAGCTAATTTAAATTTATCATACATGATTCTAACTAGAATTATTAATGAATACATGCTATACTTACACAGTATCTAGATAATAATCACTCTGGTAGATGAAACAAGTATAGGATACACACACAGATTGTTTTATGCCATTTTTTTTCAAAACACTTAAAGCTAAAGTGCCTAGCTATTTGGGCACTGAAAAGGCATCATGGAGATAGATAGATGGCTCAACCAAAGAGACAGAAGGCATCCATATAATTACAAAATATTCCAAATGCCTCCATGTAGGAGCCTTTCAGGCTTTCTACTTTCAGTCATTCTCTCTTTTTTTAGCAGATACAGTTTTCTTTTCCCTTCTCACTGCCCCTCAAGCCAACCCTTAGAAACTGGAATTCGACTTAATTTTTATGTTTGCTTATCTACGTGTCTTATATGAGTGATAAAAATACAACCCTGACCAAATTATGCTAGATTTGTGTCATGCAACCTCAATCCTGGCTGATATGTACGTTTAAAAACGTAACTTTGTTGGTGAGACTTGGGGAGAACACGAGCTCCACAAAGACCAAATTGAGCAGGGCATAGGGGTCTTGTATGAGACGGTTTCTACAACCAAGGACCATGTGTGGATGTGGCCTGGAACCCCCGCTCAGATGGGGCCCATGATAGCTCCCTGTTGGACTGAAGACCCTAGTGAGGGAAACAGGGACTGTTTCAGTCATGATCTTGATGGCTGACTCTTTGACCCTCCCCCATACAAGCCGGGGAGTGACAGACTGCCTAGATCCCAGGGGAGGACATTGCAGCCAGCCCTGAGGAGACAGGATGAGCTGGGGTTGGATGGAAGGGGAGGAGGTCCTCCCCTGTTGGTGGACTTGGAGGGGGCGGGGAGAAGGGAGATGAGGGAGGGAGTGGGAGGGTGAGAGGGAATGAGGGAGGAGGCTATGCCTGGGATGCAAAGTACCTAACCTGTGATTGATATAAAAATAAATAAATTAAAAAAAACACGTAACTTTGCCTCCATCCTAAGGTGCCAGACCCGTATTTGTCTTGGAGATTCCTCTGCCTGCTCCTCATCTGCCTGGCCCACCTGGGTCCCAGACACAGAGGCAAGAGGAGGTGGAGCCAGGACCCAAGCCCCATTTTCCCCCATCTCAAAGAGGCCTGTGTGGTGCCTGAGCAGCTTTAGCTTGGAGATCTTCCCTCCTGCTTTCCATCTGCCTGGCCTATCTGCATCACAGACACCTAACCCAGAGAGACATCAAGAACTCAGCAGATATGAGCTCAGCGGGGAATCCGAGGCATTTGTTATGCATCCGGAGGAGGCCTGTGGGTGCTGAACCAACTTGGGCAAGCAGAAGCTTGGTGTTATTTTTTCCTACTCCCCATCTGCCTGGCCCACCTGGGACACAGTGAACCCAGCAGAGGGACAACCAGACCGACTAACACCAGCATAGGAACAGAAGCAGTAAAAACCTCCGGGTCATATGGCACTACCCCAGAAACCAGTGGTTCTACCACAGCAAGCCCTGGAGATACTATCACACTTATAGCACAAGAAAAAAAAATTTAAAGCTGAGGTTATAAAATGACAAAGGCCTTAAAGCAGGAAAACAAAGTTCTCAAAGGAAAACAGAAAAACACAAACAGGTGAAAGAATTGAACAAATCCCTTAAAGAAATTAAAGAAGTACAGGAAACTGCAATCAAACGGGAGCAGAAAAATGAGTAAAAATGTTCAAGACCTAAAAATGGAACTAGAAGAAAAAAAAAACAAGAAAACACAATCTGAGGCAATTCTGGAGATGGAAAAGCTAGGGAGAGAACAGTAACTACAGACACAAGCATCACCAACAGAATACAAGAGATGGAAGACAGACTATCAGGGATAAAGGATATGACTGAAGAAACTGATGCATCAGTCAAAGAAAATGTTAAAACTAAAAAGCTCCCAACACAGAACATTCAAGAAATCTGGGACATTATGAAAAGACCAACTCGAAGAATAATAGGATTACAGGAAGGATAAGACTCCCAGCTCCAAGGCCCAGGAAATATTTTCAACAAAGTCATAGAGGAAAACTTCACCCACCTAAAGAAAGAGAGACTTGTAAATGCATAAGACACTTACGGAACACCAAATAGATTGGAATGGAAAAGAAAATCACCCCACCAAACTAGAAAAGATCATCCTGAGTGAGGTATTTCAGAAGCAGAAAGTCACACATGATATATACTGACTTATAAGTGGATATTATTTGTATAATATAGAAAAAACATGCTAAAATCTGTACACCTAAAGAAGCTAAGCAAGACGGAGGACCCTGGGTAAGATGCTCAATCCTCATTCAGAAAGGCAAACTAGATAGACATCGGAAGAGGGAGAAAACAGGAAACAGGACAGAAGCTTACCACAGAGGGCCTCCAAGAGTCTCTACCCATCAGAGTATCAAAGCAGATGCTGAGACTCATAACCAAACTTTGGGCAGAGTGCAAGGAATCTTATGAAAGAAGGGGGAGATGAAAGACCTGGAGGGGACAGGAGCTCCACAAGGAGAACAACAGAACCAAAAAATCTGGGCCCAGAGGTTTTTGCAAAGACCAAGGACTATGTATGGAGATAGCCTAGATTCCTTGCTCAGATGTAGCCTAGGGCATCTCAGCCTCCATGTGGGTTCCCTAATATGGGGAGCAGGAGCTATCCCAAATTTATGGGACACAATGAAGGCAGTGCTAAGAGGAAAGTTCATAATACTAAGCCCTTCGTAAAGAAATTAGATAGAGTCCGTACTAGTAATTTAATAACACACCTGAAAGCTCTCGGACAGAAGGAAGCAAACACATCAAAGAGGAATAGACAATAGGAAATAATCAAACTCACAGCTGAAATCAATGAATTAGAAACAAAGAGAACAAAACAAAGAATCAATGAAAGCAAGAGCTGGTAAGTTGAGAAAATCAACAAGATAGACAAACCAAATAACTAAAAGACAGAGGGAGAGTATCCGAATTAACAAAATCAGAAACAAAAAGGAGGACTTATCAACACACATTGAGGAAATCCAAAAATCATTAGGTCTTACTTTAAAAGCCTGTTTTCTACAGAATAGAAACTCTTACAGAAATGGACAAATTTCTTGTTAGATTTTACCTACCAAAGTTAAATAAAGATCACTTAAACAGTTTAAACATTTCTATAACCTCTAAGGAAACAGAAGCAGTAAGCAGTCATCAAAAAACTTGCAACCAAAAACAAACAAACAAACAAACAAACAACAACAACAAAACACAGGTCCAGATGTTTTTAGTGCTGAATTCTACCAAACATTAAAAGAAGAGCTAATACCAATACTCCACAAAATAGAAACAGAAGGAACATTGCCAATCTTCTATGAAGCCACAGTCACCTTTATAGCTAAACCACACAAAGACTCAACAAAGAGAATTTCAGACAAATTTCACTCATGAACATGGACGCAAAAATACTCAACAGAATATTTGCAAAACTGAATCCAAGAACACATCAAATACATCATCCACCATGATCAAGTAGGCTTTATCCAGGATATAGTGATGGTTCAACATACAAAAATCCATCAATATAAGCCACCAGAAGAACAAACTGAAAGAAAAAAAAATCACATGATCATCTCATTAGATACCAAAAAAAGCCCTTGACAATATCCAACACCCTTTCATGATGAACGTCTTGGAGAAATCAAGGATACAAGGCCATACCTAAAATAATACAGGTTACATACAGCAAGCAGATTGCCAACATCAAATTAAATGGAGAGAAACCCAAAGCAATTCCACTAAAATTAGGGACAAGACAAAACTGCCCATATCATACTGAAAGTAATTCCACTAAAATCAGGGACAAGATAAGCTTGACCACTGTCTCCCTACTTCTTCAACCTAGTACTTGAAGTTCTAGCTAGAGCAATAAGACAACTAACAGAAATCAAGGGAATACAAATCAGAAAGGAAGTAGTAAAAGTATTGCTGTTTACATGTGATATGATAGTATATGTAAATGACCTCCTGAAACCTACCAGTGAACTCCTCTATCTGAACTCCTCTATCTGATAAACAGCTTTAGCAAAGCTGTCTACAAGAGTATTTTAAGAAAAATCACTAGCCATCTAGTACACAAAAGACAAAGTGGATGAGAAATTAAATTAAGGAAACTACACCCTTCATAATACTGGCAAGTAATATAAAGTATCTAGGTATAACTCTAACCAAGCAAGTAGGACCTGTATCAAAAGAACTTTAAGTCTCTGAGGAAAGAAATTGAAGAATATGATGAGATGCCCTATGCTTATGGATTGATAGGATTAACATAGTAAAAATGGCCATCTTAACCAAAGCAATCTATAAAGTCAATGTAATCCCCATCAAAATACCAACACAGTTGTTTATACACCTTGAAAAAAAAATTCTAAACTTCATATGGAAAACAAACAAAAAGCCCAGAATCCTGAAACAAACTTATACAATAAAAGAATTTATGGAAGTATTTCCACCCCTAACTTCAAGTTCTACTATAGAGCAATAATAATAAAAACTGGATGGTACCAGCATAGAAATAAACTAGTTGATCAAGGGAATCGAATCAAAGACTCAGAAAAAAACCCACCTACCTATGGTCACTTAATTTTTGATAAAGGAGACAAAAACTATACAGTGGGAAAAAAGACAGCATCTTGTCCACATGTAGAAAAATGCAAATAGATCCAGATTTACCTCCCTGCACAAATCTCAAAATCCAAGTGGATCAAAGGATCAAGACTCAGTTATACCACTCCTGGGTATATACCCAAAAGACACTCTACCACACAAGGGCACTTGCTCAACTATGTTCATAGAAGCTTTATTCACAATAGCCTGAATTGGGAAATAACATAGATGTTCCTTAATCAAAAAACAGATAAAGAAACTATGGCACATTCACACAGTGGAGTACTACTGAGCTATTGAAAACAAAGAAATTATGAAATTTGTAGGAAAATGGATGGAACTAAAAAAGATCAACCTGAGTGAGGTAGCTCTGACTCAGAAAAATGCACATGGTATGAACTCACTAATAAGTGGATTTTAGCCATATAGTACAGGGTAGACATACTACGAAGCACAGACCCAAAGAACATAAGTAAGAAGGAGGACCCAAGGGAGGATGCATAAATCTCACTTGGAAGGGGAAGTAGAATAAATAGAGATGAGGACTGAAGAGCTGGAACAAGGTAGGAGATGGGACTCAGAAAGTAAAGAGGATGGAGATCAGACCTGGGAAGAGTAAGTGCAAGAGGACAGAAGACCTGTAGAGAAAAGAGAAAAGCAATACACAGGGATACCTGTGACAAGCTGGAGACCTAAGTCAGGATACACACCTGGGGGTATATGAGGAGAACTCAAGCACAGACTCCTAGTAGCAGAGACCATAGAGACTGAAGAGGAGACCCTCATGAACTAGACTAGTTTCCTCGCAGAGGGAGGGGAACACCAACCCACTCACAAAAACTTCGAACCAAAATTTACACTGCCTGCAAGATATGAAAGGATAAATGTAGAACAGATTGAACAGAGATTGAAGGAATGCCCAACCAATGTCTGACCCAACTGAAGATGCACCCTATCGGAGAGTGCCAACCCCTGACACTGTGAAGGATACTCTGCTAAACCTGCATAGAGGAACCAAACAGAGTTGTCTTCTGAGAGGCTCTACCCAGCAGTGCCTCAAAACAGATAACAGAAAACTAGACTCGCAGCCAAACGTTGATTACTGCATATGGTGTCTTGTGAAAATGTAGAAGAGAAAAGGACCTGGAAGTGACATTAGCTCCACAATAACAGCGACAGAGCCAACCAACTAGGGTCCAGAGGGCCTTGCTGATACTGAAGCATCAACCAAGGACTAAGCAAGAACTTGACCTAGGCCCCCTACACAGATGTAGCAGAAGGGCAGCTTAGGCTTCATGTGGGTTCCTATTATTTTGTAATTTTTAGTGTTTTTCCTGCATGTATGTGTATTACTGCATGTGTGCCTGGCGCAAACTAGGTCAGAAGAGGGGCCTCAGATCCTTTGGGTCTGGAGTTAGAAGGTTGTGAGCTGCCATGTAGGTGATAGAAATCAAGCCCTAGTCCTCTGAAAGGACAATAAGTACACTGAAACATTTACTCATTTCTCCATCTGACACTGGCCTTAGTTTCTTACTATTCTGCTCAGTACAGTGCCATTTGCATTATATGTATGATCCCTTTCTGGCCAGTGAGGTTAAAGCTTTAACCTTTGCTTAAAGCTTTGCTTCCTTGAAATGAACTGCTAGAAAGCTCTGCTTTTAATGCTCTCAGTCAGAAAAATAAATACCAATATTTTCAATATCCTTCACATAGGATTCTGTTCAACACACATTCCAACTGAAATTGGCAATTTGACGTTTCTACCAAATATGCACTGCATTGAGATCATCTACAGATTATTTCAGAGAGGCATAATTAGGAGAGTGTTTCTTTCATGAATGCTATAACTAGATTTAATTTATACATGCCTCATTTAATGTAAGAAATTCCTTAATCTGATAAAATTAATTGTTGAATACTTTGGAAATTATGCTTCTCCAGGGTATACTTATTGATTTAATGAGAATGAGTTAAACAGCTATTTATTTGGTAAGATTCAGATATCTTTAGACTTTGTAAATAGCATTTTTAAGTGGCATTGATGACTGTGTAAACACATTAATTCTTCAGCTTGATGCCATCTCTTAGTTATACAAAAAAGTTCTTGAGGTACCTGTTTAAACTGCCTTACAGGTCACAGTGATGACATGTATGCAGCCCAAATAATCACAGGAGAGTCCATAGACTCAAAAAGTTCCTGACCTAGAACTGGAGAAGAGACTGTGAGGAGCAACACAAAAGATTTAAGAAAAATAAGTGATGATATGGTATCCCTTAAGTTAGTCATAAGACCTGCAGAAAGATTGGCCTAGTGAGAAACATATTCTGGAGAGCAGTGGCAATCACTATTTTCTTGGTGGTCCTAAGCATACTGACAACTGTTTAACACTGGTATCCGGATGTCTCACGGCTGCGTTGCAGTAGTGCTGGACTATGCCTCAAGGAAATCTGGAGCAGAGATACCTCCCAAAAGCCTGGGTGGAGGATTTCCTGGTCTTCCCCTCTGGCATATTCCAGGCCATAGGAACAGAAAAGCAGGTTATTTTGTCTGTTTCTTTTAACAAAGTACACTTGAGAATAAAGTCAAAAACTTTTCCTAAAAGTGTCCTTAAAGGGAATTTAGGAATGAGAGGAAAATAAACACATAGACAGACTGACACCATGAGCATTTGTTAGGAAAAGAAATAGCTAGAGAATAATTGAGAGACTATTCTATACAAAGTCTTTTACTGAAATGGCAAAATAAGTTACACACAAAAATTCAGCCAATGAGTTAAAGGAAATAAATAGATACTGATATGTTTTATTACCCAGGAATAACAAGAATAAGAAAATTAAAACACAGAAAAGAAATATTCTAAGATTAAACACTTAGAGGCAATAGAAGGAAACATATCATTCTGGGGCAGTGGTATATAGACAGTATAAGGATAGTTAATATTAATAAAGACATGTTATCTGGAGTCACTAGTGTATCAATGATGTCAGAAAAGCTTGCATTTTAGAGGAAGTATTTATCCTAATTAAGCTCTAAAACTTCAAGACTAAAGAAACATCCCAATTCTCATGAAAAAACAAACAGGCTGGTCTGTCATCAGGCTTTTCCTGTGACACAGTGGAAAATAAAAGGCAATAGGAAAACATTTCTTTTTATTGTAGTCTGGGGAGTACTTGATTACATCACTAGTCCCATTTATGAGAGTTCTGCTTTATACTGAATCACCCTCAAAGAACCACTACCTCATATAGTCACCTTAGACATTAGATCTTAAGAGGAGTTTGAGGGCTATACAAACATCCAGATAGTAAGATCTCTTACCCTAATTCCATCATGATCGTAATTGTCAAAAATTATTGATAAAGTCATTTTCATTGAAAGCTTTCTTAATGATTCCAAACAGACCTGTAGAAATAAGGCGATGTGCTCAACAACAGAAGAGAGAAGTGTTTGCACAGTCTGCTTATGTGCTTGCATCAATATTTCAATCTTAGTGGGTAATTTTAGTTTGAGAAAAGTTCCGGAAGTTTTCAGAGTGAGTTTTAAAATCGTTTCGGCAAGTCCAAGGAGTGGGAAGATAGAGGTGGTACAGGGACAACACTCTTCCTCTGGGTACGCTAGAGAGAGAGAGAGAGAGAGAGAGAGAGAGAGAGAGAGAGAGAGAGAGAGAGAGAGAGAGAGAGAGAGAGAGAGAGAGAGACTTATTAGGTGGTCCTCAGTTGGAGCATCAGTCTCTACAGGACTCCCTGGGCCCTCCTTTGGCTTTGTTGGTCCTCCTCAAACCATTTTGTCAAGAGTGTTGACTTCAGTTTCCAAGGGAACCTGAGAGAAATGTTGTGCTTTGTTTTAAAAATATCTTTACTGTGGGGCTGACTTAGATCTTCAGTGTGAGCAAGGCTGATTGGTTAAACTTGGTAACATTTCTCCCTTAAGTCCCAGAAGTTGATATGGTGCAGTGAACTTAGATCTTTTCTTTGTTGCTTTTATGTGCAAGAAATTGCTTCACTGGAAATAAACCTTCTTTTCCTTAAGCTGTAGTTAAATACAATGCTTTATGTGTGGTCTGTAGGTTGCTGAAAGTCAAAGGACTTAGATACAGGGTATTGGGTCATAAATTTTATTATATATTTCATAAAACTGTATGTTTTATTTCATTTAAATTTTATTCTTAGGAATAATGGTAACAATGTAAAATGATTTCAGAGAAGGAAGTTAAGTATCTTCTCTCACCACCATTGCTTTGAGACAGGATCTCTAACTGAGACAAAAGTTTTCTGTTAGCCTGGCTAGACAGTCATCTCTGGGCATCTGCCTGTCACCTTCTGCCAATTTATAGGCATTCCCAATCATTACTAGCTTTTTACTTCTGTGTTAGGATTTGAACTCAGGTCATCATGCTTGCAAGGAAAGTCATCTCTTCAGCGCTTATAATTTTCTTATAATTTTTATACTTTTGCAACTTCAAATTTATATAAAATGTATTTGTAATTTTTTTTTTCTGAACTAAGGACACACCTGAGAGGACTTAATTCCAAGGGGCTAGTCAATCCCAGTCGAGGTCACGTAGCTGAGAGATCTGGAGTCTACTGGCATACCATCCCAGAAAGCCCTGATCACTTCTGATTGGGCCCAGTATATATTTGAAAAAGCTGGGGCAGAGTTAGTGTCTATCTGTTTGGCTAATCTGACCCAATGACAGGCTTATTTCCTTCACTTTGTCTGACTAGGCCTGAGTATTCTGTTCCTCAGAGTTCAAGCAAAGAATTCCTGAAAAAGCCACAACTTGAGGACAACCAATCATCTTGCTGGTAAAGTTGACCAAAAGCTATGTTTATGAATACACGGCCTGGCTGTTCTCAAAGTAAAGCACAACTGACCTTAGTCAGTCAAGTTAAAGGTCAATGCATGACTTAAAGCCAAACATCAACTAGTGAACAAAGTCCCCAGTAACTAGGGAAAATCGCTAAACAATTAGCCAGCCCTGAATCCCCCCCTACCCTTATGTCATTCCCGAACAACCAGTCACTACACAATGCCCCTAATTGTCTATAAAAAGAGAATGTGTGTTTACTTTTGGGTCATCATTTTTAAAAAGGTGGTAATCCCAGCATGCTGGTAATTTCTGCAGAATAAACTCTCTTTGGTTTTGCAATATACTGGGTTTAGGGTCTTTCTTCAGTGATTCTTGGACCCGAACAATACTTACACATATTAACAGAAGGAATTCCTTCATATAAACTGAGCTATAACACTGTTTTTTTTCCTGCTTTTTACATTTCATGTTTCCAAAATTATTTTTTCTATAAATTATAGCTTCAGTATTATCCTAATTAATACAAAAATTAGTACTAAAACTTGTTAAGCATCTATACTTTTCTCAGTCATCGCAATACAAATGTTCTCCCATTGGTTATAGGTCCACTTCTGTATTAAAGAGATACATTTTAGAAAATGAGCAGATGTTTAGCACTTCTAACCCAATGTCATATTCAGCATCTTCACACCTCTGTATATACACACCAAAAAGTACAGTCTTTTTTTTTTCTCAAACACTTTCAAGAACAAAGTACAGTTATTTGAAACTGAACCCTGGATTACAATTGGGTCCTCATTTTCTGATGCTAACCCATTTCTTCAAGTTCACCAGGAGCATCTTTAGATTAGATATGCACAAGCTATGTGATTATATCCTTGGATATCTGAAGACTGTTATTGCTACAGTTTGCAGGTAAAATGATTGATGACCCATGTGTTCAGCTGATTGTTGATTGCACTGTTTAGGGGTGTGAAACATTCAGGAGCTGGGGCCGATTGGAGAAAGTGTCCCTACGGGCAGCCTTGAGTGCGATAATCAGTGCTGCTTCTGGTTGAGCTATCTGCTCACTGCTCTGCCTTCTTTAGCAAGACGAGGTGTGTCCCTCAAGCTGCCTTGAGCTGCTTCTTGTCAAATGGTCATTGTGGTGAGAAAGGGGAGCTAACACACTCCCCACTGTCCTTTTTTTTTTTTTTCATTTCTGGCACAATTCATACCAGTTCTTCCTCTGCCCTGCTTTCAGACATTTTGATCATCATTTTGATCTTGTTTATCAGTTTTTTCTTCACATTTTTATTAACTATTGTAGATAATAGGGATTGCATCTTAATAAAGGTATTTTAAACTATTGACAGGATGAGAGGAAGATTTCCTGGCATCTTGTTCTTCCAGCTACACCGACTTCAATTGATACTTAGCAATAATCCGATTTTGCTTTGAAATGGTTGTTCCAACGCCAAAACATTACAGTTTTGTTCACATAAAATAATCTTGTTCACATTTTTGAAAAGTGTTATGTGATGTCCATGCAAGTTAATTATCTGAATGTAAAATTAAGACTTTGCTTTATTCATAGCATGAGTCCATTTGTTAGCTTGTGTTCATAACTTCCCTTTATAAAACTGTCTTACAAATTTATTGTCTTTTTTTTTTAATAAGAGTGAAATTTTTCACTATTGTTTTTTGTTGGTGGTGGTAGGGATGGTTTGGTTTGGTTTTTAGATTTTTAATTTTTGTTTTGTTTTGTGTGTTGTTGCTGTTTTTTTTGTTTGTTTGTTTTTGAGGTAGGATTTCCCTGGATATCCTGAAATTCTCTCTTTAGACCAAGCTGGCCTCAAACTCAGAGATCTGCCTGCCTCTACCTCCTAGGTACTGGTATTAAAGTCATGAACCACTACTGCCTGGCTAATTGTCGTTTCTAAAAATTTTGTTTATTATTTATTACAATTTATTCCTTTTGTATCCAGGCTGTGGCCCCCTCCCTCATCTCTATGGAAGTAAAATAAAAATGGGCAGAGTAAAATTAGATATCTGGCTGAAGTCGCTATATGTTCTAACTGGTACAAATGATGATTTTAAAACAGTATGGATTGCAACTGACAGTTTCTTTGTTAGCTGTTTGGAAGTTGACTGGTACAGCTGTACCCCTGTGTCATTTTGCTTTGGGCTGATTTTCCTGACTGCTACATTTACATAGCTTAAAGAATCTTCATAGTTTGTCCTCACTAAAGAATCTTATTCAACTGCACTTAAGATCTTATTCTATTTATCTCACAACAAGTCAGAACCCTGTCATCTCAGTAAAGTTTCTATTGGTCTGTTGAAGTATATATGGGCCCAATGCAGACTAGAAATAAACATCAAGAATAAAGGCTAGCTTTAAGGGTTAGGAATGTAACTCAGTACTAACGTGCTTGACTAGCAAGCATGAAAGTCCCACATACTAAAAACTGAAGTTGTTATATTAATTACAATAAAATGGTGGTCTAATGCACAATACTACTTTTAGAGCTTATGCAACTACATGTAATACACCGAACACAGTATTTTGACCTGCTTTCAAAATAACCCATCTGACAAGTTTAAGTGGACAGAAAATAGTGAGAAAGTTCTCTGGCAATTTAAGCTTCCCCACAACAAATGCCTCTTACCTATTAGGTGCATTGATAACACTGGAACATCCAGGACAAAGAAAAAAGCAATGGAGAGCCTTCGCCAATATTCCAGTAGATCGTGACTCTGTATCATTCAGGCAGGGACTCTTTCTGAGAAATAGCTTTTTGTGCTCTCTGAGACCTTGATCTGTACACAAATGAGGTTCGGTATATGCCATAGTGGTATGCAATAATTTCAATTTATCTTGATATCAGAAATTCTAAAAGGTAAATAAATTTGTGTTAGCTAGTATCACATTCCTTTGATATTTATGTTTATTATCATTGTGAGCGCTTTTAAACATATGAAGTATGATTCTAAGACAAATCGCTGATTTTTCTCTAAGCAACACAGCAAGATATCCCCAGAGTTTCAGTAGTAGCACTTTTTTTTCTTGTCCAAACACCTGGAAGGAATTCATGTCTGCTACTAAACATCTAGTTAACTACTCATGACTGGTATGCAACGAAGGCCATGTAACTTAGAGAAGAACCTACCACAGCCCGTTTCCTACACCAGTATAATTCCTAATAGCATGCTAAATGCTCATCTTCCTGCCCACAGGTAAGTGTAGCTCTTGCCTCTCTCTCTTCAAAGATGTTTTCTTAGGTAGCAAATAGAGACAATCACAAAAGGCTTCAGCTATCCTTAATTCAGAGAACAACTAACCATGGGGTGCCCATTACCAATTGTAAAATGTGTAGCACAACCCCTATGCCTAAGGATAAGGAAACAGAATGGAAGAGGAGGCAGAAATATTGTTGGAATCAGGCCAGAATATCTGCTGTGAAATTTTGTCTTCTATAAATGACAGGGGAGTTACACCATGAAATTTCAATACTGTGGTTGCCTCAAGAAGACCTGAATAATGGCAACACCAGTTGACATGACAATATACTTGGGGGAAAACTCACAAGTCCCTACTCCTAAATGAAGCATTAAAGCCAACTAATGAGAGCTGAAAGAGGGAGAAGCCATCTTCCCCAAGGATGAACAACCTATTTTTCTATCAAATACCACAGGAACAGTCCTAAAAACTGATATAAGAGCAGCATCATACAGACATATCATGATGTATTTATGTAACAATTCATATATAAGTATGTATGCATGTGTGTATGTTTATAACAATAATGATTAAAAAAAAAAGAAACCACAAAGTTGAAGGGGCTCCCATGATGAGTTAAAGTGGGGAGAAGGAGAGTGACTGACATAAATATAATATGAAACAAAAAAGAAAACTGTTTATTGGGGTGCCCATAATAAGAAAACGTCACAGTGTGGGTGACTTAGCCGTAGAAACTTCTCACAATGCTAGAGGACAGAAGTCTGAGATGAGGGTGCAGGCATCATCAGCTTTTGATGACAGCCTGCTGCAGATCCTCTCTCTGTGTACTGCACAGCAGAGTACAACAAACATCTTTGATAAAATTTTAAGAGGACATTTATGCCATCATGACCCAAGAATCTCTCAAACACCCTCCTGCAGTCACCATCAAATTGGAGGTTAGAATTTCAAACAAAAGAATTGTGGAATGTATAAACATTAAGCCCATGCCTCACACTCTTAAATTTATTTTCAATATGCATGCAAAATTCTTTCCTAAAAATTTCAAAATCTTAGCCCTCCTGAGCTGCAATTCTAGAGTCTCAACACTGTCTGACTCAGATAAGTAGCCCGTCCTACACATCATCATGACCTATGCTGATGTTAAATGGTAAATGAACACACTCATTAATCAGCAACACTGCATTTTTATATGATTTTTCAAATGATGTGAAGTCCTGCTAATTCAGGCTCTTTTTTTTTTAACTTTGCAGTGTATTTACACTATGAATCTGAAATAGTGAAAGCAATCTTTTTGAACTTCTTTAATTTTGAATCTGTAAGATGCAATTGAATCTACATACCTCAGAGGATTGTTAATATTAAATAATATATAAAACAGAACAAAACAAAACACAAAATTACTCATTTTTTTTTCTTCTCTCTACTACCCCCAAAGTAATTAAAGATGAAAAGGATTAATTGCCTTGTGCCTTAGTACATTGAACACAAAAGCAATCTATCTGAATTTGGAAAAATTCAGTCATTTGGCAGCCAGTGCCTACCGATAATGGGGGTAGCGTGGTGTGTGTCTTTTCACAGGGGCCATTAGATGGTAAGCCGTTTGGATGTCTTTATAAGAAAGAATGATGATCTTGAGTTGCATAGAACATTTCGTGCTTTTTCATGCTCTGCCCTCACTTTCTGCCTCCTTAAGAGAATGTTTCTGCAGCAAGAATATTCTGAAAGTACACACTATAGATGCTGTGCTCTTCTGGAGCTCAGAAGGATGGTGAAATGACAAATTTGCTAGTGTAGGAACTCTAAAAACACAAGCAAATCAGTGGGCTATTTTCCAAAATTAGAAAGAGCATTAAAGACTGAATGGCTAATTATCTTAGAAAGTTATGACAAAGCCAGGAATCTGTTTTCTCTCTTTACAATTTCTAGAGAAACTGGCCTTTCTAACTCACCATCTAGCATTTTGGGAGCTTTGATGTTTCTTCGTTTTCTCTTTGTTTATTTGTGTTGTTGATTTGCTCATCTGTTTACTTATTACAAATGTATATGTTCATTCAGAGGAAAAGGTAAACAAAAAAGGTACTGTAAACAGGCTTCTTTTCTTAATCTTTTTAAACTGTTACTAACCTTTCTGGTTTAATTATCTGAGTCAATGAAGGAATACAGTTAGGCAGCTGATTTTGACAGTATGTAACCCCACATTTGAGTGGTACTATAATAATAAAAAAAACCTGTAATAGATATTAGAGAAATACTCTAGCTTTTTATGTTTTATTTATTTTTATTTTTTATTTTTATTAATTATACTTTATTCACTTTGTACCCCCCATAAACCCCACCCTCCGCCCCACCCAATTCCACCTTCCCTCCTCCTTCTCCACACATGCCCTTCCCCAAGTCCACTGATAAGGGAGGTCTTCCTTTCTTTCCTTCTGATCCTAGTCTATCTGCTCTCATCAGGAGTGGTTGCATTATCTTCCTCTGTGGCCTGGTAAAGCTGCTCCCCCATCAGGGTGAGGTGATCAAAGAGCAGGCCAATCAGTTCATGTCAGAAGCAGTCCCTCTTCTCATTATTAGGGAACCCACTTGGATACTGAACTGCCATGGGCTACATCTGTGCAGGGGTTCTAGGTTTTCTCCATGCATGGTACTTGGTTGTAGTATCAGTCTCAGGAAAGACCCCTGTGCTCAGATTTTTTGGTTCTGTTACTCTCCTTGCGGAGCTCCTGTCCTCTCCCTATCTTACTATTTCCCACATCTTTCGTAAGATTCCATGCACTCTGCCCAACAGTTGGCCATAAGTCTCAGCATCTGCTTTGATATTCTGCAGGGCAGAGCTTTTCAGGGGCCCTTTGTGACAGGCTCCTAGCTTGTTTCCTGTTTTCTTCTTCTGATGTCAATCTGCTTTGCCTTTCTGGCTGGGGATTGAGCATTTATTGGATTGAGCATTTATTTATTTATTATTTTATTACTCATGTCCTGTTTCTCTTTCTCTTGAAAATATTGCAGTTGAACTAGATTGTAAGCCAATGCTTTTGAATCCACAATTACATTCCATTTCAAGGCTCCTATGTTTATTCATTTGTCTGCCAGCTTCTCCCATGTATTTCTATTATAATTTTTTCATTTTTTCATTTGTTTCTTTGTTTACCTAGCAGTTTCACATTCTAGGAAAACTTCTTTCCATTCCGTATTTATACTGGATAAGGGTAGAACCACTTCTCAGGAAATTCAGATTAGTGGCCTGAGAACTGACTACACCATTGCTTACTATCATCTTCTCTAATGACTTCCATAGTTAATGAGACATCCTTATCCATTTCAAAGACTTTCTGAAGTGATTGTATTCTGAAAAGTTCTTCAGGATTCAGCTAATCCTAAATCACAAGAATTCTCAAAATATTTGAGCTATGGAAATTCATGTGTTAAATATTTTGATATTCATATCTTTGGGTCACTAAAATGTATACCATGTTTTCATTTGTCTTCTTCTATGCTTAAGTTTTGGGTATTTGCTGTTGCAACATTATCAGGGAACCAGGAGTCTCCTCTGATGAATTGTTTCCCTCTGGTTCTTTTGTCTTCAACTTGGTTCTTTTATGTACACTTTATTCTTTCATTATTTACATTTATTTAGATATAAGTCAACCTTTTTTATTGATAACATATTATAAAATTTATTTTAAATAGTTTTTGATATGCCTCCAATTCTACCAGTTATTAAAGATTAAAACAAATTTGTGTAATAATGAAATGGATGTGTTTGTTTACTTTAAATAAAGAACTTTATAACCGCTGATGCTGAGAACACCGCCCCCTATAAACATGTCTTGAAAATGCCAGAAGTATGTTTAAGGTCCTTTCAGAAACCAATGGAAATTTTGCCTAAATCCCAAGCCAAAATTCATTTAATCTTTTTTTTAAAAATCTAACTCACCAATAAATCAGTGATTTAAAAAAAATCGAACGGTACATTCTAAAGGTATGCTATGAAATGTGAAACATATATGCCAGCTGTGAAACTGTAGGGTATTGGAATACTGCTCAGCAAATAAAAACAAGGAAATCATGAAATTTGCAGGAAAATGGTAGGAACTAGAAAAGATCATCCTGAGTAAGGTAACCTAGAAGCAGAAAGACACACATGGTATATACTCACTTATAAGTGGATATTAGCCATATAATATAGTATAAAATCTATAGTCTATACTAAAATCTATAGTCCTAAAGAAGCTAAACAATAAGGAGAACCCTAGGGAAGAGTCTGAAACCTCACTCAGAAGGGCAAACAGGATAGACATCAGACATAGAAGACAGGGAACAGGACAGGAGCCTTCCATAGAGGACCTCTGAAAGACTCTACCCAGCATGGTATCAAAGGAGACACTGAGACTCACAGTCAAACTTTGGGCAGAGTGCAGGAAGCCTTATGGAAGAAGATGGAGATCGAAGGACCTGGAGGGGACAGGAACTACACAAGGAGATCAACAGAACCGAAAAAACATGGTCCTAGGATGGCCTGCGGAGACTGATACTCCAACCAAAGACCATGCATGGAGAGGACCTAGACTTCCTCCTCAGAGGAAGACATAGGCAGCTCCGTGTCCAAGTGGGTTCCCTAGTAATGGAAACAGGAACTGTCTCTGACATGAACTCAGTGGCTTGCTCTTTGATCACCTCTCCTGAGGGGTGAGGGAGCAGCCTTACCAGGTCACAGAGGAAGATGTATGCAGCCAGTCCTGAGGAGACCTGATAGGCTAGGGTCCTCCCCTATCGGTGAAATTGGAGAGGGGCATGGGAGGAGATGAGGGAGGGATTGGGAGGGGACGAGGGAGTGGTTATAGCTTGGGATACAAAGTAAATAAACTGCAATTAATTAAAAAAATAAAATTTAAAAATAATTTTAAGATTTCTATGTCTAACAGTGGTAGTAATGTTTTCCTTTTTTATATATTTCTAGCCTTTAACAATATTAAATGTTTAGATGTATCTGCATTTTATTTATTGAAATAAAACTCAAGATTTTCATGGTAATCTTTTTGTTGCTCCTTTCCCAATAATTTAATAATAGCTGTCTCTGCATCAGATCAAGTAAACCCCTCTGGAATGTAAACACTTCTTGTTTCCACTTGCTGCTTCAACAGTCTCAGGCCCTTCTCCCCCTTAAGTGCACGGACGATGTAGCTTTAGCCTGTGAATTAGATTGAAAAATGATTATGTCTTTAATGATAGTGTTACCTCTTATTCTATAAGAAACATTAAGTGCTGTTTTATTCATTCCAGCTGTTCTAACTCTTCCATAAAAAGCTCTTGTCTATTGCTTGTTTTTAAGTCACAACTAAATCTGGTTTAGTTTGAAAACAAAACTTTCTTGGAAACATTTCATTGTGCATAGTAAGGCCTCACTGCTGCTCAGAGAGTTGAGTGTAGTTTGGGAGGTGGACAGTTTCATCAATAGAGGATTACTGTTTGGAGCTTTATTTTGTTGATGTGGTGAGATCTCCTCCTTTACTGACAAGTGTTTCCGTGAGAGCTGTGTGCTGTGATGGACTCAGGCAGAGGCAGGCGCTTTCTACTAATCAGGTCAGGGTTGGGCAAGGAATGTATTTTTCTAACTTCACTTTCTGAAGATTTGGATGAGTGATTTCAACTGTCTAAATCTGGCAATTGCTTGTGAGAACTAATAATTGGAGTTGGCTGCAGTTTTGATTACCTTCTAGCTTTAGAAAGGGAACATGTATATAGAATCATTGATTATTCTATTATAGTTTCTCTTAATTGAAAAGCAGCAAGAACATTTATAATGGTTTATTCAGTCATTAATATTGAGAAGAAAAGTGCCACATATTTTATTCTATAATAATTTCCTATGAGAATAATGTATTTGATAATAAAATCATTTATTATAAGGAAAAATTGGCACACCTTTCTCTAATCACCTACTTTCTGTTTAAAAAAAACCTTCCACTCATTTTTCCTTTTAAAAAATTATTATTATTTATTACAGTTTATTCACTTTGTATTCCTGCCGCCGCTTCTTCCCTTATCTCCTCCCAATCCCACCCTCCCACCCTCTTCTCCTCTAAGCCCCTTCCCTAGTCCACTGATAGGGGACGACCTCCTCTCCTTCTGTCTGACCCTAGCCTATCAGGTCTCATCAGGACTGTCTGCATTGTCTTGCTCTGTGTCCTGACAAGTCTGCACCCCCCTCAAGGGGATGTGATCAGAGAGCCTGCCAATGAGTTCATGACCGACATAGTCCCTGATCCCCTTACTAGGGTAACTTGAAGACTGAGTCTATGGGCTACATCTGAGCAGGGGTTTTAGGTCCTCTCCATGCAGGGTCTTTGGTTGGTGTATCAGTCTCTGCAGGGACCCCCTGGACCCAGGTGTTTTGGCACTGCTGGTCTCCTTTTGGAACTCCTGTCCCCTCCAGGTCTTTCTATCTTCCCCTTCTTTTATAAAATTCCATGCACTCTGCTCAAAGTTTGGCTATGGGTCTCAGCCTCTGCCTCTGTACTTTGATCAGTAGAGTCTTTCAGATGACCTCTGTGGTAGGCTCCTGTCCTGTTCCCTGAAATGACCTGCTTCCGACATCTATCGCATTTGTCCATTGGAATGAAGATTGAGCATCTATCCTAGGGTCTTTCTTGTTGTTTATCTTCTTTAGGTGTACAGTTTTTAGTATGTTTAACTCATATTATATGTCTAATAACCATCATTTGCCTGCAAATGTCATGATTTCCTTGAAAAACGCCACTCTTTAAAATGTTTTAATTTTGGCTATAAATGTGAGCATGCTCATGTATGTAAACTATGAGATTTATGTTATTTTCTAATATATACCATAAATAGAAATAAAATCCCAGGAATAAGCACTGAACAATAATTTGTAAAAATTGTGAGTATAAAAATGTTTTAAAAGTATGTATAATGACTTTCATAAACAAATGGAATGTTATAAATATTTTTATTTAATTTCAGAAAACATAAGAACATATAATTGAAATTCAGGAAAATAGTACCAAGTCTTATTTTGCTTGACTGTAGTGAATTTGGATGACAGATGTGTTTGTTTTGTGACCTAAACTCATGCCTCCAGGCACAGATTTGTTCTTCAGGTTGACACAGTACTAAGAAAAGCAATGTCTGTGGTCAAGATCATGGTTTCTAGAGGCACTTTGAAGTGGACCTGGTATTTGATTTCTGTGTAGTCTTGGTCCCATATCATTTACCTATGTATAAAATGGAAGCAATTTTAGTCTCCACTTTATAGCATTTTATGTGAAGGATAAAAAAATGTATATTACATGTGTATATATGTATGTGTGTATACATAAATATATAGAGAGATGATAAATGGGAGATACCTCCTGAGACAATCCCTCGAATAAAGTTATATTCTAACCTTTCCAGTTGTTGCTGTGGGAATAACATCTGGCCTCTCTACAAATATATTTTTGCTTGCCTAACTCCCAAACCTTAGAAAGACCTTCCCATGACTGCAGGATGTGGTGGCTAGCGGTCATAGGCAGCACTCCTGGTCAGTGTGCTTTCTACCCTTTATTCCCTTTTCTCATTACAATTCTACCACCTTTACGTCCTCTTTTTCACTGAACTTGTGACTGTACATAGGAGCTGACAGGTGTTTTCCCAGAGGTGACACCAACTGCTCCACACAGCTGTTATCTGACAGGTTTCAGGTCTTTCTGAGGAGAACATCTGAAGGAAAGGCCATCAGACAAGCAAGACAACAGTTGCACTTGGCGTAATTACATACTTCCTCCAGGGAAGGAAACAGTCAATCTCTCAGGTTTTAGTCAGACTGACACTATCCACCTCTTTTGCAAGGTGCAGCCATGAAGTTAAAATGGTTGATTGACTAAAGCTGAAGAGGTAAGGCTAAATGTCAGGCTTTTAAGATGAGCCCAGTGGCAGCTGTGTAGCAGCCTGGCAAGTGAAGTGAAGTCTAGAATTAAAACAGACAGAGGAATGGTGGGCAATGTGGGAATGCTGTGTCAGATGCAGAAGAAGAAAACAACAAGGGTCAGAGGTTAGATTAGGGATAGAAATGCGTAATTGTGGGCTAGTAGGAGCTAATAAAAACAGCTCAATGCTTAACAGAAACACAGCCACAATTTTACTGAAATAACTTCTTTTATTTTAATGTTTAATGTATTTAAAACTTTCATAAATGTGCACAATATATCTTAATTTTGTATCAACCTCTAAATCCTTCTCCAACTCCTCCTAGAACCTCACATATGAACTTCATGCTTTCCTTTCATACTTTTATTTATGCATCTACATTATATAATCCATTGGGTCAAGTTAGCCCATATACAGAACTGTCTGGGTGTCATCCATTGAAATATGGGAATCTACCAGGAGTTACACTACTAAGGAAAAATTACTCTTACTCTCCATGCAGTCCCCAACTGCCAGACATTCTTCCATGAAAGGGCCCTCAGGAACTACGGCTGCAATGCTGGAGTTTTAACTAGCTCTATCTTGTACAGACAACCACATCCACTCACTTCATGTGGGCAGCAGCCATATCATATCTAGAGTTCATGGTTTCACTGCATTCTTCCCATTTTCCGGCTTAACATTCTTCCTTCCTTTTCTTCAGAGATGGTTTCTGAACATTGAGTGGAGCTTGATTTTGATGTCCCATCAAGGGCTGAAGAATTAACTTAGTTTAGCTTTAACTACTACCCACTGCAATAAAAAGCTTCTCTGACCAAGACTGGAAGCAGCAAAAACCTATGAGAATAAACATAAATATTTAGAAAGCAATTGAAAAACACTGCTATTTTGAAAAAGCAAAATCAATAGTTTTCCCCTCCAGGGCCTGTGACTTCCCTAGGCATGGGTTTTAAACTAATAACATTTTTTAATCTTCTTGTTTTAAAATATTAATATTCCCTAAAGTGTAGAAATTTTTCTAAAGATCATGAAACTTCATGGATTTTTATAAAGCTCCTCTTTGCTTTAAATGACAGAAAAATATGAAAAAAAAGTTCTCAAGGGACAGAAAATAGAGCAAATAAAGTTAATGAAAATTAAAGTACATGGAAAATATTGCTTTGTAATATTTAAGTGTAAAGGTAAATAAATATATTTAAAAATTATTACCCCAAATAGAACAGTAAGATATAATAAAGGAAATGCCCTTACATCACTAAAATTTGGCAGCTCATAGGATGCATCACCTCTATTGCATGCAGAATGTTTCTAACTTCAAGGCTTTCCCCACTTAGTGTGAAATTAAAAACAATTGAAAGTCATATTTGCACTATTTGGGATAGAGAAATTGCTGAATCCCCTAAAATCACTCTTTTTTTTTTTTAAATTTTGAAATTGTCAGGTGAAGAGTGTTAAATTTATTCTGTCTTCTTTTATTTCATTCACTTCTAATAAATTTTCTAAACCAGTATTAGTTCAATCTAGTACTTTAAAAAAAATAAAGGTATGGGGCAGAAAGCTGAAGTCCTAGATATTCTATAAAGAAAAAACAAGTAACATTAAGTTATATAATGCATTTCATTTAACATAGTACCTAAATCGCTACCATTTTAACACAGAATCCATTTAAAGTTATAAAAGTGATATTAAAATATTATTATTTCAATGGTTAATCAATAAAAATAAGCATTAGAAGTGTCTATATCTTTTGAGCTTTGCAACTTTGTGTAGAACTTCTTTATAAGACATTTTGATGCTCACAAAGGATTTCAGTTTGATTAATAGACACAGAGAGCTAGGTACTATCATAGAGAATAACACAATAACTTCATAATTTTACTTTCATTCTATTCATTTATTCATTGGGCACATGGAGTCATGAATTCTTTTGTTTTGACAATAGTAAATCCATATGGATGTAAACTGTCCTCAGACATAAATTAGAGATTCCATTTTGTACAATGCAGCCTTACATAAAGCTTACTGTATGTGCAGTATATAGTGTCAAAGATTTATATTGGCTAAGATATAGTAAAAGCCTTGTAGAGGCATTAGCATCCTGGACATGTTCAATAAATTTTAATAGTGTCTTAGAGGACTATCATAATAATGATAAATCATAATTTCAATTCAATCTCTGTGACTTATACATTTTTGTCTTTATTACTTGAATTTTCTCACACTCTGCTTCTATTTAATAAAAATAAGATTAAAATTTGGAACAATTACTAATGATATTAAATGAAATTATGAATATAAAAATATTATTATTGTGTGAGGAATACAATAAACAAAGGCTTTATACATATTTTCCTGAAATTTTAACAGAAATTACTTATAGTTGCTTATAATGAAGAGATGAATAGAGAATCTTCTAGTTTAATTTTGATATGTACAATATGAAAGATAATGTTTGGATGTAAGAGTGGTCTGAATGTGGTACCTGTCACTGTGTTGATCACGATGCTTGATTTGGCTGATCTGGCTGGCCATGCAGACTTTCCTGTCCCCCCTAATTCCTGCACGTGCATCTTCGCATAGCTGCATTTCTGCTTCCTGGAGGTGCACAGCCTCCTCCGATACTGGAAGATTAGTCTTTACCAAGGATATACAAGAAGCTGTGCTCCCAGGGTAGAAACTGTAAAGATGCTCTAAGAAGATAATGTGTGTTATTGTAATAATAAAATATAGATTCATATCACAGCTCACTGGGCATCTATTGAAAGCATTTGTAGCTAAATAAATAAAATTGTGAATATTGTTGTCTTCTTACATGACTGATCCTTACTTTAATGTACAACAAAGCTTCATCAAAAATATTATGTGTGTATTTCAACACACTGGAGTGTAGTTAAGATACTGCTGATGGATTTTCTGTTCGTGCGTGTTTAACGTAACCCTATCTTCCAATAACTGTAATCAGAAATTAAAATTGGTTAACTTTTCCTTAAATTAGAATGCTTGAACTTATATGCAAGTACTATTATATAAAACAAAGACCGTTTATAAATTTTGGGATTATATTCTGAACACAGCAAAGGTATGTATCTATAAAGACCCATATCATACTATAAACAGTAATTTTTGCTATTTCTAACTAGAGTATTTTTCAGTTACATAACACAATTGGAGAAAAAGCTTCTCATCTGCCACGTGAGTGAAATCTAACCCTTGTTGAAGAATCCCTGATACCATTTAGCTGCATGATTTTTCTGATTTACATTGCTAAGAGTATGTGATACTTTCTGAGACCGTGTTATCATTAATTTGGCCCAAATCAATGGTTAAATTCATATTATTTGTAAACTTTTTCATCTCAGAGAACAGTTTCTTAATTGATTTCAATTAATTTAAAAATACCACCACAACCATGAGATTCTGCTTCATAACTTAATGTATTAATGAGATTCGTAGAAGATTTTCAGCAAAATGTATATTTAGAGATGATGAAAAGAATGAATTACTATAGCATCTGCTTAACTTAAACTTTTCATATCTACTTTGAAGCTGAAAATGGTCTTTAGTTTGTTTTATGTTTCTGGAGCAATGAAATGTCCATGTTGCACAAAATTTATTCGAGAAGTTAGTGTTTTATCATATGATCTAGGATACACATTCCTAAGAGGCTACATTATTTCGCATTGTTAAACTCTCACAGCAATCTTGGTGCATAATTAATTGTTGAGTCATCAATAAAATGGAGGCTTAGAAATGTTGCGATTATATACCAGAAATCTTCACCTTGATAAGTTTACTGTTTGGTTATAATACATGATTGTAGATGATTGATAATGGATAAATGTGTATGAATATATAAACATTTATATACATATATATACATATATATATATTCTAAATGATATCAGGCCAAATTATACAGTAGGTACAGGGAACTTCACAGACCAGTAAAAATAGCTTCCTTTTTTCTTTATTGTTATTATTACTATTATTTGTTACAATTCATTCACTTTGTATCCTGGCTGTAGCCCTCTCCCTCATCACCCTGTCCAACCCTCCCTCCCATGTCTCTCCTTGTGTCCTTCCCCTAGTCCACTGAAGGGGAGGTCTTCCTCCCCAACTACCTGCCCCCGGCCTATTAGGTCTCATCAGGACTGTCTGAATCCTCTTTCTCTGTGGGCTAATAAGGCCACATTGTAAGGGGGAACTGATCAAAGAGCAGGCACCCGAGTTAATGCAAGTGACTGCCCTGCTCCCCTTACTAAGGAACCCCCATGCAGAGTAAGTTGTCCATCGGTGACATCTCAGTAGGGGAGTCTAGGTCCTCTCCATGCATGGTCCTTGGTTGATTAATCAGTCTCTCCACACCCCTCTGGGCCCAGTATTTTGGGCTCTGTTGGTCTCCTTGTGGAACTCCTGTCCTCTCCAGGTCTTTCTGTCTCCCCCTTCTTCTATAAGATTCCCTGCACTCTGCCCAAATTTTGGTTATGAGTCTCAGCATCTGCTTCAATACCCTACTGGGTAGAGAACCAATAGCTTCTTAGATCTGTAACTAACTTCTATACCTATGATATTTCACTTCCACCAAGCTTTCTTTAACGGGTTTGCATTTGTTCAGTAGTGAGCTGCTCAGTTCCTAGTCTAAGACTCCTCTTGCTTCTGCTTCACCAGCTGTTTATTGATGCATGCACACACACTGATACTTATTGATATGAAAATCTTAAATGTATACTTGGGTTCTTGTGATTATTTTGAGTATTACTTTGAAATAGTGAGAAATTGGGTTAAGCAATTTATATCTTTCAATTTGTCTTAAGTAACAGGTAACACTATATAAGGTTGATGTTACTCAGTCATTCCTGAAGACATTAGCCTTATCTCTTCATGTTTATATCTTGTTTGGCTCTGGAATGTAGAAGGAAAGGCATTTGGGAAAAGTATGATTTAGGGTTGTGTGTATTATCCAGTCATCACATGAGCTTAGTAAATATTTATTGATGACTTTCATTGCCGACATTATTAGTGATAATAATTACTGGAAGGAGATAATTAAGCACAACTTTTCTTTAATGAAGATAGTACAGCTAAAGGACCTCTCCTATTAGTGAACTAGGGGAGTGTGGGACTGGGAAGAGATGAGTGAGGGAGATACAGCCAGGTTACAAAGTGAGTAAATTGTAATAAATAATAAATTAAAATATAAATAAAAGAGAATATAAAAAGATTAATATGTGCTCATATGTGTGTATGTACATATATGTGTATGTATATTGAATTATTATTTTCCATGCTCATATTGTAATGGACATGATCTTTAGTGACAATTTTACATTTATATTAAATATGCTTCAATATTGTTATTATTGAAATAATTATTCAAGCAATAGCACACAATTTTTTGTTGGCTGCTTTGTTTTTATACATTTTATTGAAAATATAGTTATATCACTTCCTCTCCTCCTTTGCTTCTTCCATCACCTCCAAAGTCTGTCCTTAAAACTACTTCCCTGTGACCCCCCAAATTTATAAATTTTCTCTTCAGTTATTGTTGCTAATATATATATATATGTATGTATGTATGCACAAATTATAAAACAACTTTCTGAGCCCATATTAGTTTTGTGATATAATTATGGTTGATAATTTTGTAGTGGATAAAAACTTAGGAGGCTCATCCATAGGAGAGGCCTAATTAGCCCTCTCAAAAGTTATTTGTTGACTATAGTTCTATCATTAGAATTAGGAATGGTTGATATTTTCCCCATCTATTTTAGCATGTCAACTGATGTTGAAGTTATTTCAGTATTTTTATGCAATTATAATAGAGATTGTTTTATAGCAGGGTCCCTAAGAGTCTGGTTGTTACAATCTTTCTGTACCCTCTTCTGCAATATTCCTGAGCCATAGATGCAGGAACTGTGGTTTAGCTGTATCCATCTGACCTGGGTTCCCCACAATCCATGAATCTCTGTATTGTTTCTAGTTGTGTTTTTCCCATGGCCTTTTAATTCATTAATTCAGAAAAGCATTTTTCTTACTTGATAAAAAGTCTTCTAAATATGTTGAGCAACCATTTATATATTGAAGAAAGGGAAATCAGGAAATATTTCATCTTCTCAAGCTGAGTGCGTGGAAGTATACAATTGCAGTCCAGGGCCCTACAGACTGACTCAGAGATCAGTTAGGGAAAGCTCTTTCTAGAATGCACTGCAAAACATAATATTCCGATTCCTGGTTATGGAAGATTGCAAACCATGCTGAGCACTAATATGTGCTAGCTAGAAAACCTTTAAAGAATTCCAATAGATACTTGGGGTTTTGTTTTTGTTTTTGTTTCACACACACACACACACACACACACACACAAATTCCTTAAGTAACCTGTGATTAATTTTTCAGGAGTCATAACAGAAATTGAGTGAAAGTCAATCACTTATTGACTAGGTACTTCGTATGAATGAATGAATTTCTTGCTTTTAGAATTCACAGAATTGGAAATATAGTTAGATTCCTGGGATATAGTCTTTTTACATTAAAGAAGCTGTATTTAATTTGATAGAGGTGTGAATACATAAAAAACCTATAATTTGAGTTATTGATAGTATCTGTAGAAGAATAAAAAGTAATATTTTATTTATTTATTTATTTATTCACTCATTCATTTATTTGTATGTGGTAATGTATGGGCACAGTAGGCACACATGCACATGTGTGTTAAATCCAGAGATTGACATAAGCTTTCTTCCTCCATAATTCTTCATGTTATTTTTTGTTTTATTCTCACTAAACTAGATGTCTCTGATTGGCTAGGCTGGCTCACTTCGGAGCACCAGGAGCCATTCTTCTTGACTAGGCTTAGATCTTGCCTGCCATGCCAGGTTATTTTATTATGCCCTGAAGATATAAACTCAAGCCAGAATGCTTGTGTGTCAAATATTTTTTAAAAAGTGTTATCTTCTTCAGATTCATAAACTCTGATTATTAGATGGTTATTCTTCTTGCAAAGATAACACAATAGAGTTGAGAAATCATCATAATTTCTTTCTTTGAAAATATTACATTTCAGATTTTGCATATGTTTAGTAAACATGTTCTACTTAATGTCCTAGTATCTTACATCCATGGGTCACCTACAGAACCAGAATAGCTCTCCAAAGAATTTTGAAAGGAAAGCAGTGTGGGGTACAAGGCACTTACCTAAACATAGTAAAAGCAATATAAAGCAAGCCTATCACCAACATCAGATTAAATGGAGAGAAACTCAAAGCATTTCTACTAAAATCAAGAATAAGACAAGGCTGCCCACTTTCTCCATATCTCCTCAACATAGTACTTGAAATTTTAGCTAGAGCGGTAAGACAACTAAAGGAGATCAAGGGGATACAAATCAGAAAGGAAGAAGTCAAAGTATCACTGTTTGCAGATGATAGGATAGTATATATGAGTGACCCCAAATTTTAACCAGAAAACTCCTTCAGCTAATAAACACCTTCAGCAAAGTGACTGGATACAAAATTAACTAAAAAAAAAAATCAGTATCCCTCCTGTGTACGAAAGACAAAAGGGCTGAGAAAGAAATTAGGGAAACTGCACCCTTAACAATAGCCACTAATAAAGTAATTTGGTGTGATTCTAATCAATCAAGTAAAAGATCTGTTTGAAAAAAATAAAAAAAACTTCAAGTCTCTGAAGAAAGAAATTGAAGAAGATATCAGAAGATCGAAATATCTCCCATGTTCATGGATCAGTAGGATTAACACAGTGAAAATGACCATCCTGCCAAAAGCAATCTACAGATCCAGTGCAATTCCAATCAAGTTACCAACATGATTCTTCACAGATCTTGAGAGAAAAATTTTCAACTTCATATGGAAAAACAAAAAACCGAGATTTGCCAAAATGATCCCACACAACAACAAATCATCTGGAGGTATCTCCATCCCTGATCTCAAGCTGTACTACAGAGCAATAGTAATAAAAACTGCATGATACTGGCATAGAAACAGAATATTGGATCAATGGAATCTAATAGAAGACCCAGAAATAAACTCACACATTTATGAATACTTGCTTTTTGGCAAAGGTACCAAAACCATACAATGGAAGAAAGACAGCAGCTTCAACAAATGGTGCTGGTCTAACTGGATGTCTGCATGTAGAAAAATGCAAATAGACCCATGTTCTTCTTAACCTTTAAAATGCTAATGTAATGTCCTCATTATACAATAAGCTTACCACAGAGCCATGCTTTTTTTTTTGTTCTTCTTTGATTCACCATTGTGAACACCGTACAGTTTATTTCATGATTACTGTTTCACTGTAAGAAAAGTACATAGCTCAATTTGGTTCATTATTTCTGGTTTAAAAACAATATTGGTGTCTCTACTGTCTAAAGCTAGAATATTGATGAGGACTGAACGTACTGTTAAAGATAGCATTCAGTAACTTTGTCACAGGCTTCAAGGAACATTACACTTGAGAAACAAAGAGGCACATAGGGTTCAGTTAACATTTGTTCTTCCTTGAGGTTTCCTTTCATCTACTTATAGAATGTAGCTTATGGAATAAGCATGCATCTAAACTAGAACTTTCCCCCTTTCACTCTGATTACAAAACTGGCTCAGAAACCTTCCAGCTTATTGTAAGACTTTACGTTCAAATGATAGTTTCTATTAGCTTATAGGATTTTCTTTTACATTATTTAAAGTTTTTATTTTTTTATATTAAGCACAGGTTATTTACTTTGTATCCCAGCTGTAGCCCCCTACCTTCTTCCCTCCCAATCCCACCCTCGCTCCCTCATCTCCTCCCTGCCCCTTTTCCAAGTCCACTGATAGGGGAGAACCTCCTATCCTTCCATCTGATCCTAGTTTATCAGGTATCTTCAGGACTGGCTGCAATGTCCTCTTCTGTGGCCTAGCAAGGCTGCTCATCCCTCAAGGGGAGGGGGGGAGTCAAAGTGCCAGCCACTGAGTTCATGTCAGAAATAATCCCTGTTACTCTTACTAGGGAACCCACTTGGATACTGAGCTACCATGGCCTACATCCGAGCAAGGGTTCTAGGTTATATCCATACATGGTCCTTGGTTGGAGAAACAGTCTCATAGAGGACACCCGTGCCCTGATATATTTGGTCTTTGTGGAGCTCCTGTCCTCTCCAGGTCATACTAATTCGCCCTTCTTTCATATGATTCCCTGCACTCTGCCAAAGGTTTGGTTATGAGGCTCAGCATCTGCTTTGATACACTGTTAGATAGAGTTTTTCAGAAGCCCTCTGTGGTAGGCGCCTGTCCTGTTATTTGTTTTCTCCTACTTCTAATGTGGATCCCCTTTGTCTTTCTAAGTGAGGAATGATCATCTTAGGTTTTCTTGTGAAAGGTTCTCTCCTAGAAAATCCTCATTCTTGACGAACTGATAACTCACTTTAAACTATTATTAAACCTGATTTCCTCTTTAAAATGTCCACCAATGAACATGCTGTTTTAATACACTCCGCTAACTTTATTATTTTTAATTAATTAATTTATTCACTTTACATCCTGATTGTAGCCTCCTCCCTTTTCTCCTCCAGGCCCCACCCTTTTCCCTTCCTCACCGTATCTCCCTCACCTACTCCTTAGAATAGGCAGCATCTCATACCAATCCACCCCTACACATCAAGGTGCATCAGGACTGAGTGTATCCTCTTCTCCTGATTGTTGTGAATTCTAACAAATCAGGAAAAGTTTGAATAAAAAATAATGTAAAAATGTTATTTTGATATCTCTTAGAACATTTCTCAGTAAGTTACATGCAGTATTTCTAAAATAATATTAGACAGGAAATTTGTATTTAATACTAATGGTGAACATTTTCCAGGAAATCCTCTATGATCTGTGCAGTATATTGATTATTCTCTACATTTTAAATTAGATACTTATATTTCCATGTACATCATGATGCTACTGAAACTCTAATCTGACAATAGGCTCTGAGTATCCATAATCTAGTTGAAATCATCAGAAATAAGAATTAAGTACAGGAGAACTCATTAGCCCTCAGCTTTCAGCCCCTGGAAGGGATGGCTACACATTTGCAATAATGGTGTCTTCTAAAGAATGTTGGGATATTTACTAGCTTCACACACCTCACAAAATAAGAGAGATATTGCTACCTTCTCAATCTACAGAATCTTCTCCAAGGTCAAGTTCTCCTTGAAGATCCAGAGTGACAGATCTCAGGTTGGTGTCTTGTTGAGATAAGAATGTGTAAGAACAACAGGTGCATTTCAAGGAGGATTCTGCAAGGAGTACTCACACATTTGAAACTGGTATTTGCCCCATGCAAAACTAAGGAGAAAAAAAAAGCTGTGTTTCTACATGTCCCATGTACATTGAGTGTTGGGGTTTATGGTGAATCAAGTGATTCAAGAGATCAAGGTGATAAGAGGTGCCACTAGGGATGGTTGACAGAAATGGAGAGTCTTCTAGGGTGTACATAATTCAAGTATAAAGTGTATATATTATTATATATTATATATTAGGAAATGGTAGATGATGCCTTTGAAGAAAATACAATTCTGCAAAGGATGAGAGTCATCATCCAGGTGGGAACTGATGTGCTCATCTCAAATCTGACTTTGACTGTTTTTATCTGAGGAATGACAAAAGTCTGAAGAGAATGTTAGAGGAAAGTAACAACAGAAAAATTGGACCTTGCCTCCTGGGGTCATGGAGTCCCAATGCAAACCTAAAATGAAGGGGAAAGAAGAGTTTGCTGGATGAAAGTGTGGCTTCAGGAATGGGGCTGTTAATCACTGGGATGTGGCTTTGCTCTTGTTTACCTTCTGCTCTACCTTGCTGTGAAGTTTGCTTGAAGCATCATAAAAATAAAAGATCTTGCCGAAATTCATTTTAACAGTCTGAGAGGGATGGTCTGAATGAATAACACCTTGTACCAGGAGATTAGGGAGCAATACAGTTTTCTTTTACTTTATCATACTGTTTTCAGACTGCTCAAAAAGCCAGTTAGAGATAACAAGCTTAACACTAAATTTAAAAAAGACTATATTAATATTAACAAAAAATAACCTTAAAAAAGTTATAATTATTTCCGATAAATTATATCAAAAATAAGGAAGTTGTATATATAGAATATATTGTTGCATAGCTTTTATGTAAATTTATGAGATATTAATGTAATTGACTTGTAGTAATATGTATGTATCATTATATAAAATTGTATAACATGCCAAGCATCAAAAACATCTTCAAATTGCTAAAATTATATCTTATTTTCCCAATTCATTGCTAAAAGCTAATTATATTACTAATTTTTATTCACTTATCTTCTCTTACAACAACAGAATCAGAGAATTAGTGAAACAGATTCTCTATACTAATTTAGAAAACTAAGTATAACAAAAGAGGAGAAGAACATGACTGTGAAATAAATGTAGACAATCTTTTTCTGTCCTGTTATTAAAAAGTCATATATAATCTTCTATATCATGTAGCCAATGACAAAGACATCAATCATCTCATTATGTGTACATTGAAAGTGATGAATGGATTATGTTCTAATGAGAGGATCTAATTACTGAGAACTGTGAAGAGGGCATGTAAAAGCTCTTTAGCTCCAGTGACCATAGATTATCATTAACAACACAGAATTCTGTGTAGTTTAATTCCTATCCTCTACACATTTGAAGATATATAGTCCTCAAGATTCAGATTTTCAGAAAAAACTATGAGATAATTAATTTATTATCTCCCTAAAATTAAAAGAGAAATATCAGAGACCTTCAACATCTATGCAAGGGCCAGCAAAGGATGTGAAAGTGGCTTCACTTGGGCATTATTAATATTCATGATCAGTAACCATAAGCCATATGTATATGTTTGGTTTGAAATTTAATTTTAAAAACAAATTTAGCAATTTCTTTAGTACATCTTGTGATCAGAATATGATACAAGAACTTTGCCGTTGCTGTTAAGACAAGTTCAACACTAGAAACTATTTCTAAAGGCTGTGGTTCAAGCAGGGAGGAGATGAGGGAGGGATGGGGAGAGTGGGAGGGAATGAGGAAGGGGGCTATGCCTGGGATGCAAAATAGCTATCCTGTGATTAATATAAAAATAAATAAATTACATTTTAAAAAATCAGCAAGATGATATACAGCTAAGGTATATATCAATTTGTGTATTTAACTAAAATAACCATTTCTTCAAATGTGACATAAGGAGATATGCTGTGAAATGCGTGGATGTGCATGAAGAGTGCTTCTGAGGAAGGAATTTTAGAACCAGTCAGGGAAACTGAGGAATTCACATCAGAGGGCTATGGAATCGATAAATATCATGTCCAGAGACACAGTTATCAAATAACAGAGTGGCTGCTTTGCAAGGCTGAATATTCAAATCTTTGCAGATGAAAATTGCACAAGTCCATCAATAAATATGATCACATAAAGCGTTTCTACACGCATATCTGAAAGTATTGATGAGTGGACTTTAAAGTCCCTCATGATTTTATAACATGATTTTATAACATTTGTATGACATGTGTCCTGTATCTTTCTAATTAACTACAGAGCTTCATGTGTTAATGTTTTCAATACAGTGAATTCTGTAAAATGTGTAACTGAAATTGTTCATCTTTTATTCTATGGAAAGCCCAGAAGCCTTGAATTCCAAACAGCTCATTTCTCCTATATGGCTCAATGTTAATTTTGGACTATAGCATTTTATAATGTAGTTGTTTTGTATGCAACACATGTGAATTCTAATCAGTGTATTGAGAATAAATGACAAAAAAGAAAAGAAAATGAAAAACAAACAAGCATATATGTATGCATGCATACAGTATTTGTATTACATGTGCGCATCTTGCATATTTTTTTAGATTACTGAGATATACTTCTTGAGTGAATACCACTGAGCACACTTTGCCTGTATGTGCATGAGTAGAGAGCCATCTACTGGCACGTAGGTAGCCTCTAGGGAACTACATCCTGCAGCAAACTGATTTTTCTTCCTAGCAACCATCAATTGATATAGCTTTGTCAAAAATGTCACCACATCTTTCTAACAGAATGTATAGTGTTCATACAAAGAACATTAGGACCCATCTGCTGGTGCATTAGTCAGCTACATGCATTACTATAAGGAACTAATGCACAGAAGCTACTTAGAGGATCTGGGGATTCCAAGTTTAAGTTTAGATATGATTTTATTAGCCTTTGGTGAAGGTTGTAGGTATAATTTGTGAAAACTGACATTTACCTCATGAACTGAATCAAGAAAACAGGATTTAACAGAGTCCCACAATTTTGATGACAAGATGTCCCAATACTATAAGAACCTGCCATTAACTTCATAGGCTGAAAGTTGTGGAACCTCACAGGTCCAAATGAAATGTTCCCAAATACACTGCTTTTCCTGAATTGGGTACTTTGAGTAGAGAGCCTATCACATGGGGTAGGAACTAAGCACATGCTTACTGTACTCATGGCCATCCAGCTGAAGTCATAGTCAACAGAATAGTGTCTTAAATATTATGAGTCACTCCTCTATGACTCTCTCTGGAATTATGACATTCCCCTATGCTCATCCCATGGAAAGAAAATAATTTTGCTCTTCCCAGAATAGACTGATGATTTCAAACATGAGGTTCTGAAAATAAAAATACCTCTTCTAAATATACCTCTGAAACTTCACATCTATAAATATTTCTCCTTGACCATTCTACACAAAGGAAAACATCTCTCTGACTTATACGTGTTTATATTCAGTAAAGAAAAGCTTGCATTTATTTATTTTCTTTAAATGTTAAAATAAAGTTTCAGGATAAAAGAGTTGCTATTCACAGTACTATAGTTTAGAATACTGTGTCTCTGTAAATCTCACTTCTCAAGGTGAAATAAGGTCTCTGGAAAGAAAGTTGAGGCCACAGTGAATTTATTTTATATGTCAGACATGTCACCTTTGGGCACTGTGTCAGATTTCAAGGACTGTTCTAACATTGTACATCAAACTGGGTGGTTTACAAAAGAAATTTATTTCCTCACAGTTTTAAAGGTTAGAAATCAAGGTGCAAGTAGAACTGGCTTTTTCAGAGTCTTGGAAGGGGAATCTGCTGAATCACTCTTGGCTGCTGTTTCCTGGTGGGTTCCTTGGCTAGTAGATGATGGAAGATGCACAAGTGGTTATATGCCTATGACATACAATGTTCTCTCTCTCTCTCTCTGTCTTCCTCTTTAGTTGTGTGTGTGTTTGTGTGTGTGTGTGTATGTGTTGTATCCTTAACAAGGCACTACTCATACTAGATTAGGGTCCATGTTAATGACCTCTTTGACTTTTATTATATTTCAAAGATTTCATTTCTACATCTTTCAGGCTACAAAATTGAAACCTAAATGTATTGTACCAAAGCTTTGTTGTAATATTTAGTCAGAGCAACAGAAATATCAGGACAGAAACTGAGATCTTATTAGATAACAAAAAGATGTTGTGATTGATACACCGTTGTGTTTCTAATATTAGAAAACACTCGGGCATTTGACACAGTATAAGAACAATATTCCTGTAACTGAAATTAGATATTTTATAGAAAGATCAATGAGCTGATTAGGAACTGATTAGCTGGTATACATATTGTATGAATACTTTGGATATAGAAAGAAATACTAGGAGTTTAGTTCCTTGTTTTTATTTTGAAATTTTTTTCAAAAGCCCTCTCTCATTCTGGTCTGTCTAAACAAAAACCAAAAATAAAAATAATGGAAACAGGGACTGCCTCTGACATGATCTGATTGGCCTGCTCTTTGATCACCTCACTTTGATGGGGGAGACGCCTTACCAGGCCACAGAGGAAGACAATGCAACACTCCTGATGAGAGCTGATAGACTAGGATCAGAAGGAAGGAAAGGAAGACCTCCCCTATCAGTGGACCTGGGGCAGGACATGTGTGGAGAAGGGGGAGAGATGGTGGGATTGGGAGGGGGGAGGGAGG
>CM053750.1:27468468-27490339 GCA_028658305.1 Pachyuromys duprasi | reverse complement strand
TTTTTTTTTTTAATCCCTCTACTCTACCATATAACTCCTTGTGATCTGCCCAAAGTTTGGCTGTGAATCTCAACCTCTGCTTTGATCCTCTGCTGGATAGAGATTTTTAGAAAAAGGCTCCTGTCTTGCTCCTTCTCTTCACTCACATCTGGTGTCTATACTATTTGCCCTTGTGAATGATAATTAAGCACCCTACCTAGGGTCCTCCTTGTTACTTAGCTTCTTTGGCTCTGTGCATTGTAGTATGGTTATCCTGTATTGTATGGCTAATATCCTCTTATAAGTGAGTATATACAGTGTATGTCTTTCTGGATCTGGGCTTCATCACTAAGGATAGTCTTTTCTAGTCCTATCTATTTGCCTGCTAATTTCATGATTTCCTTGTTTTTAATAGTTGAATAGTATTCCATTGTGTAGATGTACCACAGCTCTTTTATCCATTCTTTGGTTGAAGGACATCTGGGTTGTTTCCACTTTCTGGCTATTACAAATAAAGCTGCTCTGAACATAGTTGAGCAATGTTCAACCTTGCAGTATGGTGGAGCATCTTTTGGGTATATGCCTAGGAGTGCTATAGCTGGATCTTGAGGCAGAGCTGTTCCCAATTTCCTGAGGAAGCACCAGACTAATTCCCGAAGTGGTTATACAGATTTGCACTCCCACTAGCAATCAAGTACTGTTCCCTTTTCTCCACAATCTCACCACCACGTGCCGTCACTTGAGTTTTTTATCTTAACCATTCTGATTGGTGTAAGATGGAATCTCAGAGTTGTTTCGATTTACATTTCCCTGATGACTAAGGACATAGAGCATTTCTTTAAGTGCTTCTTGGCCATTTGATATTCCTAAGTTGAGAATTTCTGTTTAGCTCTGTACCCCTCCCCCCTCTTTTTTTTTTTACTATATTTATATATTATATAGACAATGTTCTGCCTGCATGTACACCTGCAGATCGAAGAGGGCACCAGGTTTCATTTTAGATGGTTGTGAGCCACTAAGTGGTTGTTGGGAACTAAACTCAGGATCTCTGGAAGAACAACCAGTGCTCTTAACCTCTGAGCCATCTCTCCAGCCCCTGTACCCCCTTTTTTTTAATTGGATCACTTGGTTTGTTGGTGTTTAATTTCTTGAGTTCTTTATATATTCTAGATATTAGCCTTCAGTCAGATATAGGGTTGGTGAAGATGTTTTCCCAGTCTGCAGGCTGTCGTTTTGTTCTGACGACAGTGTCTTTTGCTTTACAGAAGCTTTTCAGTTTCATGAGATCCCATTTATTGATTGTTGATTTTGAAAGACAAATGGTCTAAAAAAGAAAGAAAGAAAGAAAGAAAGAAAGAAAGAAAGAAAGAAAGAAAGAAAGAAAGAAAGAAAGAAAGAAAAAAAAATTAGGGAAACAACATCCTTTACTTTATTTCTTTAAAAAAGTTTGTCTTTTTACCAAGCTTCCTCTGGCCAGTTGACATACAATGAAAAGTTTATTTACTTCCTCCAATATAGACATTGAAAAAACAATCACCAGCAAAAATACCTAGTTATTTGAGAAAAAGATGTTGTATCTACTACTAACCTTGCCCTTATGAATAACTTCTAACTATAATGTTTTATTGCATGTATCTCCAGTCTTAAAATTAGTAATGGCTGATGATATTTTGGTATGACTTTTAAATTTATAAGCTCAGAAAATTTATTTTAGAGCCTAGTACCACACTATACATTCTTGAATAAGGAAGGTAACATAAAGTTCCTCATAATGTAATTCAATATTGTTTGTTTTCTAATCCCTTAGATGCCAAAATATTTAAATTTTTCCAGAAATAATTATAATATTTTTATTGCATGTTCATATGTCAAAATGGATATTACATGCATTAAGTGTTTATCCAACCTGTTCTTGATAGCCAGTGATTTCTCTAGAGCCCCTTCATTGAATGCAAGTAAGAGGTACTGATATGGGGTTTTAAAGTTTGTATCTTGAGTTCAAATGATACAGTAACTAAAGAATAGGCTACTGTAGATACGTGAGCTTAGAATTGCCCCATAGGGGTAAAACAGTCTATGATACAGGAAAATATTCAGAGTTTCAGAATTGAATTCTAGGTTTGCTACCATAGTCATCAAGTACTGTTTTATTTTAGTCCAGCGATTTCATGTAAATGGGGTAATGACTACTGTCTACTCATAAGAATGTGTGCTTCAGAAAGAGGACAAAATGAGGGGCATGACAATGGAGAAGGGGTGAGGGAGAAAAGGAAGAGTTGCGGAGAGATTAAGAAGTCTATATTTGCCCATTCAAAACAAGCTCCTTCCATTGTTCTATGATGATTATTTAAATGTACATCTCACTTAATTGGAGCAACACTGTTACTTTTTTCTTTTATTTCTTTTATAGTGTATTTATGCATGTGTTTGCATTTCTTCTTATCTGTTTCTCTTTCTCCCTTTCCTGTATGCCATAAGAGGAATAAAATCCAGAAAAGAAGCGTTATTCCTCACATTGTTGCTTTGTGGTTTTGTACTTTATGATTGACTGTCAGTAGTATTTGGCAGTGACTTGATAGTAAACTGCCAATTTTACTATCAAGGAATTGATAAAGGCAATTTCAGTTGGAAAGTAATTAAATATGGCTCCAGAGTCATTCAACCTGAATTTCAAAATTTCGGGTTTGTAAAGCTGACTGTGCAGTAAAGGACAGCCAGTTGCTTTCCTCTCCCTTATGTTCCAGTTTATAGGACAGTCAGGAAACATTTAGAACAATAATCTTTTAAGAAGAAACATTTTGGCAGTGGAGACCAGCTGGGTCACAGCTGGGTGGGTGACTGGCCATATGTTTCTATCACACTGTTGAATTATGAATTATGTCTAACTTAATCAAATTAAGTCCATATAATAAGGATGTTACCCCATTCTTTTATTTGATTCAGTGCTGTAACAATGAAATGCAAATGTTTCTGAGAAATGTAATAATACAGAGGACACAAGTTAGAACGCATTTTTCTTAGTATACTAAAAATATCAATTTACTTTTCCCTAAATGCTTCTGACTCTGAGACTTCACAAGATTCTATCTGAAGCCATGCAAATAAATTTCTCATGGATGTAGTGACTTCCAATTTTTCTAAAACTGCATCCTGCAGAATTCTTTACATAGATGCTCACTTTCAGGTGTTTTTAAGAAAAAAATAGATATTTTTATTGAGTTTGATCGATTCCTATTTAATGAAAGCATGTACTAACAACTGTCAAACATGCAATCATCTTCCTAAGAGGGATAAAAATAATTTAACTTGAAAGGATATGCCACTGGTGGTAGGGTCTTGCTAAGAAACACAGATTTTAGCAGCACATATACATTCCACATAAACAAAAAGGTTAATAAAGGTTGAAACATATATTCACTACATAGCTCACAATCTGAAGAGAACACCTCTGTACAGGACCAAGCCCATATATTCAAAAAGTCCAGAATCTGAATACGCCCTTTGATAGATGTTGAGTGTGAAGTTCAGCGAGATGAGTTGAAAGAAGTCATTGTCAGTTGCACAAAAAAACATTAAAACCTTCCAGACAGACAGACTCTAACTCAGTTTTTGACTTCTCTAGTCCATCCTTCTTTATCACATGTAATAAAGTTAGAAGAAATTTCCAAATTATGGTAAATGGTTATAGATGATGCTCTACAGTCCTAAAATGTACATAGTCAGGGGATTTTATAAGGTTTGATAAATTCTTTCTAAGGTATAGACAGCATGGACAATGTGAGATCTTCAGAACTGTAACAGCCGTGATGGGGATTCAAATCTCGGCATCACAGATAATTCTCTTTGATCAACACAACTTCTGGAGGTCGGTTTAGTAAAGTGTGGAAAGGGAACTATGCGTATAGCAGAATTATGGATAATAAAGATGATGACGACCTGACATAAACTATCATTGACAGTGCCTTGTATTAGACACTCATTAAATAAAATCCCCTTTCTTTTTCTGACCCACTTAACAGAAAAGACTTTCTGAAACATAGCTGTAAGTCAGACATCAGTGTTTCTTACCTCTCAGCTGTAGCGTGCTAGCTGAACTTTTGTTTTAGTTTGTAGGTTGCCTATTACACTTCTACTCATATTAGCTGCATAATATGTGCCTTATAGACCACACCAATGTGAATTTGCCACCATAACAGTATTTCTTAGTCATCTCAAATACACTATGATATCATAACTCGGAATTTGATTTCTTATAGACTATAATTTGGATATTTCAAAGTAATTTACAATTCTATAAGCCCAGGGCAGCTTCAGAATCAACGCCGTGCATTATCATGGCACATGTGCCATGAGTCGTGAACTGGTATCCCTGCATCATTAGCCAAGTGCAATTCATAAAGATTTTCCCATTTTCCCTATTTTTACCTTTCATTCTAGTGGAGGGTCTTCTCATAATTCCATGTCACAATGTGTTTTTGTTTCTCTTTAGGTTTCTGTACACTAAACATTTCTCAGGCTTTGCTTGGTTTTGATGGCATTGATAGGTTGAAGAGAAATGGTCAGATGTCTCATAAAAATTTCTGCTATTACAACTTGATTTTTACTTTTCTTATGATCCTTTGGAGATGGGTGTTTGGAAGGCACACCACAGACTTCAATCCAATCCAGAGCACAAGATGGACCTACTGACAACCACCTTGGTTGACTGGTAAAACCAGCATTCGGTTCCTTCATTGGAAATCATTGCTCTGTGTCCTTCTTCATGCTGTGCTTCTTACACAGACTTTTAGAGAAGGTCATTATGCAAATCCCACATGTAAGAAGTAGGGAATTCATACATTTTTACATTTGGAATAAATATATTCATTTGGAGTTACTTGTATATATAAGTATATTCAATATACTCAATTATTTACTTATATAAATAAATATGGAGGTATTAACTTGCACTGTTACAGGGCAACAGTCCCATTTGATTGCTCAAATCATCCCGTTGTTGAGCGTGAAGAGCACTTCTGGTTGATACCTATGCATTTTTACACGTCTCCATCAGAAAGCAAGTGAGAGCGAGCACACTGTGCTATTATCATTGCATTTCCTTGCAATCTGGCAGTGCTGGATGGCACAGGCTCATGCTATCTACTTCCTGTTTCTCCTGCAAGCACGTATGCCTCCAACAGTGCTCATTACTAGAATTATGTTGCTTTTAGTCATTTGGATTTTAATGGCCACATTCACTGTGTTATTTTTATTATAGTTAATTCTACCTTTCATCTTACTTAAAGTAATATTTCAAGGAAATGTCACTGAGTGCATTCTGGATATATTTTATTCACATGAGTCATCTGGTGCCATGAGGCTTCATCACAGAAATGTCACTAACTTCTAAGGAGTTATTATTCATTTTAAAGAAATAAAATGATTAATTTTATAGAAAATTAGTGGTAATATGCATTCTCCACACACAAAAATTTTTTTAGAACTTTTCCCCCTAGAATGGAAGCCATTTATTATTTATCAGACTGCATTGGTTTCTAAGATTTAAGACATGCATATTTAAAGCAAAATAATTTAGGGCCAGCACTGACAACTTGCTACCTGACTTATGACTCTGAAAATGTATAATTATGCGTTACATGGAGAAATTAGATATACATAAGCATGTGTGTTTACATGTACATATGAGTATTTATATGAAAGCTGGGATTGTATCTGAACATTTCACCATAGCAACTAAAGCTATGGTTAAAAAGAAACACTTATAAAATATTGCAGAGTGATTAATTTCATTAATGAATGAATTTCTTACATTTGAGTAGTGTAGTGAGATACAGCCAAACATTACCTACTTACATGTTTTGGTTTTTCCAGAATATTTGTTACATATTTTCTACAAGATTTCCTGAACACATATCCCTGTATATGTGTATATATACATATATATATATGTGTGTGTGTGTATATATATATATATAATATAGCAATGCATAGATAGATAGAATCTTTCAATATATAACACCATTTAGCAGATTACTCTTTAAATTTTTTCACTTATAATTATTGTGTGCAAATTCTATCTGTGTGAAGGTACATATACCACAGTATATGCATAAAGGTAATTTTGTGGCATTTGTTCTCTCCATTTGGAATCAGTTTTAAACTATGTCTCATTAGCAGAATGACAGTAGTAGGTACTGAATAAGACCGATGATGAATTCTCTCATCCAGTGTCATAATTAGCACTTGTTAAGCACAGTGAAAGCTGGCCAGTAGGGATGAAACTCTCAGACCAACACCAGCTTGATTAAGAACTTTTTAAAACAGAAGACTAGTAGCTTGTTTTCTTGCATAAACTAGACTACATTTTCTTTTATAATGCTTTGATTTGTTTCCATGAAGTTTTATTATAAGAACTTTTGTGTACTTCTAGTACTCAAATTTATTCTTACTTCTTTATAGTTTATTATCTATGATATGGTATTATCAATGAAACTAAAAATTTTTCACTTGCTATAATGACAACATCAAAAATACTTCATGACTATATATTGACTATAAATATATTGTATTTATTAATATACATGGTTCTATCAGTTACCAGGTTGACAAACGTCATAAAACTATTCAAAATGACTTAGTTGGATTGGAAAGCATTTCCTATGATGATGACTTCCCCACTGCAAGCAGTCATGCTTACAGATATGATGTTTATTATTTTTGTTCATTTTCTAAGCCAGGAAGCAGCCAACATCTGCTTCAGGGATCAACCCTGGAGAAGACAGCCAGACCATCACTGCACTCCAGATAGTACAGGGGGAATAGAAATGATAACCTCCTGAGAAGACAGCAGACAGTCACTGCTCTCCAGACAGTGCAGGGGTGATAGGATGCATGTTCCAACATCTCCTTTTTGAGAGAATCTTATCCTCTTAAATAATATTTTATTTTAATTGCCAGAGAAGTTAGAAAATACACAATTCTCTTTTCTCTTAGACTTTATGTCAGTTAGAACAGAAAGGAAAATGAAAGGCAACATTTAAGTGTCTTCAGAATAAAATAGAAATAAAAAGAATGAAACAAGTTCTGTTCAATGTACTTAATGCAGCATTGCTAATGTTGTTTTTACATGCATGGGAATGAATCTATTGTAAAACCGTGCCAAGAACAAACAACAAAATAGCTACTGCATGTGAATTGTTTGTCCTTTCCAACAAATACTAATTCAGTTACAGTTGTAAAATTCACTGTGAAAAATGGATCATCTTCCCTTTTCCCTTTAGGATGATTGAAACATGTTGGCTTGTGATCTAGGTTTATGGTCAAGAGAAGCTCCTGAAAAGATAAGTTTTTGTGACTTGTTTAAGTAAATAATTTAATTAAATATGACAAAGAATATCTAGGCAAACCAAGTTTCAATATAAATGGATCTAAATGAGCAGAGTCATAATTGTCTTCCGTAAGTATTATCTGAAACCCCAAATCTTTAATTTTTATCGAAACTAAAAGAGAATACTTAATAAAGTTAAGTACTGTAAACTCCGTTAAAGTTATAACTTTGGGGACATAAACCAGCCCAAATATGTAAGTAGTTCTTTTGTGAAATAATCCATTCTATACAGTCACAGTACACAGCTGTGCTGTCCTGATGGTAGTAATAATACAATCTATTGTTAGTGCCTTCCATGCTGTAACTAATTGAAACCCCAACAGCATTTAATGAAGGAGCAAATACTGCCACCCTCATTTTTGATATGTCAAGGGGAAGTATGTTGTTTCTAGGCACAGTGAAACTTGACATGATAGTTCAATGTAATTAATTGGGGAGACCCATTTGAACCACTGATAGAGAGCTCTGTTAAGACCTAGAGAGAGCATATAGAAAGGAAAGAATTTCCTAAATAACAGTTACCCGTTGAAGCCCTGACATCCTCCTAGGTCCCATCTCCACTCAGATCTTTTGTTAATTTGTTCCAAATTATTTTTTATAGTCAGAAATGTTCCTAAATTTTTATACTCAGGGACAGTTTATCTCAGGATCCTTGAAGCAGGTATACTCAGGATTTCTGATTCCACTGAACTTGAGGCCTATCAGCTACCTCCCCCATTTGGGGTCTGTGGTACAATATCTTGATTCAAGATGACTTTTCATTCAGATTTCAGTTACAACATTTGTAAGTTTCTGTAAAGTAGAGAAACAGAGGAAGATTCTTCTCCTTCTGTGTATACGATCCCTGTCTCTCCAGGTGGGCCTAGCCCTGTCCTTCTGCCTTCTTCAATAAATGGCTCTTTAACTTAACTATGCATGGTTTACTGACTCCTATAGAAAAGCTGAAAGAACTTAAGAAATCCTGAATCCTGGATGCATCCTTATAGACAGCTGGCAAGTAGGGTCTGCCATCCCCTTTAGGCATGAGGGGAAAACTCTTGTTTCCCCTCTTTCCTGTTTTGCATATTATTCTTTGGAAACACTTGCATGTGTTAGATGATGTGATATTTTATAAAATAATGTGAACCCACAGCACCACTTCCCTAGTTAGAGAATGTGGTGACTGAATTCAACATGCATTCCTGACTGTCATGAGGCAAGAAGTTCTTTTTAAAATGCTTGTGAATGACAAACAAACATGGCTAATGGGCGTAAATTCATTATTTCCTTGGTTGCTATTATAATTTCAATCTTTTTCATTGTGCCACATAGCTAAATAAAGCACATTTCAAAAATTATTTAATAAGTCAACATTAGCTACATTTTAATTTCAAAGAGTATTTTCTCACGAAGTTACAGGAGACTTAACCTTTATGTGTGTAGGTGTTTGAATATATTCATCTGCAAGTGTGCCCATACACAAGCACACAAGCATGTAAATAAATATAGACCCTGAGTTTGAGAGCAGGAGTCTTCCTCCAACACCCTCACATGCCTTATTTATTGAGACATGGTCACTTAGTGAACCCAGAACTCACTAATTCAGCAAGCCCTAAGGACGTTCCTGCCTTCACCTCTGCAGATCTGAAATTACAGAAAGTTGCTCTACCCAAATTTTTCAGTTGATCATTGGCAAGGAGAACTTCTGTCCTCTTGATTGCATAGCCAGTATTTTGCCAAATAACCAATTTCCCTGGGCCCTTAAATTTTGTTAAAAATATTATGACATAACCTTTACAGTCATTCCGGTTTCTGCTTCTGACTTTGGGGCATCCAGGCCCTTTTGCTTGCGTGGGTTAGTAGGATCTCAGACTGGCAGTGAGTGTGGGTGTGGCAGGGAATCCTTCTCTGTTGGTTTTCAGTGAAACAGCTCCTCTTTATTGGGAGGAATAAGGACTATGTGAACCTTGGAGACATCGGTAGGGGTTTGGGGGATGAGTGTATATCATTGGCTGGGCTGGGGTGCTGAGAATGTTTCATTTACATGGAAAGGAATTCCAGGTGGTAGCTGGACATGTCCATATAAGGAAATAGGAAGATTTAACCCAAAACTAGCCACCAGGCTGTGACTACCTCAAGGGTGGCAGACATGGGGGCTGCAAGACTACATGCAGTGGAGCATGCAGGGCCAGAAAAAGGAGGGAGCGATTTTTGTTCCTGCGGGTCTAAAGATGAGATTTTCAAGGTGTGGAAAGGTCTCAACCTCATTCTTGCTCCAGGCTGGTTTCCCTGGTCCCACAGCTCATTTGCCCCATAACTTACCTCTTTCCTTATACTTTATTACGCCAAGTTCACTTTGATTAATTCAGTAGTTTAAGTGTACTCTTGAAAAAACATCCCCTTGTGTTAACATTTATGTAGCAAATGGATCTGCTTTAAACAGTACTGTAAACCATAAGCCAACAGGTCCTGTAAGGACCACACTAAAGAGATTTCATGAAGCAAATGAGTGCTGGCAAAAATAATTTATCTTCTTTAAAATATTTTCTAGTAAGTTCAAGGTTTGCTGTTTTAATTTAGACTATGGTTGACCAAAGCCTTATAGGAGACTCTGACAGTTAGCTTTCCACCATGGAAAGGAAACACTGAAGTTATGCTTTAAAATGAAAGGTTTGATGTTTCTCAGTGATAAAGGTCTTGGTCTGAGATAATTAGTTTATGTGGTCCTGTGAAGGAGCAAAACATTATGGTAGCAATCACTGGGGAAACTGCTAAACACATGAAGGTTTGCATATGATTCACTTCCCTGTAACTACGGTACAATAACATAATAAAAGCAACCCGAGGGACAAAGGATTCATTCAACTCACAGTTTAAGGAAAAGTCTACTATATCGGGGAACTCTGGAAGCAAGAGGCTGAAAGGGTTCCATTGAATCCACAGTTGGGGAACACACAGATTGGTGTATGTTTGCCCTCAGCTCATTTTCACCATTTAATACACTCCAGCATCTCAGGACAAGGAAGGATTCCTTCCATGGTTAAGATAAATCTTCCCGTATCATTAAGCTAATTCAAAAATATCCCTAACAGTCAGGACCAGAAGGTAAATAACCCTTCCCAGATATTCCTAGAAATTTATGTAATAGTTGATAAGGTCCCATCAAGATGACAGTTAACACTAACCTTCACAGGTGATTGATAGTTAACACTAACCTTCACGGGTGAGAACTGAAAAGACAAGAAAAACAAATGTCAAAGAGTACTGATTGAGTGTGTCTTGTCACTGTGACTTGAAACCTCTACTTGGGAAGTTTCTATCACTTTCTAATAGGGCCAAGTTGAACAGTCACTCTTAACTAATTTTCCTAAATGAATGGCATGTTCTAAAAAAGAATGTAGACTGGTTAACTTTATTGTGAAGTCAGTGAAATCCCATGTCTGTTTTTCTTTGAGCTCAGAATTCACACTATGAAAAACTAGTACTTGGGCCAGCCTGTATTCCAGGACCTAAACTTGAACACATGATCTGGGATTCTTTCTATTTATTTATTTATTTATTTATTTGATATAATTTTTAAATTTTTTATATTAATTACAGTTTATTTACTTTGTGTCAAACCTGTAGCCCCTTCCCTCATTCTCTCCCAATTCCACCCTCCCTCCTTCATCTCCTCCTTGCCCCTGTCAAGGGGCACTTATAGGGGAGGTCCTCCTCCCCTTTCATAAGACCCTAGCTTATCAGGTCTCACCAGGACTGGCTGCAATGTCCTCCTTTGTGGCCTAGCTAGACTGCTCCTCCCTCGGGGGGGGGGGGGCGGGGGTAGGGAGGTCAAGGAGCTAGCCATAGAGTTCATCCAGAGACAGTCCCTGTTCCCCTTACTAGGGAAGCCACTTGTATACTGAGCTGCCATGGGCTACAGAGAAAAGGAGAAGCAGGATGGAGGCCTGCCATAGAGGGCCTCTGAAAGACTCTACATAGCAGTGTATCAAAGCAGATGCTGAGACTCAGAACCAAACTTTGGGCAGAGTGCAGGGAATCATATGAAAGAAGAGGGAGTTAGTAAGACCTGGAGAAGAGAACAGGAGCTCCACAAGGAGCAAATATATCTGGGCACAGGGGCTTGTCTGAGACTGATTATCCAACCAGGGACCATGCATGGATATAACCTAGAATCCTGCTCAGATCTGGGATTCTTAATTCTGAGAGCTTTCACTGTTTAATTTCATTTATCAAAATCTGAAGTAGAAAGCATGAGGATAAATGGAAAAAATGTCTCTAGGGTTAGTGTGTCTAGAGCACAAATATATGCTCAACTAAATTTAATACAGTTATTCTAGAGAAGTCCCTCTTAGAAACCTTAAGATTAATCCTTGTCTAAATTCCTTACCCTACTAAGAATCTAAAGTCTGCTGTCATCAATATGAGATGGATTTTGCCAACAGAAAGTTCTGTGCATACAGGAAACACCCCCCCCCTCTCTCTCTTTCTCTCTCACGCATGCATGCACGCGCACACACACACATACACACACAAACACACACCAATAGAAATGAAGAAACAAATAAATAAAAATCAGGAATATGCTTTAATATTAAAGTGGAACATGTCAATATTAAGATGAATATATGAAGTTGTTACACACATGATAAACTGCCTGTAAACATTTTACTAGCATGAGATCAAATTTTTGAGAAAAATGTTTTGATTCTTTTCTAGAATACTTACATAAAAATTTTAATGACTTTTAATATCTTTAAACTTAAAATTTTTAGTGAATTTCAAAACTAATTTTTTAGAAATTTTATTACTTAGGCATATGACCTATCAGTATGTTTAAAATGCAAGATACAATGCCATTTGTGTCATGCATGAGCCTCAGGGAAGATGATGCTGGCCATTAACTATGGAGCTGAATAAAGAACTTGCTTTATTTCATTGTATTCTCAAGGATGAGCTCACCTTTATTCCTCAGCTTTATAGAGGATCAAATATGGTCTATCAATTCACTATTTAAATGTTTATTGAGCACAGATTTTCATTAGGTAAAGAATTAATGAATCTCAAAGCATGAAACACGGCTTTGTTTCAGTTCACCTAACAAAATAATGATTACTTCCCATTATCATTTTAAAAGCTATTTTTTGATGTGTACAGGAAGGTTAGAAGGAAGGATAATTATGTTTTTGAAATTAATAAATCCTCAACTCAGTGTTCTGAAAACAATTCCTTCTTCAGTCTCTTGAATGTCCAGTGGCAAGCCTCCAGTAACAAGTGAAATTCATTTTATATTTGCATAATTTCGATGTTATCCATGACCCAGAGAAATGATAATGAGACAATATTCACAGCTGAAATGTGTCAAAGAGTTCGGAGGGAACATGGATTACCACAAACTCTGGGAAGGGCTTTTCTCTGAAGGTGAGCAGAGAGGTCACGGAGGCGGGGAGGGGAAAACTAGATGTAAACAGAGTTTTCCTTTTACAAAGCTGGGAGAAGCTTTGGGGGGTGATGAAAGCTTCTGGAGCAGAGTCCCAGCATCTGCAGGATGGGCTTGTGCTGAAAGGCTGAATGACTGACAGCCTGTAACGGGGAGCATAGAACTGATCATCTCTAAGAGCAGCAACAGCAGAAAGGAGCAGGAGGCTCCACAGTAAAGGGGAACGCAGCATAGCACACATATGTAGGAGGAAGCTTACAGGACACTTTGAGGGATTCTGATTGATTACACTGGAGACTGTATCCTGGACCATTCTCTATCTCAAAGTTCATAACCTTAACTGCATCGAAGAATATTGCCTTTGCCACATAAAATGACCTATTCATATGCTCCAAGAATTATTGCCTGGGCATTTGGGAACACTGTGTTCTGCCAGCCATGCTTATATTAGGTTCAGTTCCTTTGAATGCTCCTGACTTACTTTACAGAATAGTAGCCAAAACTGAAATCTGCTTTTCCTTCACCATAAAAAAATTCTCCCACGTGTTTTAGTCTCCATCATGTCCTGTCCTTGTCACTTATTTTGGACATATGTTTCATCTCTCTGCTAGGCACAGTTCCAACTTCACACTCACTACCATCCTTGAAAAATATGCTATAACTTACAAAGATCTTAATATGTGAGGCCCACAAGTAAACACCAGATACATACATAGCCTGAACAGCAGTTAAAAAAATTATATGTAGGCATTTTATTCTATGAATAAGAGCAATTTGTCACATTTGTACATACGCACCATTTTAATTCCTAGTGCTCATGGAGCTCAGAAGAGGGCAGCAGATCCCCTAGAACTGGAATTTTAGATGATTCAGCCATCATGTGGATTTCAGAAACCAAACCTGAGTCCTCCCTAAAAAGCAATAAATTATCTTAACCACAGAGTCACCTTTTGAACCCCAATAGCAATCATTTAGAGTGAGAAATGGATTAAGCCATTACCTGAATATATTAGAATGCAGAGAAATTGAAATTTATTTAAATTATTAGAGAAAATTCATGGAACTTCACTATATATTTTTTCTTTATTAAAAAAAACTCAGATAGAAAGGGACATTATGCTTATTTACAGGGGTATAAAACTCTTTCTAACAAGTTGATTTCAATTCAGCTCAATTCTACAGTCATTTATTAGTTATTACTGCTGTCCTCTGAAATAATATCCATCCAGGAGGTTTTGGGAGAGGTGGACAAAAATAATTTGATGTACTATACTTAGTGATATGATAGAGTAATCAGGATCTCAGAAAACCACTTTGAGTAACTCTGGATAGAAGTTATGGATGAGACCTTTTTCTTGAATTGCCACCTGAGCTAAACTTTAGCGAATGATGGGAAAAGCATTCTAAATTAGAGAAGGCACAGAATAAGGACCACCGTGGCCTGGAACACCAGAGATTGGGTTCACTTAATGCTTATCAGCGTACTCCGGTGAGCAGCAACAATGGCTTTAATTTGCATCAGTGTGGGTTCTTCATGTTAACACCACCGTGATTCTTGGAGTGGGTACTATGAATTTGTTAGCTCCATGAACTGCAAGAGATAAAGGTTAAAGGGATTTACTAACAGAGGGTAGCAAACCCAGTGTCTGAGGTCGTGGGATTCTAAACTCAAAGATTCTGTTTACAACATACACTACACTGATTCTGAGTACTATCTCATCACAGTGCATAGGAGGAAAGAATAGAGGACCCTAAGCCAAGAAATAGCAGCAGGAATACTGGTTAAAGAATTGATTATGAGATATTGATTTCAGGAGTTTCTTGGATTGGAATCAAATGAACAGCCTCAAAATCAAGTTGTGATGCATTTTCCTTGTTACATGGTGTTATTGTTGGGATTGGGGGAGATTGTGAATGGAAATGGGCAGAAGATTGGATGCTGGTTCATGGACAATGGCCCTCATGCAAGTGAGGATAACAATATCATAGAAAGGTGAGTAAAATTTGCCATAAAAAATGTTTAAGATTTAAAATTACAGACTGTGGCAATAGTTTAAATGTTGGGATGGGTTAAGATGAAAAGTAGAAAAGGAATAATTGTCAATGAAAAAAAAAGCTGAAATGGTTTTAGCTGTTCAAAGATTTTCAAGTGGTATAGCACACAATGTGGGGAGAAAAGTGGCCCATGGTGTGCACATTGCCCTAGTGTACATGTACATATGGGAGATTCAACATCTGTCATGTGACAGATGCACGTATGCTGTCTTAGTTCTGCCACAAATGATTTTCTGTCTTCGCCTTTCTGAATGTCTGAATTACAATGCTCAGCTTGTGTTGCGTATACCAGATTTGACCACATGATGGCAGCCATTCTTCACATTTCCTCATGCTTTCGTTTTTTTTTAGACAATTCAGTCAAAGAAATGGTACATGGAATAACAGATACCTGGATTGTCAGAATAGAGCGCTGAACATTTCAGATTTTCTTTGAGAGGTAATGTAAAACTTAGCTCTTCACGATCAGCCACGGGCTACTTTAGACAAAGTTTGAGACTACTGAAAATAAAACATAAATATAAACTACTTAAAACAGTTATTTTATGGTGACTAACTTAAGATATACTTCGTAAGTTAGGATGGTTCTCATCTAAAATTGACAAGTAGTTTCTTATAAGCTTATTACCATGCTACATTCTACTCTGTGTGCATTTCTGCAAAGTTTAATTTATATTGCCAAAATGTAGTTTTTTACCTTATACCATGATAACTGTAAAAATTGATTAGAAAAACCTTTGTCACTGTGTTCTTGTATTTTGATCACCAATAGACACTTTGTTTATTTTACTTACAGGACTCGTTAAATCATAAACATCTATTTGTCCTCAAGGTGATAGACTTATTAAGCTTGTCCTGGATTCCAGAAAAACCATGAGAATGTCATAGAGACATAAACACACTTTTAACATATAGCTCTCAGAAAGCTGTAATGTTTGAGCTACATAACATACACATCAAGGTTATATTTATGTGTGAATTTGTACACAGAATTTTGTAAAGTTTGAGACATTACAGCATAATATTCAAAGGGATTGTCGAACACATCACCAGAGGATTCCAAGAGAGCAGCACCAATAACACACTGTATCTGATCAGCAGGACAGCAGTGAATGCACAGCGAACAACAGATCAAACCGTGGGACCCAAAACACCAGCATTTGTGTTTTACAGGGGAGAGAAGACCTCATGGTGAGGGAAACAATCAGGTTCAACCTCAGATCACCTGGCTAATTGATTCATCCCCATAAAAGTTCCCAGGTTTCTTCTGGCGCAAGGTCTCAGCTTATAGCCACAGGACTGAACACTGTGCTCAACAGCCAGTGAATACCACCACGTGTTCTATTCTCTAACAGTAACTGCTTGAAGTTGTCAAAGAAAGAAATTATATAAAATCTTTGGGAAAAGCACAGCAGCCCTTATTATCATAAATTGCTGTTGTTTACAAGAAAATGCTGTCGACAAGATGGGAACATCAAGAGATAACAGAGTAAATACATTCATATATAACTATTATGTATATTTATATATATAATATACACACATATATGATTTTTGCAGACCGGAAATTTGTATTGTAAGTACAGATTGAGACACAGACTTAAGGCTAAAGGAGGTTCATGAGTATTAAAGAAAAGGAAGTCCAGGATTAGTATCTTGAGGAAGGCCTACAGTAGGAAATATTCATTATTTTGACACTAACATTTCTTTCTTGAAAATATGCGAGGAGGTTTTACTCAGCAGGTAAGAGTGTTTATTACTCTTGGAAAAGAACGTACTTCAGTTCTAGCACCTCTGTCAGGTGGTTCACAACCACCTCCAATTTGAGGTCCAAGGGCTCTTGGAAGGAAAGCCTCTTCTGGCTCCCAGGGGTACCTTCACACATGTACACACATGCACAGTCACACAAGCACAAAAAAGAATAATAAACATAAATAAAATAAAACACAAAACATATAGTAGCATTAACTGAATTTTTCAGACTTACCAAGTCCTGAGAAGATTCTATAAAGGATTAATTCAATTATTAATACTATTGCTAAAGGGTCTATATGTACAAATTGGCATCAGATGTATAATCCAAACTGATACTACATATTTTCATTATGTATTAATGAAACAAAGAAGATCTGACTGTTTTCTCTAAACACCAAATATATGTATTGAAGTTGAAACCATACATATAGTATCAAAAGGTAGTGTTTGAGGAGGTGATCAGGGTATGAATGACATTTAGTACCCTTATGTGCAATTCATTCTCCAATTAGAGTCTTTATGACGAAGCTAGATCAGGCCATCAGTGAAACAGAAGGCAGGTTTTTCCTAACCTCCAAGAACTGTTGGAAATAAATTTCTATTGAGTGTATGCTACCCAGTTTAGTGGACTTTGATACTGTTGCCAGAGGACCTGCCTTAGATAGGGTTTTTGTCGCTATAATGAAGAACATGCCCAAAGGCAAATGTCTGAGGAGATGATTAATTTTGCTTGCATTTCCACATTTCTTTCCTTCATGGTAGGAAGTCAGGGCAAGATCTCAAACAGGGCAGGGATCTGGAGTCAGGAGCTGATGCAGGGACCATAGGTACATGGCTGTTCAGACTGCTTCCTTATAGGACCGTATACCCAGAAGTTTCACCACTACAGTGAGCTGTGTCCTCTAATAATGATTGTCGATGAAGAAAACAAATCACAGGTTTTTCTATAGGCCAACTTGATAAGGGCACTTTCTCAACTGAGTCTCATTTCTTTCAAATGAACTTGCATTGCTGACTAACTAAACTTGACATCCTCTTTAGCTCATAATAATTTCTTATATGCAATACGTTCACTACAGCATCTTTCTCAGAATAATGTACTAAAATGACCAGAGTAAAGAAACATCAGTAATAGGTAGTGATACTAGAGGAATGCTTGTTTGAGTTGAAGACTTTGCTGTCTACTGTTACACATTTCTGGCAGTCATTACCTCCTAGAATATAACTACAAACCTTAAGAATAGAAAAAAAAAGTTTAAGTATGAATGAAATCAATAAATATCTGCTTGACTGTGTAGCAGGCCCACTATTTGAGTCCAGATGCAGTATAACGCAGTTAAAATTAAATTAAGGAATTAATAAGTTAGTCTTCTCATTTCTTCTGACAACTATTAATCTTCATTAAGTCTAGAGACTGACTGTAATGAGGAATGACTGAGCATTACTGGAAGCAGCCTTAATAGCAGCATTTTAAAGTAGAAGCAGTACGGATGTAGATGAAGTAACTATGTGAATTGCAAGCTGGCCCCATTCATGGGAGTCAACCAATATTAGCTGTCCTGGTAGAGGCCAAGAATTTATTTAGTAGAAATTAAGTTAAAAAAAAAATCACAGGATGACCAAGACATCACAACACAGTATGGAATCCCAGGGGACACAGAAAATCCCAGAGCTCAGGGTTTGCAACCACCGGATGAGGGCAGTACTGCCTCTGAGCTAGGGACACCAAGATGTTGGTTTTAACAAAATCTCAAATGTTTGAGTTTACCAATAAAGACTCCCCCGGAAGCAGGTGCTAGAGTAAAAGCCTGCTAGAGCAGAGAGGCAGAGAAAACACCCAACTGACCTCCTCAGCCTACTTCCCAGAAGAAAAGAAACTCTCTTTCCCCCCAAAATACCCTTAAAAAAACAAAATAAACAACAAACAAAACCCCTCAACTCAATGTCCTTCCATTCTACTTTCTGTCTCTGTATCTGTCCTTCTGGCTGACGGTTACTCTGGATGTTTTGTTGTTGTTTGTTTGTTTTCTGTTTGTTTGTTTTCTTATGTTCACTTCCTGTCAACTGGTTTCTTGCTCTGCCTCTTGACCTAGGGTTGACTTTATTTAATCCTGTCTTGGATTAAAGGTGTGTGCTAGGTCAAAGCTACACTACCAAGAAACAGGTTTTCCTAGTAAACAATAAAATCTTGGGGTTTATTGGGTAATAAAATATCCTGTAATATTTTCTCCATTTTCTGTAAATAAAAAGGAAAACTAACACAGTAAAACTACTCACAATAGATGAAGCTATTTCTGCCAAGCTTTCCATAATGTAGAACTTGGCTGTATTTTTCAGTCAGAGGATTCCGTATTTTTGAGTTCAAAGTTCCGCAAAATGTTCTTGTCTGTCCCCCATGAAATAAGTGATTTGAAAGTCCTGAGCAGTTTGTTGTCTGAAGCTTATCTTTGGGTAGCATTTGTTAGCTTCCTGGGAATCCTGTCTATGTAGAAAATAGCAGTCAATCCTAAGGTGTCCATTGTTTGTGCAGAACCTTGTAACAGAAGAGGCATGGGGCAGTTTTGCCCAGTGGTAATGTTTCCATAATCCAGGTGGATTCTTCTTTGCAGGTCCATAGCATCTTCTTGGAGACCTCCAAGGTTACTGTTAAGAATGGTAGAAAATATAAACATTTCAAATGCCATTTTTAGCAGATGTGTGAAAGGTTTGAGGACCACAGTCTATTAAGGAAATCTGAGATACACATACTTTGTTTCTAGTTACCTGCTTCAAACTCAAACCTGAAAACACGTACAGGAAACTAGATGAAGCTTATTTCTAGAATTAGTTAATACTCTGTAAGACTACTAGTATCATGACATAAAGTTTACATATACATCATAATGTTATAGATTTTGAGATAATATTTATACCTTAAACGTTTTAAAGGTCAAATGAAAACCAAACATTATGAGATTAGAAGCAATAGAATAGTAACATTTTTTGCTTACCTCTGTTTTATACCAGGTGGCTCTTCTGATATGAGAAAGAGATTTTGGATTTTCCTTTAACAAGCATGGGTGGGTTTGGAGAAGGAGAGCTCCTTCTCCAACCCCAAAGCCAGCTTTCCTTTTTTATATTAATTACAGTTTATTCACTTTGTATCCCATCTGTAACCTCCTCCCTCATCCCCTCCCAATACCATCCTCCCTCCTTTATCTCCTCCCATGCCTCTCCCTAAGTCCATGGATAGGGAGGTCCTCCTCCCCTTCTCTCTGACCCTAGCCTATCAAGTCTTTTCAGCACTGGTTGCATCATTTTCCTCTGTGGCCTCCCCTCTCAGCAGGAGGTGATCAAAGAGCCAGCTACTGAGTTCATGTCAGAGAGCCCCTGTTCCCCTTACTAGAGAACCCACTTGGAGACTGAGCTGCCATGGGCTATATCTGTGCAGGTGTCAGCTTTCATTTTTAATTGAATTGAGACCACAAAAAGACCATTTGCCACTTATGACTGTAAAGGGCAGCAGTACCACTTGACCAATTTACTCTTTTTTCTTGGACATATTCTCTTGATGGTTTGTCCTTTTCTTCGGATATTTCATTTGTCCAGTGGTCTCCAGATTCTTTAGTTGGATACTGTTGTTCTCCTGGAAAGATAAAAGCAAAACCCTGCCAAAACCTTAACTCTTGGGGGTTCCTGTTTTGGTAGGTTATATCTTTCCTAGGGAAAAATGTTCTTTCACAAGAGAAAAGGTATTATTTTTCAAATGAAATTTTTAAAAAATTAAAAATTTGAAATTAAATATACATTATTATGTATGGATGAGTATACCTATATTTTCCTTTCTTATGTATATATTTAGAGCCGGCTTTCATTTTTAAGTATACTTATTTTTAGATAACAAAGGACATTCACTTTGAATTTTAGCCTGCCTTTTGAAGTGGCCTTTAAATTTAAACCACTGAAGTTCCTATGTGCCTTACTCTGTCTCCCAAGGATTGAGATTAAAGTCAAGTACCTTCAAGTGCTAGGATGAAAGGTGTGAACCACTATTTCCTCACTATAGATTCCTTTTAATAGTTATTCTCGCTGGGTTGTATGATTTAATTTGGTTCTCCATTTCCCCTTATTTTCTAGTGTTACAGGTAAACTTTCCAGGTTTTCAAATGTGTAATCCATTATTCTTGCTGATTTATACTGAATTTCTTCCCTAGCAAATCTTAAAATTCTAGCCTTAATTAAATGTGATGCCAATTACTCCACTATTTCATTATTTTCAGACATTTTCTCTGTCTTGTCTGTATACATACATAAAATTTTATTTCTGTGCTCAATTTTGCTAGGTTTTGCCATTTCCATCCATACCTCCCATGACCAGATATCTTCACCATTTGTATTCAGTTAGTGATTTTCCATTTTGATGACCACAAAGCTATACTATTGTACATGCAACATGAATTGAGAAGATAGAGATTTTCCTTTCCTAGTTGTTTGTCTTATAGCCATTAGTGCTGATTTTGTGGTTACTTCTTCAGTATTTGTCATTCCATCCCCCAATCTATAGGCTGACATTTTCTATTATTTATGGTACCATCAGCAGTTGATAAACCTCAGTAAACCACACATTACCCAAATGTTGTGACCATTCTGTTGGTCCCCACAGTTCAATAGATTCTTCCTTTGTGGGCAGTGTGAGCTGTTCCCGGATGCAGACTATAGGCAACTGAGCTATTTCCTCAGTGAGGTAAGGCACAGACCACTCTGCTACCACATCTTGGTCATGAAGGAATACAGATAGTCATTAATTCCACTGCAATACCTTTCCTTACATGGTTAAGTCTGGGAAGGATTCTGCCTTACAATAGAGCCAATTCATCATTGTAAGGGTCACTGTTATGACCTTAGGGTGGTTGGCAATAATAAGCTTCTCCATGCCATGTAAAATGTTCAGATTTGTTCCTCAAAGATAAAATATTTATTCTTTGTATTGGAAAACATTTGCAATAGAAGCAGATGTTAGTGGAAGAGTCCCCAGTTACCAATTCACCAATAATTGATTTGTGAAGAGTCCCCAGTTACCAATTCACCAATAATAGATATCCATGATTAGGGTATCATCTGCTTGAATATTAGTCAAACAAGAGCTTATCAGCAGTTGCAAAAAGCTGCTTTTTGTTCCTGTTCCCATTGGAAATTAGCAACCTTTCTAGTAACCTGGACAGGCTTTTTTAAAAAATTTATTTATTTTTATATCAATCACAGGTACTTTGCATCCCAGGCGTACCTTCTCCCTCATT
>CM053750.1:27433549-27467968 GCA_028658305.1 Pachyuromys duprasi | reverse complement strand
AAACATTCAGTTTGGTTTTGCTTTTCAAGCCAATTTATAACTCTATTTTGTTAGCTTGAGTCTAATCACATTTACTGATGCAGTTACAGTATTTTATGGTAGAATCCCTGCATTTTGTGATCACAATACAATCACATAACTTGCCCAATCCTTTCCTCCTTCCTGTATAACACTCCTTGTTTTCTTTAAAATTTATCTTCTCTTTATTTTTACATTTATTGCTATTACTGACATATATGTATATCTGTGTATATCCCTAAGGATAACTTGCTAGGCTTGTATGATATTACTTCTTTGTATATTTCCAGGCAGATCATTTGGTTATTAGATAACCTTTTGGTGTGCTCTTCCCTGGGAAAAACAATTTCTCTTGTTCACAGACACTCAGACACTTCCTTCTGTTTTACTGGTTTTCTGGTTTACTCGGGGACATTTGAAGGAAAAGACACAATGTGACTTTTTTTCATTGTCATGTTAATGTAAAATATTAGAGGGTTTTTTGTTGTTGCACAGAAGGTGAAAATATCATAATCTCTATTAGTAGAAAGAACATTTAAAGTACGCTGAGTATGGTTAGCTCATGAGTGAACTCCTTCTGCAACATTTACTATCTATTCATCCATCCTTAAAGAATGCTAAGAGGATATGTACTGTGTGCCAGTTAGTAATCTGCTGTTTCTGTGGTTTTCATGAATAAAAATTATGCAATATGGTATCACAGAGTTTACATGCCGTGGAACAAAATTATAAGAATTGCAAATAAAAAATGTGGAATATTTTAGTGATGGTTAACATATATTAATGAAGAAATAAAATTGTTGGGGGTATTTTACAGTTTCAAAAAGATCAATGGGAAATAATATACTTAAAGGTAACATTAAGATTAATAATGTGAAATACGAAAGGACTTAAGGCAAGAAGTTTAATTGTTTCACACTTTTACATTGTTGGAAAGATTGTTGGAGACAAAGTACCTCAGTAAGTAATAATGTCTAGCTATTTTGTTTAATCTGTATGACTTTTGGGTCCTGGTTTCAAAGTTAATACCACAAAAGATTACGTTAATGACCCTCTCATATATCTTAAATTAATAAGCCACATGGCAAAACCAATGAACCCCAGGAAAAACTGTTTCTGGGCTCAGGAGAGATATTTCAGCACAGATATCTCTTAGCAAACACAGGAAGGTGCTTTCCATTAGTTAGGAGAAACTACATAGACTTCCCAGGTAAAGCATAAACTTGATGGATTTATATCTGATGCTACAAACACTGTCAGTGCTGATGGCTGAAGCTTGCATTACTTACCAAAAAAACAGGAAAGAAAATCATTCCTTCAATTCTGATTTCATGTAGCTTGAGGTGAAAGTGAAGCCATGCTGTCCATAGATGGTGCCAGAGCCTTTCTTGTCACGGCAGTTCCCAAAGTCTTCTCAGAGTCTTGTGTAATTTATTGAATTAGCATGGAAATACTCTAAAGCTTCACATTGTTATGCATGGGGACTGTATTTATTATTTGCCAAAAGAGGTGAAATGCCTGATATCTGAATGAGTTAGGGTGCGGGAACAGCATCTGATTATTTAAAGTGTCCTTTTAAATTATTATTAGATCAGTATTATTATGTTTAGCAATATTAGAACACTGTTGTTATATAATATTATTAGAATAGTACATTTGTCACTTTGAAGAATCAAATATACAGACATCTTCATCAGGAAAGTCAGAGGAGTTTCTAGTGGCAATAGCCAGAGACTCACAAAAGGGTGGCTATCCAGATGCTGAAGTAGCTGAGAGTGTTAATTGGGGAAGAAATTACACTAGAGGAGAGCAAAGGTTCAGAGGAGTAACAGGCGGCAAGGCAAATGACACATTACAGAGAGCACCAAGGCATTGAAAGACTATGATAGACAAAAGATATGGCAGAGGAGGGTGACTTCTTGAGGAGATGTCTGCCTCAGACCTGCAGGATTCCTGGTACTTGGCCTTGCTCCCTACTTACTAGACACAATAATGCCTTAGCTCATTCCATGTACTAAATACAGGAGACTCAGGAAGAGCATCAACATCACAAGAGTTATGGGTGTGCCTGTGTTGTGTTTGTCCTGACCCTCTCTCCACCCTGTCCACATCCTGCATGTCCACTAAGATGTAGGTGGCAATGCTCTGAGCATGGCTCGGATGAGTGTCCATGTGTTTGTCATTCAAAGTTCAAATGATAACAATGACCAGGAAGCAGTTGGGGCTCATTTGTGAGTCAGGTAGAAGTCATTCTCTAGAAAAGAGTGAAAGTGCCTTTGAGTTACTTGAGATAAACATTACTGACATTTCACCTTCCCTTTGTTATTGTTTTCATTTTATGTGTAATATAGGCAAACGTAGTAATTAACTGTAATGGTTCTAAACTTGACGTTTCTTCTCCTTGGGGTTCACCAACCTACAATAATCTGAAAGTTGTATTGTTGATAAGATTGGAAACTGTACTAAAAGAAAACACACTAAAGCAGACATTCTAGAAACCAGTGTCATGATTTGGGGCAGAAATAGTTTATCCCCTCCACCCTGTTCTAGCTCAAATATCATCCTACGTACGAAATGAAAGGGTGCCCCAAAACTTATGAAAATAATTGGTGTACTGCAAAAATTAATAAAAGAACTATCTATACTGTAAATATTATTCAAATGTATATAAAATGAACAAAAGTCACTATATCCTAACAGTTATTAGGTTTAAGAAACCATATGAGACACATCAATTGGCTATTTTCCCATTAAATTGAAAGGAACAGTCTAGCTTTACAGGTTGCTTTATAAATTCTGTACCCCATTTAAAGTAAATTCTCCTAGCACTTTTACAGAAAGCAGGAGGAGGAGCAGGTGAATTGAAACAAGACCCCACCCAGTTGCAAAGGAATGGGAACGGTCTCCTCCAGATCCCCAGTAGAGAAAACGTTGCCTAGCAACCGGTCCAGCCTCACAGCTTCCCCTCCCACATTGGGGTGGGATCAGATGGACTTGGCTTCTAAAATGAACCAATCATTTTAAAAGTCAACTACCCAATCCAGTGTTGCCAAGCCTGCAACCCCTGATATCCCCGCACTTCTTCCTTTCAAAGCTTTAGTCTTCTGTCTCTCCTTGCTGTTCCTCCCCGGTTTTGTGGGGGCAGCCCCATCGCGATGGCTCAAATAAAACTTCCTCTTGCTATTGCAACGATGATCGGTCTCCTGAGTTCTTTTCACCTCCTCAGGAAGTTAGGGTCCCCCCAATTGAGCCTAACAAAATAACTATGGAAGTCTGGGTTGTTGTCTTCTGTTTTACTTCACTATAATTGTGAATTTGTAGCTAAAACCTGGGACAATGAAAAAAAAATTACATGATGAAAATGAACTCATGCTGCTGAGTCAGATTTTTACATAATGCTAAAAATACTCCAGAGTTCACATTTAGAAGAATAAAAGAAAATTCCACTACTGACAGTGTAGAGATTGTCTGCACTGTGTATTTAAGAAGAGACTGACATTCTATTCACATTCACAGACTTACATTAAAAAAAAATTGCAGAAATTGCTGGGCTGTCTCAATGGAAATTTCTTTGATGAATTGTTCAAAAGCAAATGTTCCTCAGCATGTTATACCCTCAGTAATTGCCTAGAGCCCCATCCATTATAAAGTAGTTGCTGAAGTACTAGTTCACTTATTAAATTAATTTTCTTTTATTGTAAATATATATATATATATATATATATATATATATATATATATTCCAGGGAAAAGAAATTCAAGAACTCAAAAATAATTGCAAAGGGAATATATCTTTCTCGCAAGTATCCTTCGCTGCTGTCAGGCAAGCTGGCTGGGTCAGTCTTTATAAGATCAGAAAGAGATTCATGTTTCTCCTTACAGCACTATATTATAAATAGGTCTTAAAAAGATCATGCAAGGGCAAGTGCAAAAAGACCAGGAAGGGTATCAATCGTAACAGGCTTCTATAGATGTGTACCCTCAACTAATTCCACTATGTGAAATTTGGACAGAGCAAAGTTGAACAAGAAAACATGTCAGTGAAACTGGTACGAGACTCCTGAGACTCCTGAAAGAAGAAAGCCACCTGGGAAGTTGGGAATCCAAGTCTAGATCAGACTGTGGCAGGGAAAGGGAACACACAGTCCTAGTTGGAGAGGGCCCCATCAAGTATTAGAGTAGACTGGAGGAATGAAGGTGTCAGGAAGAGGGTGTTGCAAGCAATGTAGCATTTAGGCCTAGACTGCTCTCCTACAATATTTAGTATCAACCTTAACAGTGTGGAATGTTTCTCTCTCAAAACATATATCATTTCCACTCTTGACGTTAAGAATGTTTATAGACAGGAAATTGTGGATATACCACATTTTTTAAATAGATGGTCAGAGTTGTATTTGGAGGTAAAGGCTCTCTGTGTGCCCATTATAATTGTCATTTTTTTTTAAAAGATGAAAGTAAGGACAAGGGAAGTTAAAAGCTGTTGACAGGCATTTTGTATAGGACTCTTCAGAGATGGCAGTGAAGAGAGGAGGTATCCTGTGATGAGCTGCCATGAAATAGTGTTCACTTGTGACATTAGATTGCCCTAGGACATTTTTTTCTGCAGCTGGATATGGGTGCATCAAGAGAACAAGTGTTTTCTGAGAGGGAATACTCCATACAGAATGGGCAATTGCTTGACTGGTTCTGGCTCTTAACTGGAGTAGACATCTAACTTACTTATCACAGTGACTCTCAGGTGAAGCATGTCTCTATGGAAAGCGGGGTCTCTGGTTAAATGTGTTGAGGTCTGATGATTGGCATGCTTCTAAGTTGCTAGCAAAGATGCTAGGCAGACTGACAAAAGTGAATCAGTTTGCATTTCAAAGATTTAAATGCTGGGTAGAAATTAAGATGTGAAATGTATATTAAGAACCACGGGGAGGAACAGTGCCTTTACGAAGAGGGACAGGGGAGCAGGATTGGGAGGGAGAAATGGACTTCAGTGAATCATCAACTGCTCTGGCTGTCCCAGCAGAGGAGCTAATGTGCTGTGAGGGTGTCATCTCCTAGTGAGAGTAGGAAACTCTGGCTCTGGTGAGAGTGCCTAGGATGAGAAGTGGATGTCTTCCAATGACTGGCAAGTCTGCTGGAGCACTTCCACTGGGAAGGCAGGATCTCCTGAAAGGAGACATAGGGTGAAAAAAAAAGGCTTAAAGCTAATAAAGGCAGCAGCTGTGAGGGAAAGGAGGAATGCTGTACAGTAAGCTAAGAGAAGAGGATGATTAAGAAACACTTTTCCAGAAAGGAAATACATCATTCAGCTTTGTGCATTCCAGGGTACCATGTGTTGCTTTTCAGCTTTACATTATACCTGTTAACTCAGAAGACTAAAGTTGTAAGACCCAGTGCATTGACAATAGAACTTTTAAATGATAGGTAATTATATTTTCAAGTTGAAGGTTGAGAGAAACAAAAGAGAAGGCAGGATTATTAATGCCCAAAGGCAGCGTCAGAAGTCAGCAACTTTCCTCATCATCAGTGTGACACGAAGTGGAAGATTAAATGTGGTTTTGGAATGTACAGTGGCTACAAATAGATGACAAAAGTAGACCAGCAGAAGAATAATGCTAGAAGATACGTTCCAGGAAAGAAGGTGGGTGTTGTATTAGAAACAAGCATGACTCTACGATTTGTCTGTGTGTGTGTAGTGCTCACTACGTGTGTCCTGCTCTATTTTGGCATACTTCTGAATAAATTTTTAAACATATAGGTAGAGTTGAGAATTATTTTAATTTTAATACTCTGTAAGTTTTTGTTTTGTTTCTCAAGCAATCAGCCATTATCTATTTTTTCATGTATGTATTTTTTGTGAATTATATTAGTCATTGAAATTATAGTTGGGTTTCTTTTGGATGCATGTTTTGTTATATTCTTAAGAAAAATGGAAAGCAGTTAGTGTGCTTTACCATGTAGTTTTGTATATTTGTGCATATTTGAAAAGCTTTATGATATTTCTGATATTTTATACCCTGAGATAGAATTCCTGCCATGTTTGCCCTGTTTGGTCAGCTATGGACTAAGACACCAACACTGAAGTTACTGCTTTTCTAAGATACATTTTGTTTCACTCTGATGATACTTTTATTTCAGTTTTGCACTAGATATTTTGAAAGATAAATCTTTATTACTGTATGATTGTATAGTGTGCTGCCTGAATGATTTGGTTTTCAAATTGAACACATTTTAGGGTTCTAACAGCTTCTGTATTCTTTTTGTTTGGTGTGATTTTGTATTTAATTTTTTCACCAACTCACTTTGATATGGATGTGGCTTTCATTTTGTAACTTTCTTTTTCTTTTTTTCTTACCAATTATTTCTCTACTGCGCAAAGCTTTAAATATCCGGAGGGAAGCTTCAGCCACTTATTTCTTAGTTTTGCAGCTTTTCGTGTTAGATTAAAGCATGTGGAACTTCTAGAAAATTCTGTATCCTTTACCCCATTTCTTTTCTTCTCCTTAAGCTGGAACCAGCCATACTTAAGCATATCCACATTTTTGTCTGTTTTTTGTTTGCTTGTTTGTTTGTTTGTTTGTTTGATTGGTTGGTTGGTTGCTTCTTTTTTCTTTTTGTCTATTTAGTCATTGATACAGCTCTTCTTATGATTTTGTAAGACCTCTAGTTTCCATTGTCTTAGAAAATAAAATAAGTCAGTTCCAAAATGTGAAACCTATGTTATCCATGACTCCTTAGTAGGACTCTCTTCGAGCTCACATTATATTCATTTAGTTTAGGTTGTCTTCCTGAATGTCATTGAATCCCTGAGATATTTCCATTATCTTCATCATTTTCAGGATAACCCAACAATTCACAGTTACCTTAGGCTTCATGAAAGACACTTGTTTTTATGTGGACCTTGCTGGTAAATCATCTTTTCTTGCACTTTATGCCACATTTGCATTAATATACATTTTAACTCTCTTATTTTATGTATCTTGTTGGAAGCTATATTTAAATAATCTATAAAGAAAACAATATTTTCTAGGAAAATTGACTACTAATGGGATATGAACAGTTAGCATGCAACTGGTAATGTTGTTAAGGTGTGATGAAATCATTGTGTCTTGTTTGAAAAATTAAAATTTACCCAGAAGAATGAGAAACTTATAGAAAATATGTTATAATGTCTGATACCTGGTTCAAAATAATTGTGGATAGATAGTATTTTGGACAGGTTTTCTGAGATGAAAGTTAAGGTGTGCAATGGATACTTGGGAGTTCATCTACTTACCTCTTGACTTTTGTGTATGTTTGCAATTTTACAGTAAAAAAAAAAAACATGGGTTTTGAGAATGTCAATTATTTTACTAGTGTGTGTGTGCGTGTGTGTGTGTCTATGTGTGTGTGTATGTGTGTGTGTGTATGTGTGTGTATGTGTGTAGTGTATACATGTGTTTGTAAGCAATATTTCCCCCTGCATGCTATGTATATGTGAAGAACACAGGTAAAGTAATGTCAGAATCTTCAGCAATAGCTCCCTACCTGTTGAGGGTTGGTCTGGTTTTATGTATTCAAATGCTAGATACTGGCCCCCAAGATCTGGTTGCCTCCTAGATGAATGCATTCTCAGGTATGCTGACCTTTGTTGTGTAAATCTTCCTCCCTAATTTAATGTTGGTTGGTTCATAAAAATAGATAAAATACACTCATCTAGGTGGCAATCAGATCTTGGGGGCCAGTATTTAGCACTTGAATACATAGCACCAGACCAACCCCCAACATCTATTTCTTTCGTTATTTATCTATTTATTTATGAGAAGGTCTTCAATGATGGACTACAATGTGGAAGTATCAGCCAATTAAGTGCTTTCCTCCCCATCTTGTTTTTTGATTATAGTGTTTCACATTAGCAGTAGAAACCCTAAGGAAGACACTTGTCTTGAACTTAACACTGATCTGCCTGAATCTGCCTTCCAAATGGTAGGATTACTCATGGTACCACATCTGTCCAGAATCAACATTTAACAAAACCTTTTTAATGATAGTGTCAAGTTATCTCCAATTATGTGATGGTTAATATTGATTGAAACTTGATAGGGTCAAAAATCACCTTGGAGACTTATCTGTGGACATGCCTGTACAGTAATTCCTAGATCAGATTAGCTAAAGTGGGAAGACTCACCTTCACTGCCTGGGTACATGTCTATGAAATGGCATCCTGTATTGAGATGAAAGGAAAAAGGGACTGAGCAGTGTCATTCATTACTCTCAGCTTCCTGAATATGAAAGCAGCATGACCAGCTGTCTCAAGTTCCTGCCTCCATGACTTCCTACCATGATGAGCCTTATCTCTAAATTACAAATTCAAAATCATCTCTTCCTCCCTTAGCTTGAGCTTGTCACATGCTTCATCCTAGCATGAAGACAAGTAACTAATATAAAGTGCTCTTACCCAGAGATCATTTGCTTAAACATCTTTAGACTTTCAGAGATAATTTTTTTATTATTACCTAAATCCAATATTTCATCACAAACTACAGAATATTGATTATCTGTTACTCCTTCTGAGTTTAGTTGATATATTTTTATTAGTAGAATTTTTTTCTGGTCAATGCCTTGCTCATGCATCAGTGCAGTAGATAACAGACAATTAAGATGAATGTATAAGTTGGTATTGATTTTCAAAATCATTACAGAGTTATTTCCAAGAGCCTCCTTGGTTCATTATGCCCTTGTTGACCGATGTTCAGATCAGCCAGTCCTCCAAGAGGTTGAATGGAGTGAGACATTTATGCGTTCTATTTGAAAACTGGAATACCAAGGCTGAATGTCCAGGTTTTTACTGGCCTTTTCCCCTGTATTTTATAAAATAATGAAGCTTGTCATGTTTTCCTAAGAATGAATGAGAACAGTCAGCTTTCAGCATGGCTGGTACTGGTGAGATAATGTGGGCTATCTCAGGGATGCACACAGATGAGCATTCTTATACATCATGAGATTCAAAACAGAAAAGTCAATATAATGCACATAGAGAGAGACAAAGAGGCAGAGAGGAGGAGGAGATGAGATAAGAGATCACATATCTGAAAATGAAAGATATGTATCAGGACAGTGATGGAGATTAAATGTCCTACTCAGTGTCATGTTCTCCATACATTTTTGGGTATTTAGTGTACGAGTACTGAGGCCTATTGTGCTCATGTTACCAAGCTATCTCACAAAATTCCCTCCCCTCCCACCACCACATTCATACACACTTAGGGTTCTACTGTGATCCAGTCCAGGGTTAGTTCTAATGTTTTTTTTCACTGAACCTGTATGTATAAAGTCTCTTGCTAATTCTTCATACTGTTTCCATTTTGAGAATTATCCATAATCCTTTCTGCCTGACTTTTAGGTCCTTTTAAGTACAATACTTGGAAAGCAATTAACAGTTTCCGATGACATCTCTTGGGGGAAAAAAAACACCAGGAGAGAATTTTCAGGGTGTCTAATGATAATTATAAAAAATGAGAACTTTATAATGTGTATACCATAAGGTATTATGTTTTCTAACAATGAGTTCATGTAAATCTGCTGTGTGAATTTGCATAGACTTTGATTTAGCCCATTCACAAAGGTATCACAAGGGCTTTGGATTTATAGAATTGGAAATGAGCTTAGAGATTTGACAGTTCAAATTCCATACATTTCAAGGGATTAAATTGAGCCTTTTACAAAGAGACTATTTTCTGAATGGCACAATTGTCAGATAGTTTAGAAGCACATTTCCTATTTTCTTGTCTGTATCCATGCTACAGTTCTACCCCCATTCATGAGCATTCCTCAGATGTTGCACTCTTGTTCTTAGGCTTCTTTCTCTGTTTCTTCTACAATTCAAATCATACAGCCTAGATGAAGACAAAGTCCTCCATGTGCATTGCAGAGGAAACCCTTATGCTTGCTTCACCAAAAATGCCTGTTACCTGGCCACAGAGGAAGACAATGCAGCCAGTCCTAATGAGAACTGATAGGCTAGGGTCAGAGGGACTGGGAGGAGGACCTCCCCTATCAGTGGACTTGGGGAGGGTCATGGGCAGAGAAGAGGGAGAGTGCAATTGGGAAGGGACAAGGACAGGGCTACAGTTGGGATACGAAGTTAATAAATTGTAATTAACCAATAATTAATTAAAATATTAAAAAACAACAAGGAAATCATGAAATTTGCAGGCAAATGGTGGGAGTTAGAAAAGATCATCCTGAGTGAGGTAACCCAGAAGCAGAAAGACACACATGGTATACACTCACTTATAAGCCATGTAATGCATGAAAAACATAATAAAATCTATAGTCCTAAAGAAGCTAAAACACAAAGAGGAACCTAGGGAGGATGCTTAAATCTCCTTCAGAAGGTAAAACAGGCATAGACACTGGAAGAAAAGTAAAAGGATGGGTGCCTACTGCAGCAGCATATTGTTTTTCAGAATAGTTCTTGTGCTTATATACAGGGTTATAGAGAATGGAAGGTCTTAGTTCTAGTGTGTTTTTCTAATGAAGATTTTGCAGCCTGACAGTATCCTCACACTCACACTATTCTCTCATATCTCACAGCCAAACCTACTTAGTCTCAAATCCAGAAGACACCTCAGTCTATCTCTAGAGTCTATCTCTGGATTTGAGGACAAAAATCTGGCAAACGACAATTTATGCTTCTCATAGTCTTATAGCACTGTGCATAATAAGACACTAAACAGTAGCTAGCTCTGCCATCATTATACCCCAGAGAAAATTGCTATTTAAGTTTCTGTGTCTAGCATTTTGGAGGAGGGCAAAAAAACATGTAGAAATAGTAATCTGTTCAAAAAATTTTCGTTTTCCCAGTCTTGATTACATATGTATGGATAATTAATGAAATTTCACGTGTTACGAGAAGGAATAAGGAATTAAAAGAATGGTAAAACAAGAACTCATCAAAGCATAGCTATTTGTGTTAAGATTGAGGGTTCAACTTATCTGTCTCCAATTGTCAGTATTCTATGTAACATAAAAGTTAATCTTGACTTGACCTTCATTAAATAGACTAAAAACAACTTGTATTTTTAAAATTTGTATGAGTTGCAATATTGTTTCTACAGAACATTAAATGTAGACTAGAAATTGTATAAATAACTAAACTTTGTCTACCTCCTATTTATATATTTCAAAAGGAAATTGAATAGCATAACTAAGAGTGAGAATGAGTTACCTAATTAGAAAACATGTGTTATGATATTGAGAATAAAATATTTTCTCTATTACTGACTATGCTAAAAATATGTCCTTTTTTGAAACATTTTAACTCAGAAAAAGGTATCGAGAACAAAATCTATTGGACAATTTAAACTGGTGATAAACCTAGAAAAAAACTCATAATATTGTTTTTGAATAAAAATGCTTAGAACCAGTAGTATTTATTAATATTTTGTGTAATAAAAAGAAAAACTGCCATTACTTCAGCTACTTTTTCAGTGTACTCTTAGCACACTTAGAACCTGGCTCTCCTGTACAAGATGACTCTTTATCAGAACTTCAATGCTTCAATAAATGTTCTTCCAGCCTGAATTATTAGCCTGATCTACTTCACCCTTTCCATCTGCACATGACATTTTTCAATAAATAAATACATAAAGCACAAATGGAAAATAAGTCTTGTTCTATTTTTGTTTTCCAGGATGTTGAACTTTCTCACTTTACTGGAACTATAGATTTTTCAGAATGTATGCTTCAGAGTGAAGTCACCCAATATTGCCTTTTTTTTAAAATTACCATCAGACTGGAAAAAAATTATTAGTCCAGAATTTCACATTCAAACTATAAGCTACAAAGGAACTTTCAATTTTTTGCTTTAATTAAAACAAGGTTATATCACGTCCCCTCTCCAAGTCTTCCCTCCAACTCCTTCCATATCTCCTCCTCCCCCTCCCTCTCAAATTCATTCTATCTCATTCATGAATTGTTATTGCTGTATATGTGTGTGAATAAATATGTAAATACAACCTGCTTAGTGTATTGTTTGTGGTGTGGCGTGTGTGTTTAGGACTGACCACTTGATATTGGGTAACCACTTAACGGGTTCATCCTTTTTGTAGGCAGTTATCAGTTCTCTGTAGCCTTTCACGTAATTCCATATCATTTGTTAAAACCCTCTAGATGAAATATTCTACAGATGAATTCTTCAAGTTCATTCACTTCTCAAAAAATATCTGTTACATTTTTGTTGTTGTTCTTCTTGGCCTTATTAGCTTTCCAACTACATCCTGTTTGAATAGTGAGAATGAACAACTTGAGTGCAGTGGATAAATTGTCAACCTTATGAAGTACAGTACAAACGACTTCCTGTAAACTGAGCAGGGTAGCTTTCTTATAGAAAAAACAATGGGTAAACAAATAGGAATTTACATGACTGTTTCACCCTCTCTTAGCATTCCTTAGTTCCAGGTAGTTCTTTGTGTAGGGGTGAAACCTTCTGGGATTTCTTCTGTCTAATTTAGCATGTGTGCTGTTGTCCTTGTTGAGCCCTTGTGCAGTGAAAATGGTCAGTCCCCAAAACACACAAGTGACAATATTTAGACTAAGGGGGGTTGTATTTAGAAATATATATGTAGATGTATAGTCTAACATATATCTTAGATATAATTTATTATACTTTACACATATATTCATATTATAACAATTAGTGAACAAAGAAATCATGATTTTTTAGAGAGCAATGAGGGATATATGAAAGGGTTTAGAGGAAGGAAAGAGGAGGAGAAATTATATAATCATAATACAAAATGTATAAGAATTAATAACAATTTAAAAGAATTTACAAAGATGGAAGGAGAATAACTTGACTCTATTTCAAGATGGCGCTGTCTTTTGAGTTTCTGTTACTTTCCTATTATCTTCCTTCAGAAGGGTAATGTTGAACGAGTACAAAAAGGAAATAATAAAATGATTGCAATTGCTAAAGATCATATCTTCTACTATGGCACTGTGAAGGGGACACTTGTTTATTCAATAAATAATGTCCTCTGTACACCTGGTCACAGAGAAATAATGAAGAGAAGATGGTTTCTGTCCTCAAGTTTACATTTTGTGCCTGATGCTTTCCTGGGTGTTCGTATATGTGAGGTCAGAGCACTCTGGATAAATACAGTAAATGGAAAAGAGATGTATGAAAGGAAAGCAAGATTGTTTCATGCAAATATAATTTATTAATTGATTTTCTGATACACATAGGCTATCTTTCTTACAAGTTATGAAATACATTTTATCTCTTGCTTTTGAGACAGTGCTATCCAAAATTTTTAGCCATTCATTGCTTCATAGCAGCTAGTACTAGTATTATGTGCAGTAGGTGCTTGAGGTAAAAAGTGCTACAAAAGTGGCAATGTGTTATATCAACAGCAAACTCACAGAACCTTTTCAAAATATTAGTGGGTCATTGTTTCTTTTAGGATTTCAAAAAGTGTTCTACAGAAGTATTCTAAAACTTCATCTATTTTCCACAAAAATATGGGCAGTTTTGGAACTTTCTAGCTAATCCTGTGAGCTCAGAAATTGCTCAGGTGCATAAGTCATTGTGTCCTATCATCCAAGAATGTACATTTTTTTGTTCTAATTCTCATTTTCCATTTCCTCATCTGCCTTTTCACTCATTTAACAAATTTGGAATTTAACTGATGAGAATAATATAAGAATGATAGTAAATTCACATTGGTCATGATATTTTCATTGGTAATACCACTCTTTCTCATATATGTATGTAGTATATTGTATATTTGTGTGTAGTTCCCATTACATACACACACATATCTATGTATATATGGAGAGAGAGAGGAAGAGAGAGACAGAGACAGAGAGGAGAATAAAATACACAGGATATGCAGGTTAGCACTTCTTTGTGCGATCATCCCTGCCCCTAGAGATGTAGATCCATGAAGGAAAATTGATCAAGGGCTACAGGCCAGAAGTTTGGAAGCCCTGTTAGTTCAAATAGAAATGACAACAATCCAGGATCAACTTCAGGGAGGCAGATGAATTTTATTCAAAGTGAGTGAAACTCATAAAGAACTTTGGAGAGAGAGTGGAAATATCCAAAGTGAGCAGAGATCATTGGTTGGGAGCCTAAGGTGCTGAGATACCTTGTTAGCATAGGGAGGCATTCTAGGTATCCCAAGTGTTTGCTGAATGGGTTCTTATCAGGAGCAAAGGATTTGGACCTGTACTTTCCCTAAGGGCTAGGAGACATCTTCAGGTAGATGGTGTAGGATCCTAGATTCCCACAGGGAGAGAAGAGAAAGCCTCACTGACAAAGATAGTCTGCCATTTCCGACTGAGCTCAGAGCTTTTCAGAAATGTCAGACTTTGCACTTAGCTGCAGGGTTTTGGATGCTTTTGAAGAATTACCATTCATTAATAGAAATATTTTTCTTATGTTTTATATTTAATGTTTTGGAAGGCATATTTGTAAAGAAAATTTGAACAGAATTTCTGATTTTTTTCTTAGTAGATATGTTGTTGTGCCTAGATCACAAGACCCCAAAATACTACCAGAAGTTGATTCCCTTGCAAAACACATGAGGATTTATTTGCTACAAGCTAGAGCCAGGGTCACAGCAAACTTACTGTTGAAGAGGAGGAATGCAGCCAGGAAGTCTAGGGGAACAAGTTTTAAAGGGCAAAACCGCAAGTGAGGGGAGAGGGGCTCCAAGCCTTGGTGTTACACAATTGGGTCAGGGAAATTGACTTTTGAAATGATTGGTTTACTTTGGGCACCAAGTCCCTAAACAGACCAGAACTCCTGGGTTGTCAGGAGACAGTATCTCTTAAGTGTTTCCAGCCAGGCCTTCTGGGCTGGTTTCCTAGCAACTGAATCTCTGGGGGGCAGTAAAAGAATGCAATAAGGCTGGTTTATTCCCACCGGTTGCTGGACATGTCTCCACCTGTCTGGCCTTTGTTCAGGCTTGTGCTTTAAGCTTTAAAACAATACCCCCCCAAAACTAATTTTTAAATCTTTGGTCTTTCATTCCCCACTTCCCACAATCATTTGAAGACCCAGTCTTGGGTCTTCCAGATGTGATCCCTGGTGTCCTCCAGATTGACCTTTCCACAACGGTTTCTGAGTACCATTAACTGTATTGTTCTCAAGCATTCCTTTATGAAAACCATCAAAATATTTAAAATACAAGGCCCAAAGGTAAAAATCAAAATAAAAAAAATGAGTAGGGCTCCCATCAAGGTGGACATAAGTATGGTAAGCCAAGGAGAACTATTATACCAGGATTTAAACCATCCTCTGGAATCTTCTCTTGCCAGCATCTCTCCAGGCTTTTATGTTTTTCTTGTTTAAGATTCCCTAATCATTCCTAACTGGTTTACATAAAAACAATATTTCTCTCTAAGGGCTGCATGTAGCCCATCCTGCTGTAAAAATAACAGATCTAAGCCCCTTCCTTTTTACAACACTACTTCTAACAGGAAATCAACATTCTTTTCTAAATGGGTGATTGAGTTCTTAAGGCATGGAATATCTTTATCAATATCTGCCTTTAAGCTGTTATAATTCTGGCTTTGTACATCCAGTGCTGCAATACCAGTTCCTACTCCACCTAAACAGGCCCCTAAGATAATAGCTCATGTCAGGAGCCCCTTTTAATTTAGGATTTCAGCTCGCCAGGAGGGATTGGGGCCGAAAGTCTCTTTTTTCTGAAATTTCTTCTGTTATGACAACAGGACCTTTGCCACCAGGGGCTGGGAAGGCTGAAATGCCAACCAAAGGCTGAGCAATGGGATACTGTCTAATTAGTGATCCAGATGAAGAGACATGGAGCCATCACATTGGCTAGACTGGTTTACTTCAGATTCCAGCAAGTCCAGATTTCAGATTGTAGTCCATAGCTGATCGTCAAATAGAGTCAACCAGATGAAAATCTGCTAAGACAAATTCATACTAGAGACAGAAGTCAAAATTTGTCTAGTAATTAGGGAAAGTGAGGAATGCCAAGACTAAGGGAAAACCTCATCTGGGGTCCATTTGAACTATGCCAGATCCAGGTCTTCTGACTTTTTGGTTTCCTGAAACTCATGTTAGTATCATTGTATCCATACTTTAGAACAAGCAGTTAACAGTTGTCTACAAGACAGCATAAATAGACTCATACCATTAAGACCTAGTAAAAGATATGGCGTTTGCATCAGATAACACATTAGACAGATGTTTTTAGTATGATGAGATGCACTTTTAAGTCTATCTCCAGAAGACAACCAAAAGAAAATTAAAAACTCAAGCTTATGACTGGATAATAAGTAGTCAGTGCTCCATCCGCTTATCAAATCTCTATTTATCCATGTCATAACTATGAACTTCTGAAATCTTATAACAACATAAACACAATAATAGCAGAGAGGAGGGAGAAATCTAAAATATCTCCTATTTACTAGATACCTTAAATTACTTTCTTATATCATCACTACTTACATTCACATATCTTAAAATACCTACTTGGACCCTCCAATCTCCTTTGCATTTACCAAATTTGAAACATTTTCCTAGAACCTTAAACAATCTTTTTAGATTCTCATAACTTAAACTTTCATATCCTCAGACCTTACATAAACTTTGCATCTTTCTATCCAATTATTCACCATAAGACACAGGCAATTAACATGAAGCCGGTGAGCAAGGTAAATGTCTTTGCCTTTCTAAATAAAAGATCTAGGACCTAGTAGTTCTAACTAGCTAATGAACTGACCAATGAGCTAGCAGTGGATCTAGTTATCTGCTCTTTAGTTGCAAAGCTACCATTAGCTTAGCTTAGCCATAAATGTGATCAGAGACCTGAGAAGGATAAATTATAAGCTAAATAAATGTGCCAGTTTATGTACCAGTCAAAATGACAGAGAAGACTAGTCAGTCCATCACCTAGGCAATTGTCCCTGGCTCCTGTGGTCTCATGGCATCATGAGCAGAGGCAGTCTGGCTATCAGGCACAGAAGTTTGTTTCTGTGAAAAATAGAACATGAGATATTGACCGTACTTCACCTTCAGCAACATGAAACAATACTGCCTGGAGAGATGTCCACAGCTTTGTCCACAGTTTAGGCTGGGCCCTAGCAGTGGGCCAGTCGGGGCAGTCTTTCCCAGAGGTTAGTATTCCACAATCCAGAGTTGCATTGTGCCCAAATCTTCTCAGAGACCTTGGGGAGCTACTGGCATGATTTTGGAACTCTCTGTCATAATAAAGTTACACATGCTAAAATGCCATATTCATCAGATCTCTGACAAGCTTGAAAGCCAGTATATTAGTTACTCTTTGTCTACCTTTGTGTGCTCTAAATTTCATATTGTAAAAGAGAATATCACAATCTCTAATTCTGGTATATTCCTTAAATAAGTGTTTTAGGACCATATCTAATTCAAGTAAATCTATATAGGCTGACATGATAGTTACCTACCTTAGGCTTAACCTTGGAAACATAAACAAAAGACTAGGTAAAACACAAGCTTGTAACCAACTGTGATCATTAGCATTATTCTAGATATCTTTCTGAATTAAAATCAAAGCAAAACTTTCAATTAGATACAGTTCATAGAGGGGCTAGCAAATCTTGCTGATCCTATCACATTGATTTAAGACTGAATAGCAAAAAGCTTAAAGGACAAAAGTTGCACTTAGCACTAAACAGACAAAATGAATATAGCTAGAAGCCCTCAACAAATATGGTGGTAAAACCACGGATCTACCTTTTTTTTTTTTTTTTTCCCTGAACCAACATGGCTGCTAGCTACATGTTGCCACAGGCTGTGGCTGGCAATCCAAAGCATAGCCATTAGGTGTCACTGATGGCATTGCTACCTCCAATGGTATAGCACTGTGGAGCATTTACAGTTTCCTGTAACTAAAAGTTCTAACATTGTTATCAAATAAGTTTTAGAACCAAATGTATAACAGAACAGTATAAAACAATTTTAGATTGTACCTGAACTATTCTGGCCACACCAAACTTTTCGGCCAGAAAGAAACAGCATTAATCCATTCACTTAGGCACTGGCGGTCAGGCATATGTTTCAGATAATGACTTGAATACAACCCCATACAACCCTGGGCTAACATAGAGCTGCACTCTTCTTCCTCCTTTAAAGAGCATAAGAAAATGTTTCGCAATGAAGTATCACCAGCCTTTTAAATGAAGAACAACATAATCCTCTGGCTTTCCCTATATACTCTGACCTTCCATAATATTCTATATACGTTCAGGTTAGACTTTTCCTAGCTCTGTTCTTCCAGTTTAAACACACATTTTTATTTTAGACAAGCTATTTTTTTCTTTATTACCCCAGTCTCTTGCTTTCTCTCTTGCTTTTCAGACAACATCAAAACTTCCATCAAAACCTTTCTCATCATTTCTTTACTAAGTCATTCCGTGGGTTTTTACCACCCCGACATGATAACACTGAAAAAACTTCAATTTTCTTAACTGGCTCAAACAGTATGATTTGGTTTCATTTGGTAAAATTAATGAAATAAATACCAAGGTCTAATGTACTCCCCCAAAGGGTTGAGAAAGTGTTCCAAGTTCTTTGTTAGATTGCCCAAGATCATTATTTAAAATGCCTGATAAACTTTAAAATGTTTCATAGCCTTAAACACACACATTTTTAGAAGAAATCTGTTTTTGCAATATCAAAATAAAGCACCCTTTTTAGGTGAAATCACAAAGCATAACCATAACTTTAAAAGTCAAAACCAAATTTTTAAAGCAAATTTTACCAGTGCAAACAATCCAATCTCTAAAATCAATACCAATTTAAAAAGAGATTTGTCTTCTTAATCTTAAAGGAAATAGGATGATAAACAGAATTTATTACAACTAAGAGCTTCTGTGATCTTTCTTTTCCTTTGTTCTGCCCCACACCACATGAGAATTTCAAGATGGTAGAGTCACATCAATGTCATGACAAGCCACATTGTTGCTATTTAAAAAGATCTGTGCTTCTATTGATCTTATAAACACATATGCACATATACGTTCTAAACAAGAATTTGAATTTAACTTTTAAACATATCCAATAAGTGTTAATCTATAACCAAGACAGACAGAGCATATTAACCATTAACGATCAGTCAGAAACAAACATGTAATGGCCATACATACGTTTAAACAGACAGAGAAAACTTTTCTTACTTCATCCAGCAGTAATTTCAAGCACTTTGTCCCATCAGTCTCAGCAAGCTTGCTCTGCCCACCCTGCTCTTGGCTGTTCTTCATCTGTCTTGCCCGAGGCATGCTCCCACCAACAACCAGAGGTGCCCCACCGTATAGTGCTTGGATCGTGGGAAAGTCACCATGGTGCACAGCTGTTTGGTCACCTATATACTGAGAGCATCATAAACAACCAAACAAACCCATAAAAGGAAAACACAAGAAAACAATGTACTGGGACAATGCACCCAAAAAGAAAGGACGAGGAAGGAGAAACTAAGGGGATAGTGCCCCTTCTCTCAACGGGCCTGTTCCATAGGGGTGGCCTGCCCTGAAATTGGGCTCCACCCAATTATACCAGAGCCTGAAATGGCAACCTGTCATTCTGCCAGACCAGTTGATCTGAGGTCATGTTTCCCTCGCCCCCCGCCCCCTCCACCGCCACAGCCAGAGTGCTCATGGCACTTGACAATCCTGCTGCTGCAGGAGGTGGGGAGAAGGAATGGTGCTTGGGTGAAAGGGTCAGGGAGGACAGGGAGGGATTAGAAGAAGTCCCTCCCGTAGCATCCATCACAATACAATACACCAAAGACTCATGAATACAAGAAAAAGATAGAGACAAACATGTACAAAGTAGCAATTCAGTGCCTGATAACAAAAATGAAACCAAGCACTTGGTCAGTGAAAGCAAAAACAAGTTCCTTCTCTGGGATAGGCACAACATCCGCCCCATCTAAACACAAGGAATAACATAGAAAGACAGATGCAGACTGAGTGGCAGTGAAGCCATATCACAACTGAAACTCACACCCACAGACCTTCAGATTCCTGCTCTGGTTTCCCTTCCACAGAAGCCCAGAGCAGTGGATGGGTTCTATCTGAACCACCTGCTGATGGCGGTACTCTACCAGAGTGCCCACCCCAAACCTGATGAATCCAAAGACGTCTTTCTGACTTCAGTGGCTATGAAGGCCCGGCGTGTCTTCCTATAATCATGTCTTGATGTCCTCACAGATACTGACATTACGAGGTTTTTCAGAATAGAGAACAGAAAGTAGATGCACGCAAGGACATTGCACAGAGACACTGGCACCAAACCAAACCAAACCAAACCAACAAACAAAACACTCACCAACCGGTACTGAACCCTCTGGACAGAGGTTCTGGGGACCTGCAGGTGTCTCAGAATCTCATTGGGACCTCCAAATATGTTGTGCCTAGATCACTGATGTCCCTCCCACAAAGACCACCAGAAGTCAAGTTTGTTGCAAAAGATATGAGGGTTTAGTCAATACAAGCTCGAGCCTGGGTTGCAGCAACCTCCTTGTTGAAGAGGAGGAGTGTGGCTGGGAGGTCTAGAGGAACAAGGTTTTAAAAGGGCAAAACTGCAAATGGAGGTTGGGGGAGGGTCTCCAAGCCTTGGTTAGCATTACACAATTTGGTAAGAGAAATTGACTTTTGAAATGATTAGTTTACTTTAGGCACCGAGTCCCTAAAGGGTTCTGGCCTGGCCATCTGGGTGGGTTACCAGGAAACAATATCTCTTTACGTGGTTCCAGCCAGGCTACCTGTGCGGTTTCGTAGCAACTGTATTTCTAGGGGGCAAGGAAAGAATGCAATAAGGCTGGTTCCTCCCCACAGGTCGCTGGACATGTCTCCACCTGGCCTTTCTTCATGCTTGTGCTTTAAACTTTAAACTAATACCCCTCAAAACTAATTTTTAATTCTTTGGTCTTTCAATGTAATATTCATGAACAGAAAAACTGAAGTTGGAAACATGAAACACCAATGTTTGGTGACAAAACACAATATGCAGATAATAGCAAATGAGAATCCAGTAATGAGGTGTTTTCAAAATACACCATTGAGCTGTAACAACTAAAGTATAGGATAGTCCATCAGAGCTCATAAAAGCATCCAAAGGAACAGAACCTTGTGTGATTAATTAAAACATGCTATAACCTACAGGAAAAAAAACATTTTCAATAAGAAGAAAAACTACATATTCATATGTATACATATTATATATACATGTTATATTTGTATACATATATTCATATGACAGCAACTAGTAAACAAAGAGATCATGAAAAGAACAAGGAATCTTATATAATCCAGCATATAAAAATCACCTCAAATTAATTAAAGACTTAGGCACATGGCTTAAAACTTTCAAAGTGATTTAAAAATTTTTAATATTAGTTTGGCATTGATATTTCTAGTTATCAATCTAAAAATCTCAGCAACAAAGGTAAAAATGACTGTCACTGTTGAAAAATGGAATTATGCTGTTCAGGAAACAAAATCCAATTAATAGCATAAAAGCCAGCCTGTTGAATTAGAGAAAATATCAAGAAGCTATCTGATAATGAGCTGTTGTTCAAAATTCACAAAGGATTTTAAAATAAATAAATAAAAGAAAGAAGCTGATTAAGGAAACTAATAGGTTCCTTAAAATGATCTGAAAATATTTTTCCCAGAAGAAAATGGCACATGTTCAAATATGCTCATTCTTTTTGTAATGTTAGGATTAATACTGTCAGAGAGACAAATACAAAAACAAAACAGACCACCAGATATTGATGAACAGGTGGAAAAAGTATCCTTATACTTTTCATAATGTTAATTGGTAGACCCATTATGGAAAATAGCATGAGGATGCCTCAAAAATTAAAAATAACTACTACGCAGGCTAGTAAATGCCAGTCTCAAAACTGGGTGTTGAGAGAGTTTGGCTAAATAAGCCTGGCCAACTCGATGACACGCTTCATTTTTCTTGCTGGACAGGATAGGCCTAAGAGTTAGAGGAAAAACCACAGAAAAAGTCAACCAACCAGAAACAGCCAAGACATATGACCTGGCGAAGATAAAGTTGCTTAAGTACTGCTTTGAGAAATAACTAAGTCTTGGCCAGAATAACATAGCCTCCACAGGCAGTGGCCAATCCCAATCAAGGTTATGTAGCCTCCATAAGCACCAGCCAATTCCCATTACAGTCACAGAGTCTCCATGGGTACCAGCCAGTCCCAATCCAGGTCACATAGCCACAGTAGGAATTTCCCTTTCTGGTTTTAAAAGGGGATCTCAAGCTGCCTTTAGGGTCACTGACATTTTGAAGGTGGTGACCCAGCATGTTGGAATTTTCTGCAGAATAAATGCTCTTTGCTTTTACATATGTCTTGAGTCTGGGTCTTTCCTTCAGCAAACTCTGGACCCTAACAGGATATATTGACACAAACTTGGTATATTGACCAAAATGAAGTCAATGTGTCAAAGTGATTTTTTGCATTTTCTAGCACCAGGCCACAGAGGAAGACAATGCAGCCACTCCTGATGAGACCTGATAGACTAGGATCAGAAGGAAGGAGAGGAAGACCTCATCTTGAATTAGCAGAAAGTATCGTATTTTATTATTTTGTGTCCATCACAAGAGAGAATTAAGGAAATATTACATGATGTGTAGGTATGTTTGTGTGTACAATGAAAAGTGAATTAGCATTAGAAATAAAGAAATTCTGTTATTTTTAACAATACAGATGAATCTGAACAATGTGATAGAAAGTAAAATAAACCAGGAACACAAAAAATGAGTTCTGCATGATTTTTCTTATGCAGAGACTAAAAAAGCATCAGATACCTTGAGGCAGGGATTGAGTGGTGGTTTCCAAGAGATGAGAGACAGGCAGAATAGGAAAAATTCTGGTGAAAGGTTACAAAGTCACAGTTATGTTGGCTGAATAAGGTAAATTATTTAGTGGACTCAACAGCAATTGTTACTAGAAGTAATTATCTAATCTCAATAACTGACTAGTGCACACTTCTAATATGTTAGAATGTACATTTTAAATATTCTTACCATAGAAAAGTTCACATGTATGGAGATATTAGTTTGACTGTAAAAATCATTTCATGGTGAATATTATATTAGACTGGATTCCATACAGCTTTAAATTTCATTTGTATATTTCCTTAATAACATGAGGAAAGTGACAAAAGTTTTCTAATCAAAACAATAATCATTCTTTCTAGACAATTATTTGCTTTCTCATACACAAATAATAAAAAATAATCATTCTTGAAGTCAAATCAAAACAAATAATTAGAACAAGCTCAGAAAAATAGTAGGAGAATGCCATTGAGAGGCTTTTAGGGCTGGCTCTGGGGACCAATATTTATATAAATATAAATATATATTTAATACAAATATATTATGTAATATATTACAAATAAATATTTATAAAAATATATAATATATAAATGCATATTTATATGTATATATTTCATATATATGAAATATATACTAATATGTATATACATATAAATTTATCACTGAAACAAGTCAGAGATATATGAAAATACAGAGAAAAATAAGAAAACTGCTTTAAAATAGTGTGATTGATAAAATTTTTACTCTATGTAAGAATTATTTTTGAGGTCAAAAGGAAAAGAAATCCAGCTCCACTCCATAGTTACAATATTTTATAGGGAAGACATAGCACTATTTGGAGAATTTCTACATGGCTGGTATTTATTAAACCTAAAATTAAAATTACTTTTTCACTTTTATTGGAGTACAAACATTTTGCCATGTTTCTCAGGATAGCTTTAGAAGGGAATGAAAAAAAATGATAAATGATAAATGGCCCTGTGATGAACTGCTACTAAAGGAAAGCCAAAGGGATTCTGGTTTCTGCCATGTATAATGTAAGACATTCAGGATTACAAGGATTATTATGTTTCTCCACAGGACTCTCTTGAGATTGAATCTGGGAGACTTTTACTATCTCTGGCTAGTTGAAAGCATAGATTATGTGTCAACTTTCTAAATATTGATGTAACATAATTTAACCGTGCATTTCAATAACAATAGTTGGTTTTCATCATTAAATAGCTGGAATGATACTTAATTGAGGAAGGATTTTTTTTTCAATTTTAAAATTCCATATTATTTATTTATTTATTACAATTTATTCGCTTTGGAGGAAGGATTTAATAAAATTCAAAAGTGAAGTCTGAGATTTCCAATCATTATCTGATTATATTTTCAAGGACCATAGAACAGCCTCTTTGTATTTAAGAAAGATCACCAGGTGAGTGCAAAGATATAGTTACTGGGCATCCTTCGTCCTTTGTTTCCAGGGGAGGTGGTAAAAGCTGTAGGAGAGGACTATTTCAAACATAGAAGAGAGCATGTGTCCCTTTCCTGGAGCAAAGTCGGAGAAATAGTACTGTGGGCATAGTTATAGTAGACACAAAATATATAATATAAAATTCACTCAGTGAGAAAATACAGTTTAAGTTTTCTCATGTGAGTACACCCAAGAATGCTAATGAAGAGTAAAATATTAGCAAATCAAATGCAATTATTCATAAAAGAACACAACATCAGGATCACTTGAGAATTTGTTCAAGAAAAGCAGATCTGATGAAGCACTTCAAAATAAACCTAAATATATTACAATAAATGAGAAAAAATGCATCAAGTAGTACAATAAATACATCTGACCAAATTCAATATCCAATCAAGATTAAGAAAAACAAGCAGACAACAACAAAACAACTCTTGGAAATCTAAAATAGAAGAGAATACCTTTAATGGAACATGAAGTTTCTGAAAATAAAAAAAAAATTATATAAAGTAACCATACTTAGTAAAGAGCTATTGAAATATATTCTTGTGAAAAAAAGGCTGAGAACAAGCTGCTCATTCTCATTTCTTTGATACTCAGTACATAGAAGGTCAGAGTTACAGTAAGGATATAAATAGCCTTGTAAATAAATTGCTTGATTAGACATACAGAAATATCCAAAGCAATGTAGTCTGTTTGAATAGAATCAATTAAAAATGGTTTAGTCATTCCAAAATGTCAGCACATAAAATCATTTTTCTATGTGACAATGATACCAACAGAAATGTAGAAAAATCCATTTTTAAAGAAAACCGTGTACAGTGGCAGTTTAAAAATCCAAATTTTTAGGATAAATTTGATAAATGATGTGAGAGACATCTTGAAATTTTCAAAACCTATGTAAATATTTGAAGACCTTAGATTAATTATAGATTAATTATCAACAAATAAATCTATAAAGTTAACTCAATTCTAAAATCCCCAATGATATTTTTTTAAAGCTGATAATTTCATTCTATACTTTAGTCTAGAAATACATAGACTAAAAATACTAAAAACTACCATGTAAAGAGGTAAATGGACTTGAGACCAAATATTGTGTCTTACTTAAAAGCAACATGATTAGGCAACATATGTCAATGATAAATGACTAGATATAAGAACACAGAAGAAAATGTATCATATGTATTTGGTTGACTAAAATGAATCACTGCACCATAGTAGGGAAGGAATGATCTTGTCCATTTAGCCTCTATGTCAGCTGAATACTCTTTCAGAAGGCAAGAATCTTGATCACTTTGTAAATGACCCCAGGGAAGAGACTTAATCCTCATTCAGAAGGACAAACAGGATAGACATTGGAAGTAGGAGAAGATAGGGTTTCATAGTAGATACTGAGACTCATAGCTAAACTTTGGGCAGAGTGTAAGGAATCTTACTGAAAAAGGGAGAGACTGAAAAACCTGGAGGGGACAGGAGTTCCACAAGAAGACCAACAAAGCCAAAAAATCTGGGGTGACGGTGTCCTGCAGAGACCGATAATGCAAACAAGGACCATGCAAGGAGAGTACCTAGACCACCTGCTCAGGTATAGCCCATGGGCAGTTCAGTTTCCATGTGGATTCTCTAGTAAGGGGAACAAGGGCTGTCTCTGACATGGACTCAGTGGCCTGCGCTTTGAACCCCTCCCCATGGTGAGGTGGCCACAGACAACTATCCCAAGAGTCCAGATGAGATCTGATAGGCTAGGGTCAGATAGAAGGGGAGGAGGACCTCCCTTGTCAATGAACTCGGGGAGGGGCACAGGAGAAGAAGAGGAAAGGAGGGTGGAATTGGGAAGAGATGAGGGAGGGTGCTACAGGCCAGATACAAAGTGAATATATTGAAATAAATAAATAAATAAATAAACAAACAAATAAATAAATAAATAAAATGATTCTTCATGTCATTTCTAATTTGGATGTTCTGAATTTGAAAAAAAAAGAAAGAGAAAATTTCTTGTATTAATTACATAGTATGCTCCCTTAGAATGTGTCAGTTTCTATAGGTATCATCACTGTGCTTCTTTGTGTTACACTTCAATATAAATACTAATATATGTGGTAGTACATACAGAAGTCTTTTTCTGAATGTTAGGTTCTGGATGTTAGGTGTCATGTGTTCAGTCATCATTTTCCTAGGTAAATTATCAACTGTGTGTGTGTTTGTGTGTGCATGTGTCTGTATGAGTGTGTTTGTGCATGTGTGAATGTGCTCATCATGATCTCTGCTAAGCATGCTAAGCATCCTGTACAACTGAACTATACAACCCCAACCAAACTTTAAAATATTTTGAGACTGATTTGTACATCTTATTATTACTACATGGGAATGATCCCAATGGAGTTTTTTAGTTCAATGGAAATGATTAAATACTGCCATGCATCACTAAATGATTGATAGATCCTGAAGGACCAAATGTCACAAGGATTATTCCCAAGATTTGAAACCTAATGCAGGTTACCCATACATATTAGTTGCTGACTCCTGCTGTCTTCCAAGTTTTGATCATGTCTATAGTTCTAATTCCATCCCTGCTTCATCATCAACACAACTTGTTTTCTACTTTCAGAGATCAACACGTGGAAAGATATATTAGACATTAGAGTTAGTGAGATAAGGTGCATTCATGACTTTAAATTCATGCTTTAAAAAGTTAAAGCATGTGTTTTCTATATCATAAATGTGCTAGAGTATTTGAAAAGTAGAATATATATATGCATATACATATATATGTATGCATGTGTGTGTATATATACATATATATATAGGTAAACAGAATAACAACAAACAAACATGTTGACATCTTAATATATATTCTTAATGTATGTTCTTATATATATAAAGGGAATTATATATATACACATATATATATGATAAATTTAGCAATTGGAACAATGTACTTTGGCTTTGGTGCAGGGGTTATGAGAAAAAATTGTGTACTACCTGAAGAATTTGGGAAAGAATAGCAGATTCTCCACTGAAATTTGCTAAAGAATATATGATAAGGTACTAGAGAGATAGTTCAATTATTAAGAAAAGTTGCTGCTCTTGTGAAGGAATTAGCTTTGGTTTCAGGACTCACACTGGGAGACTCACAACAGCCTCTAATTGTAGTCCCATGGGATCTATTGCTCTTTCTGGGCTTCTATGGGCACCAGAGTGCATATAGTGTGCAAATATATATTCAGGCACACTTACATCACATATACATGTCATGTGTGTGTAATGTGTGTGCATTCATATTACAAGTAGAGTAGAGACTAACCAATAACTTTTTTAACACTTCTAATTCTCAGAAATATAATAATGATTTCTGTCATTTTATGCTCCTAATACTGTGGTAAGTTGTTAAAGCAACAATGGAAAACTAGTATTTTAATTCATTTCATAAGTAGCTGAGGAGCAGGTCATGTATTTCAAGAACTGGGCTGGTTATTGGACATATGGCAGCAAATGAAAAAACTAAAAGGTCTATTCATTTGTGGCCAGTGTTACCCTGGAGCCAAAGCCAGACAAAAAAATATTAAGCCACATAAAAAAAATATTAAGCACCGACCTATAAAATTGATGAATATAAATGCAAACAGAATGCTTATTACAACACTAGCAAACTGAATGAAAAAAAATTGCTGACTGACCATGACTGAGTAACACCAAGATGCAAGAATGAATAGATAAAATTAATCAACAAATGTGATTTATCATATTTAGTAAGCAAAAACATATTTTCTTTTTTCTTTCTTTTTCAGATTTCTTTAATTTTTATAATATTATATAAAACAAATTTAAATTTAAACATAGTTGATCATATTCTTCACCATCCCAAGTTCTTTAAGATCCTTCCCACTCCCTGCCCACCCAACTTTGTGTTTCTTTTCTAGAACAAATTTTAACAACTCCAATAATACAGCAAACCCTCCCAAACTAAGAAAACAAAATAAAAATATGCCAAAAAAGAAAAAAATGAAATTGTAACAAAATAAAAGCACAACAAATTTGTGGAACACATTATGTTTGCCAACTATTTCTGATCATAAGTCCTTGTCCCAGAGCAGTTGATTTACCCAGTATCATTCCATTAGGGGAAACTGATTTTTCCCTCTCCCAGCATGTGTAAGCAACAGTTTAGCTGTCACCTTTACTCTAGTAGGTTAGATTTTCTTTCATCCATTCATGTATTCATATATTCATTGTTTGAAATATAGCAAATTAAAATATAAGATAAAACAAAAACCATTACTTCAGTGTTGGACAAGACAAAAGAACAAAAAGAAAAGAGCTTAAGAGTAGGCACAAGAATCAGAGGCTAATTCACTCCTATACACAGGAATCCTCCCTAAAAACCCCAAACTGGGAGCCATAATATATACTCTGAGGACCTTGTGCAGACATGTGAAGGCCATGTTCCTTCAGTCTCTGTAAGTTCATGGAGTTTTGCTCATGCTGATGTAACATGGTGTCCTCCATCTTCCTGGGTCTTTCTGCCTTCTATTTTTGGGATTCCCTGAGCTCTGAGGGTAGGGATTTGATGGAGATAACACATTTTAGGCTGAGTGTTCTATGGTCTCCCACTCTCTCCATAATATCTGGCTGTGGGTCTCTATTTGTTCTCCTTGACTGCAGGAGGAAGTTTCTCTGATGATAGCTGAATATGGCACTAATCATATTTTTCCCTTCTGGGTCTAGAATGCTGACTCTAGATGATTATTTTTTCTGTTTCCATCCATTTCAATATAAATTTCACGGTTACATTTTTAACAGCTGATAAATAGTCCATTATGTAAATGTACTACATTTTCTTTAACCATTCTTTTGTTGAGAGACATCTAGATTGTTCTAATTTCTGGCTATTATGAATAAAGCTGAAATGAACATGGTTGAGCAAGTGTTTCTGTGGCAGGAAGAAATATTTTTTGGGTACATGGCCAAGAGTGATATAACTGGATCTTCAAATAGGTCAGTTTTCATATTCCCGAGGAACTGCCACACTTATTTCTATAGTGGCGGTGTGAGTTTGCACTACAGTCAACAATGTGTGAGTATTCCTCTCAGTCCACATCCTTGACAGCATGAGGTTGTGGTTTTGATGGTAGCCATTCCGATATATGTAAGATGATGAAATCACAAAGTCGTTTTAGCTTTCATTTACCAGATAGCTAAGGTTTTAGATCATTTTTTTAAGAGTGTTTCTTAGCCATTTGAGTTTCTCATATCGGGAATTCTCTGTTTAGATCTGTAACCCATTTGTAAATTGGGTTATTTGTTTTCTTGATATCTAGTTTCTGGAGTTCTTTATATATTTTGGATAGTAGTTCTCTATCAAATGTAAAATTGGTAAAAGTGTTTTTTCCCCCCATTCTGTAGGCTGTCACTTTGTCCAAATAATTCTGTCTTTGCCATGCAGAAGCTTCTCAGTTTCATGAGGTTCCACTTATTAATTGCTGATCTTAGAGCCTGTGATAATGCTTGTTCTATTCAGAGAATCCTTTCCTGTGCTACTGAGTTCAAGTCTATTCCCCCACTTTCTCTTCTATCATGTTCAGTTTATCTAGTTTTATGTTGAGGTATTTTATCCATTTGGAATTGAGCTTTTTACACTGTGATAAGTATGGATTTATTTGTATTCTTCTACATGCAGATATCCTCTTTGAAAAAATCCACAAAATTATGTCTTTACATAAGTAAAAAAGAAAATTTTCAATAAATTTGATTTAACAATACCATGTTTCAAGTTTATCAAGACCATTCCAGAGGCTTGATAGCCTAGGATTGAACCAAACACAACTGGTAATAATAATAATAGTAGCAATAATAATAACATCAACAAAATGATTCAAATTACATTCTGCTATGGTTATAAAGTGGAACTTAGCTCTGTCATCATCAGAAAGGCTTCATCCAGCAGTTGAAGATAGGAGCAGATATAGATACCCACATCCAAACCTTAAGAAGAGTTCAGGGAACCACACAGAAGAGGGGAAGGAAGGATTGTTGGAGCCAGAAGGATCAAGGACAAAGAAGAACATGGCCCACAGAGTCAACTAAGCATGGCTCACAGAGGCTCATAGAGAATGAAGCAACAATCAGCTGGTCTATATGGGTCTAGGCTAGTTCCTCTACATATATGTTGTGGTTTTGTAGCTTTGTGTTCTTGTAGGACTCATAACAGTTGTACTGTGGGTTTTCTCTGACACTTTTGCCTACTTTTGGTACATGTGTTCCCCTACTGGTTGCCTTGACAAGCCTTAATATTAGGGGAGGGGCTTAATCTTATTTCAACTTGATATGCCACGCTTGGGTTGATACCTGTTGATACCTTTTCTGAGGGGAAACAGAGGAAGTGGATCTGGGGCAAAGGTTGGGGGGGGGGCAGAGTGGAGGAGTGGAGAGATGGGAAACTACAATAGAGATGTGATATATGAGAGAATTTTTTAAAAACAAAATCACAAGGTTACTAGTAACATTTTATTCAATGGTGGAAAGATTAAGGTATTTTCTAGATGAGGAGCAAGATAAAGAAGTACACTACTATCACTTATGTGTAATATCGTAGGCATTGGAAGTTTTGTATCTGGAAATTTTAGCCAGAGCAAATAAGAAGGAAAAATATACTGTGCATGAAAATAAGAGAGGAAGAATGTAATTGTTTTCTAGTGATAGTGGCCAGTGTTTGTGTTTGTGTTTGAGTGTGTATATAATACTAAAAGTCTACCTAAAATTAGTTAGAGATCATTAACATATGATGTTTCTAGTGGTGTATTCTAATCCTGCCAGAAACACTGAAATAAATGTGTATTTTTGAAATGTTGGATTAGAATTATTTTAAGAACAGCTATTAGGACAATTTCAGTGATAACAGACAATGTTTAATTTTCACACTGTTCTTAGCACTTTTAGTCTATTATTCAAATTAATACTCAAACCATCTAGAAGTATGTAATAGAAGAGAAAACATTACCAGTGAGGCAAACTGGTGTGAAACTACAAGGCAGACTGGACCAGGTCACAGAAGAGCAGAACTGGATTCAAGTAACTGAATGTGTTCCCTCTAGAACCTGAAATGTAAATCACCAGAATTGTAGCATCTGCCTAATTTGACACTGGAAATTTATACAGATATTTGATGTACATATATATATTTGAGAAGTAAATAATGAGCATGGCAGAGAAGAAGAATGAAGTTTATAGGAAGAAGTTAATATCATCACATAGTAACATCAAGTAGAATGATGGTTACTCAAAATGTCTTGACTTGATATTCTCAAAAACACTTTATAAGTCTCATTTTACAAAGTTATATTTGTTACTTGCTATATGTAGAATATCAGGGCTTAGTACATTTTAGCTGTTTATTTTGTTCAGCTTTTCCACTGTATTGGAGAGCTGTCACTAATTCATTCATGGCATGCTCACCAGCAAACTTATTATCTCTTTTCTCAAATTTCTATAATACTTTCTAAGCGAGAAATGATTTATATAGTTGCCTCAAAAGTGTGCGAAGTGCTGTGGCAATGGTCTGTGTCCTGTGGCATATTCATTGTTAGATTATCAGGTATTTTTTCACAACTTGTAGCAACTTCTGCAGAAGTAGAACCACCCTTTGGAGTGTTGAGGTACTGGATATGCCATACTCCTTATCTAGATATCAAATGGTTTCAGTCTTAGAGATGACAAAAAAAAACAAAAAACAAAAAAAAACCCAAATCTTTCAGAGAACCTACTTGTGATTATACAGAATGTATTCAGTCAGAGATAATTGATTAGTGTTTGTATTCTTTTTTGTTTTTAATATTTTCAAACTTTTTATTGGTTCTTTGTGAATTTCTCACTATGCCTCCCAAACCCACTCATCTGCTCCTCCCCTTGTTCCAAATTTCCATTCTTGCAACGTCTACCACATACCATTTTGTGGACACTTCTTTGCCTGCAAATGTTCATATCAATGACACCTTTGTCGGGTAAGAGGCCTCTGGCTTCCTCTACACTATCAGTACTGGATCTGCACTGGGACTCCTCTGTGATATCCTGTTGTTGCCGTGTCATGGAGATCCTGTAGTTTTGGATCTGTAGGACCAGCCCGTTCAGTTCACGCACTGCAGCAGTTCATCGATGGGATCTGGGCCGGAGAGGTATCTGAGCTGGTCACCCTGCTGGCTCTCCACTCTCATACCCTCAGGGCCAGTTCCCAAGGCCGGCTCTATCTGCTTCCCAGGTGAGGTGCAGAACCTGCATTATCAAGTATTACAGCTGGGGAGGGACACGGCCAGTTCTTCTACTCTCATGACCACCTGTCTTCAGGGTTACCCTTCTAAAGTCCAGCAGACAAGAGGTGGGACCAGTTCTCCTCCTCTCTTAAGGCTGGCTCACCTGTAACCCCCACATTGAGGGCCAGCTGCGGTGCTTCCCCGGGTGAGGTGCAGGGATGACTCCTTTCCCGTGTGCTGCAGCAGGTGAGGAACAGGGCCAGTTCTGCTCTCATGATGCCAAGGCTAGAAATCCCACCTGCCACAGGTGGCAAAGGGTGAGAGGAGGTCTCCCTCTCCCACCTCACAGCATGGCAGACAATTTCAGCTCTCTCATGCTTACCCATAACCCAGCCAACAGGGTCAGCTTTACTGTGCTACCCAGATCAGGTGCAAGACCTGCTTTCTGGAGGGGCAGTGAGGTGTCCTGCTCTCATGACCCCAGGGCCAGGTCTCCTACCTGCTGCAGGTGTTAAAAGGCGAGAGGGAAGGAGGGTATCTCTTCCTAGTCCACACCAGCTCATGAGAGATGAGTGGCAGGACCAGCTCTCCAACGCTCTTATCCTCACGGGACTCATGTGCGACTCCTGCAATGTGCTGGGCCTTCTCTCCTGAGTAATGCAGCTAGGTATGGGGCAGGCTCAACTCTTCTGCTCTCATTCCCTCTGGACCAGCTCTCCAAGGATGCTTGGAAGAGGGTTGAAGCAAGTTCTGCACAGCCTTCAGACATCAACGTGTCCCTGGTCAGCAGCCCATTCACCTGGCCTTTCGTGGTAACAGACACCTGCTCCTTCAGGGTCATGGACCCAGATATGGACCCCAGCGACAGCACAGACTAAGACACTACCATGGTCCCAGGTAGCATCACCAGCCACTCACATCAGGCTATTCCTTACTACCCTTGAATCTCCAATTCTGCCTCTGTTCATTATGTCCATAATCTTTTATTTCTCTTTTCTATTTCTCCACCATTGATTTGCTCCTCTAGTGGCACCCAGGATTTCTGAGTATCTGGGGTTGTCTCAGGAGTGGTTTCAGGAGTGCTAGTCCCGACTCATGCATCATGACACTGGGCAGAGTTCATCTAGGGCACGTTCTGCATTGCACCAGCCTGGTGAATGTCTTAGGTTTACCCCCTGTCCTGTTCCCCAGGGTGCCGGTCTTGTGGTTATTTCTGGTTTACTTCTTGGTTTACTTTTGCGACAGATAAAAGCCAAAGTCAATTATATTATTATACATATTGTATATTGAAAATGTTTGGAATTTGTGAGTAAACTTAACGTTGCAATTAGAAAGTATAGTTTATTTAGTGTAACCTATGCTCAGAAATTTATATTTGGCTAGTATTACTATAACCCCTACATGAGGGAGTCTTATGGAAGAAGGGGGGTATAGAAGGACTCAGAGGGGACAGGAGTTCCACAAGTAATCCCTGAGGGATTACTTACAATTAATACTTGTTAAAGTAGCTGTGCCATTCCCTTTTCTTTTTTTTTAAATTTATTTATTTTTATCTCAATCACAGGTTAGGTACTTTGAATCCCAGGCGTAGCCCCCTCCCTCAGTCCCTCCTACCCTCTCACTCCCTCCCTCATCTCCTTCCTCCCCGCCCCCTTCAAGTCCACCAACAGGGGAGGACCTCCTTCCCTTCCATCCAACCCCAGCTTATCCTGACTCCTCAGGGCTGGCTGCAATGTCCTCCCCTGGGATCTAGCCAGTCTGTCACTCCCCGGCTTGTATGGGGGAGGGTCAAAGAGTCAGCCATCAAGATCATGACTGAAACAGTCCCTGTTTCCCTG
>CM053750.1:27391441-27433049 GCA_028658305.1 Pachyuromys duprasi | reverse complement strand
ATGCTCCTGTCCTGTTGCTTGTTTTCTCCCCCATTCAATGTCCCTCCCATTAGTCCATCCAAATGAGCATTGATCATACCAACCTGGGTCCTCCTTCTTGTACATCTTCCCTAGGTGTGTAGATTTCAGCATGACCTTCCTATCCTATAGGTCTATATAAGTGAGTATATACCATATGTTTCTTTCTGCTTTTGGGATATTTCGCTTAGGATGATGGTTTCCAGGTCCCACCATTTGCCTGCGAATTTCACGATTTCCTCCTTTTTTATTGCTGAGTAGTATTCCATTGTGTAAAAGTACCACATTGCTCACTAGCTAATATGCTCTTTCCTGGAGCCTAATTTCTCCTATTCTCAGCATTCCTTCGTTGCCTGTAGGGTTCTCTGGGTAGGGTTCTCTGGGTAGGGCTAAGGCCTCTTGGGATTTCCTCTGTATACCGACTCTTGTCTATTTTTGTTGTCCCTTTCCAGCTCATGTTTAAGTAGATTTTATGGATGTATCTTCTGACATTCCTAGACTCAATCTCACTGCAGCCTTCTCTGTCCTCTGGTTGATGCAGTACTTCTGTCCCTTTTGCTGCAATGTTCCCTGAGCCTTAGATGTTGGGGTTGTTTTATAATTGTATCCACTGGGACTGGGATCCATAACTCTCTATTTTGACTCGTCATGGTTTTAAGCTCCATTTGCTGCAAACATAAGTTTCCTTGATGAACAGTTAAGACTACACCTATCTGTGGGTATAAGGGCAGATATTCAGAATGTAGTTAGGGATTATGCTGCCTTAGTAAAGTGGTGGTCGTAGGTTATTCTCCAAGAAATATGGATTTCTGGCCCTGGATAGTTGTCTAGGTTTCCAATATTAGACATTGTTTTCGTCTTGCTGAGAAGATCTCAAGTCCAATAGGGCAGATGCCAGGCTGCCAAAGTATGTGGGCCACTACTGAATTATTAGAGTTATGTTGCCATGCTGGTTTTTGTTCTAATTCACAGGCTTCATAACTAGGTAGGACTGCTAGGTTTTGGGCCATGAAGTATATGTCTTAATACCCAAAGCAATGTTTTCAAAATGTCATTCTCTCCTGCATGTCTTTGTTTATGTTGAAACTTTCAGACCTAGATTTATTTCCTTTTAATAGGAAACTTTCTCTGCATTTTCTTTATATGGTATGTATTCCTGAAAAATAATATTCACTTTAATCTAAATACACAATTTCAATAGGATTTATGCATTGGTTGACACCAGTTCTGCTGTTAATTTTATCTTTAAAACTATCATATGAGAGTCCCTAAGATCATTTATCTGAAATATGGGGAGAGATGATTTCAGAATATGTTCCATATTAACAATGAATAAATCAAATTTACTTTTATATTTTTAAGCTTTGAAATAAAATAAATGTATTAGCCTACAGTAATATGAACTAAGGTAAAATATTTGGCAGTACTTCTTTTTCATCTTTACTGAATTTCACTTCATCAGCATTAGTTTTTTAATTCTTAGGGATTTTTTTTCTTTTTTGGATAAGAAATGACTTCTGTGATTCAGAATGTCACCTTTGTCATTTTGACTCTTGACTATCAATCCTATTATCTGTAACTATAATGATGAGTTTTAGTCACTTAAGATTAGTGAAATAAAAATAAAAACTTTGACAAAATTTAAATACTTTCTGATTGTGATTCCATTACAATTCTGAAACTAATCAGTTAGTCATTTTAAATTAAAACATCTCATATGTACTTAATCCAGAGCTTACATTATAAAGCTGATATTGGTGGGCTCTAGGAATGATGACAGAAAACTATAATATGTGATCTGAACTTTGGTCAAGTTATAGCTCATCCATTTCCAGCATTTTATGTTTGATTCCTCACACATAACAATAAGAAGTTGATATAAAATACCTCCAGTCATTTCATATGCACAAGAAGAAATTTGCATGCACTTGTCCCTTGCTTTCCAGAGGGGACTGGATCTAAGCCCTCCTGTGGACACCAATGTCTGTTGACACTTATATTCCTCACACAATATGGCAAAATATTTACATATGTGCATACTGATTTTCTGGTGTGCTTTAATTCTCTTCTATATAACTTAGAATATCCATTATAATATATATTTTTAAAGATTTGAAATGTCATATTTTTAAAAATTAATGACAAGAATAGCATGCGATACTAACAAGGTCGATCAGCCAGAAGTGCCTTCCATCAGGCCTAAAGGCTTGATTTGATCCTTGGCATGATAAAAGGAAAGAAGTGGGTCTCACAAGTCTGACCTCTATATGTGCACAACAGTACTAACCTCACTAGACACACAAATAAATAAAGGCACTACATTTTTAGAAGAACTCTCTTATGCACTTTCGTTACAAATACCATATCTTTTAAAATATAATTTCTCAACAGTGTGTTCAATTTGCAGACATTGAACTCAGTGGTGGAGAAGTTAGACAGTAGATAAAACACAGGAGAGAACAAAAAGTAATAAAAAGAATATGAAACAGATGATGATATTGTTCAAGCCTAGAAAGAAGAAAATCCAGACAAGATTAAAATTAAAAATTACCTAAAAAACACAGGAAAGGATAGGAAGAAATCCTAGGAAATGAGAAACCTGCTTAAAACTTTACTTAGCATTTATATCTCCCTGAAAGTTGTCTGCATTTTGCCTTCCTACTTTTCATGTGCTTTTTATTGGTCAGCATCCTTGTTCTGAATCTATACAGTCTTCTTCAGATCTTCTCCTGCTATCCCGATACTGGAGCAGCAGCCAGAAGGCACAGCAACTTTTAGTGTGGCACCACTCAACAGCTCTATGTCTTTTAACGGAAGGTAATGGATGGACATATATTTGCTGACTGGTTGGATAAATGGATGAACAGGTATTCAGACAGACTGATATTAGTGGAAGGGTAAGAGTTTCACACATATAATTTCATGATATCAAAATATAGCCCCAAATTTTCATCGTTATCGTCATCATCATTACTATTTATTATAGCTTATTCACTTATTTATCCAGGCTGCAGCCCCCTTACTCATCTCTTCCCAGGCCCTTCTTCCTTCCTTTTCCTCCCCATGTCCCTCCCTTAGTCCACTAATAAGGGAGGTACCCCTACTATCTGACTCTAGCCTATCAGGTCTCATCAAGACTGTCTGGATCTTCATTCTCTGTGGACTAGTAAGACTACCCTGCCAGGGGGAGGTGATCAAAGAGCAGGCAACTAAGTTCATGCCAGAGACTTGCTTACAGACAGCAGATTCAGTGTTTAATTCCTCTGTAAAAGCATCAATTCCTTCATCTCAATATACAAAGCAAGAGCTGTGAAGCAGAGAGTGCAGCATGGACCCTCCACCTGTCCTGACACTGTAGACTGCTAAAGCAATGCAGAAAGCTGCTTGACTCAGTACAGTGGAAATAAAAAGCCCTTAGAAGCTTCTAAGTTCAAGACCAAGACCCTGGACAATTCAGAACTACGGTAAAGGACTTTGTCTCTAGTTCAAGAAAGACAATATCTTGATATACCCTTATCTCTTCAAAAGGGAAAAGGTTTCTCTAAATATTTGTAATAAGGGCACAGGCCCCAATTACAAAACCTATTTTATTACATAATCACCTCCCACAACATCCCGTCCCAAGTGCCGTCACTGTATGCACATATGCACAACATTTCAAACTATGAGTTCCGTTGAAAAGTCATAATTAGAAACACCAGCAACAGGAAATAATATTATTGTTTTTACATGTTTGTGAGTTAATTCATTCCAAGTAATAGTCCTTTAATATACTTGTCACTCAAAAGGATATTGTGCTTCTTTTGAGTCTAGGATTATTTTACATGACTTGTTAAAAATATATGTAAAAGAAGTAAATATCTACACAAACAAAACTAACTTATTTCATATTTTAATAATTATGTTAAATAAATTTGAGATAAATTATAAATGTATGTGTATTATTTTCTTTAAATTATTTGTGTATTATTAAGTATGTGGATACATCCATAAGATGCAGTTAGAAGAGAGACTTTTACTATTCTTCAATTGCCTCAAGTTAATCTAAATGGAAAATGATACATATGAAAATGATACATTTCAGTATGGATAATTACGTATAAGCTAAAGAAAAGATGTGAAGCTTCAATGAGATTTCATGGAAAACATACAAGAAGGGGAAGCAATAGCAGGGGAAAGGCCCAAGACCTACTGACATTAATGAGTTACTGAAAATAAGATTGATTGTATGATGAGTTATTAAGGAGACACATTTAGCTTTGTTTAATATTTGTAAGCATTAAGTATTTCAAAAACGTAATTATTTCAAAGACTTCTTTGATGTTAGAGCACAAGGACCTGGAGAAAGTCCAAATAAATGAATAAAGACTTCATAATAAAATCCAATTATGTTTTTCTAAAACCAAAAGAATTCCTTTTCCAGATGTACGTAAAATATCTAATGAAAAAAAGGAGTACAGATCTGATTTATTTTCTTAGTTTACTTCGACTACAATCAGGATTAAAAGAGCATTATTCTGAAAAATCAGTGTTATCTGAGCCAGTATTACAAATCAAAACTTCAAAAGAAGTTGAGAAGTAGTCTTATATTTCCATTTCCTTCCTTAAAAAAGATAAACTTAGTATAGAAAATAAAATGAGGTTCTAGATGAAATGGCAAGAAATGGGTCTTAAAGTAATATTTATTGTATACTTAATATGTCTTCAGATTATCGCCTATCAGAACACTCAGCTTCTAGTTATTGAAAATGTAGGTTGAATTTCACACAGCAGTTGAAAGTAATTTGGTTGTCACCCTGAACAGATGTAAAATTGGTGTCAATAGCTGACATACGCTGTACTTGTGAAGAGGTAGTTCGGTAAAGATAAAAGCTTTTATGTGGGAGATAAGAGGAGACCATGGTACCATGGGAGCAGCTAGCTGAGCATCCCTGTCTATTTAGGATAAGAATGTCATAAAGCAAAGGTTAGCTGTGGGTAGCTTTTCAAACCTGAGAAGAACTGAGGGGGCCAGAGTTAAGGTAGACAATTCACGGCACTTAAGAAAAATACTTTTCAAGGGTGTGTTTTCTGGAGGAAATGTTCTGTGCTGCTTGAAAAATTCCCAGTTTTAAATCTCTGATAGGAGTCCATGGTCCAAGTTGCTTGAGGTAATCAACATCACTCTCTCTGAGTTTTTCCATCAGCACCTCTTAAGTGATGCCAGTTACATACCAGCCATCTGCCCAAGGATCATTTCAGCTTTATGTTTTTTTTTTTTTTATTTCAGGAAGTCTCTGTAAGTGTAGTTTAACTCAGTTTAACTTGTGCCCTGATAAAATTGTTAGAAATTTTTGTGACTTGAATTTCATAGAAACTTTGGGGAAAATAACTTTTTTTTAGTACTTTAAAACATATTAGGAGTTAGGACATTGAGATATGCTAATAATCTGTCATTGTGGATATTCCTGAAATAGTTACCATTTTATACGTGGGAAGGAAAGAAGGCAGATTAGGGCATATATGAGAGGAAAATCTGCCATCACATCAGAGCTGAGGAGACTTTCTGTCTCAACAAAGACAGATCTGACTCCAGGCTTGAATGCCCCTGCCCCTATCCCTCACTCGATATATATATATATATATATATATATATATATATATATATATATATATAGCAAGACAATAAATGAATGTAATAATTGCAAGTTCTACTAATCGTTATCGAGCATGATTTCTAGGGGGGAAGGAGAATCTCACTTATTTCCTGAATAGCATCTGAAAATACCCCTTCTACTTTACAAAATATTCTGTATCCTGCTGTGTCTAAGTACATTCAGTCAGATTTGAAGGAGGACACCACACATGGTGCTCTCTGTGAGACTTAATTTCTGAGTCTCATTTTCCTGAAACATTGAGGGTAAGGGTGATGAAAACAATAGTAAAGGCAGTAATAGAAACTCATACTTCAGAGGATGGAGTCATTCACATAAAACGCAGGGAAGTCTAGAAACTTGCATGGACTTTCTCAATGTCAGTTCTTACTAAGTCACACCACATTTAATCTCAGTGTTGTCCCAGAAACATGATGTTTTTGATTTCTCTGCCTTTTTACTAGCCTAGAGGATTCTTCAATGAACAGCCCCAGGAGTTACCCACAGCCCTTCCTCTGTTCAGACTTAATTCTTACTGGTGTATGTCCCAATAAAATTCCCACTGCACAAATGCATAAGATTTACATGTTCCTACCCATGTCACCATGCTATGGAAGCTTCCTTGTTTCCAAATTTGGGATATTAATATCTAATCAAAAATTTAAAACATATATGTTTGATACAAGGGTGAGCTTTCTGTCTGTCTGCTTCTCTGTCCCTGTTTCTGTCTCCATTTCTCTCCCACTCTCTCACACACACAATACATATACTCTTAGAACATCAGATACATTCTTTTCCATCTGACCTTTTGTCTCCTGCCCTTTATAACTGTGCCAAGGTAGATGCTTATTGGTCATGCCTTTTCAGGTATGTCTAAGGGGCCCAATTACTGTAGCCTAAAGCATTCAGTGTTCATGCCTCTAGGCTCAACTATTAAACTCAAAAGTGTAGTCATGATATTACATGATGTGAACACAGTAACATTAGAAAATATTGATAAGAGAGATTCCCTGTATGCATGCTGGAACAGTCAGTGGTGGTGCAAATTTTATCTATAAGGGATATATGACAAGCAACTTACTTTAACAGCTCTGATGATGGCAGAATGAGTTTTTCAGATATGAGTAAACCTAAATGAATTATGTGGTCTGCATAAAAATTATTCAAGTCGATAGTAATGATAGAAAATCAGGAACTATTATTTTAGACAGGAAATTATTTACACTCTGACTATATATAATTCTAGAGTAAAGCTAAAATGACAAACATAACATTATGCAATCACTACTTAATAATCGTTAACTCCTTTTCCCCATATCATGCATACATACCACACATTGGAAAAATATCTTCTAATTTTGTTGGATTAAAACAGTTTCTTGTGGTCAGCAATCTACATGGTATTGCATTTAGGAAAGGAATTAATTACTTTCTTAAAGGACTCATTCTCTCTTGGATTCAGTAAAGCTAAACTACACCTTCACAACTCTTAAGTATATATAACAATGCAAATCAAAGAACATTATGGTTAGTCACAGAACTAAAAGCTGGGTATGAAAAAATAATTATTTGATTTAATAAAGTCACTACAATATTTGCCTATTGTCTGACTCCACTGAAAATTTGTAATTATATGGACTTTATAATTTATTAAAATTTTAGATTATGCAAGTATGTGTTGAGGTTCTAGTCTGCCAGTTTCCAGCCTGAGCTCTGGACACTCTTAATTGAAGAACACAAAGTCCTGTCATAAGGAACAAATGTCCCAATAAAAAGATATTTAAAAGCAAGTTAATAGGAATTATCATAAGCTATTGCTAAGTATTATAGAGAAAACTAATAAGAACATGCTAAACTAGAATACACAAGTAGGGTGGAGATAGCAGCTGTTCTTCGAGGGGAGATGTACTGTTGTGGTCTTTACCAGCCTTGCCTAGGAGTGCAGATAGTCAAAAGCAGAAATACTGAAAGCCTAGTGGATGACATTCTTGACATCTTCAACTATGGAATGCATTAATTACTAGAATATAAAATGGTCTTTACACTCAAATAATCGTTCGGTTAAGGCTCACAAAGAAGTTTCCCCTGCCAGTTCTCACTAAAGAAGAAATTTGACAACTGAACATGGCCACATTTGCTTCTCTTATGGAAGGAGACAGAAAATATAATCCACATGCCTTATTACCAAGAATTGTTCCTCTATTATGTGTGGATACTCCTGAATGTAAAAACAAACAAAGAAAGAAATAAAACCCACAAAACAAACAAACACACTTGAGAGAGATTTTACACCCACAAACACTCAGGAGTATCTGCCCCAATCCTATCACTGAGGAGATGCCCAAGATTGCTGTCCAGATATAGTTCACTATATGAGGAGTCACAGCTGCCATATGTTCCTCCTGATGAGACAGTGAAACATGCTGAGGTAAGTTTTCACCTCAGTTTTGTGAAAGAAGAGGACTGGGCACTGGAGTGAGGCATCAGAGAGATGGAAGGTACTGGACAAACTTTCTGCAAGAAACAAAATGAATTAGGTACTCTCTGAGCTTGGGTTCCAACTGTGTAGTCCTCTGCTCTTTGCTTCAGATGCTAAGGACGGAGTTCTGCTTTGCTGTCAAAGTACACACTCTTTGAGGAAATAGAAAAAAAGGCATGTAATAACTGCTTCAGTAATTAAATATACAAAATGCATGAAGGAGCAAAGAAGGAGACGATTATTACAGATAACAAAATGCAAATCTCAGCGCTTTTGAGTGGCTAAAGGATCTGGGAACTCCTAGGATACTTTTTAATATTTGAAAATACCAAATAAGGGACTTCGTGTTTCACACTCTAATTTTCAGCTTTACTGTTTCCACCAACTGTGTGAATCGGTTCTTAATTCAGTTTTGCTTTGAGCATAACAATTTAGTAGTCTAGATCTTATTAAAAATCTTAACTTAATATTGGTTGGGGGATTAGAAAATTACAGTTTTCTCTGGAAGACTGCATTGGACACAGTAGTTACAGGCAGTGGCACATCCCTGTAATTTTACGAGAATGGTATTGCCCTGGCTTTCACTGTGTGATTGCTGGTTACCTTCTGTCAGCGAGCAACAGCTTCACTGCAAAGCAGGAGCAGAACCGGTCTCTTTGTCTCCGTGGTCAAACCAATTACTTCTTAGAAAGTCGGCATTTCTGTTTTCAGAATGACCATGTACAGGAGCAAACGCAGACATCAGAGATGTAAGTACATGCTGACCCAACTTTCTCATATGACTGTGGTGAGAAAAACAGACTTGATTTCTTAAAAGACTAATCATGACTCCTTCCGATATATGCTGGTATTAGGAGAGATTTTGTAGTTCTTTTAACCGTAACCTTTACATTTACCCCTCTTTCAAGCTTGAAAGATGTTAGGAGAAAGGGGATAATTTGCTTGTTACTATGGTAACCCTTGGAAAGGTTTACAAAATCAACAGAGAAACAGATCCAATGCAGTTTCAGCCTAGCTCAGCAGCCTTCATTCATGCAGGGCGCTGGACAGTTCTTCCTTCCTCTGTGAGTGATAGATTTTTCTTTCTTGGAAGTCTATTGGAAGGTTTGGGAAGGCAGTGTAAAACTTCTATTTATGCCTTCAGCTTCACTTACAAAATCTCAAGGGAAATAAAGCAGTTCGGAATGGAGGGGGGATAGTTAACTGTGAATGACAGGGTGAATGTCTATTAGGTTATGCACTGCCAAACTTCTTGTTCCAGAGCGTATTTGTAACATAATTCACTATGGACACAATTTCAAAGGGTTAAAAGGAGTCATCCGGAAGCCTCTCTAAAAGGAATGAAGTTAAGTCCACAATATAGATGATTATGGAGTCCAAACTGTCAGGATTTAGCTGAAAATCAAAGACGCAATAAAACTGTCTTATGGTAAAGCAATATACCTCCTACGAAAACCCTTCCAATTGCATCTTTCTCTAGGAAGTCAAACTTTCTCGTTTATCTCTGTTGTGGAAAGTAAGTATGACCAGGGAGCTGCAAATAACCTATCACTGACTGCGTTTACCATTTCATACCTGTATTGGCATCTCGGTTTTTTAGTCAGATCTGTGCTTTCTTATTCATCATTACAGTATATTTAGATATTATAGGATTATTTCAAAAGCAGAAAGATTATCAGTAGCAGTTCATCTGTCAAAATTCTAAAACCTGATAGAAGTGCAGTGTTGTGTCTCATCGTTTACTATTTGTTCTGTTTTTACTCTAGACTTGAGAACTAACATTGTCCTTGTTCAGAGAAGTTCCATGTGCCGTGCGAACCACTGAGTGCTAGGGCTATCAGTTTGATACTAGCTCTTTCTTACAATCAAGATATAATGTCGTAATCTGCTATACTTTTTCATAAATATGATTGGTGTGACGTCTACAAATATACTGATAATTAATTTCCTTGTGATTTCTTCCTACCAGAATGAATCTAAATTATGCATGGGCTTGAAACCCATCTCCCACCTCCTACACTCCTCTATATTTTATACACCCCCTCATTTCCCCCCTCAAGGGTAATCATTGTCGTAATGCACACAGCAAATAAAGGATTCACAGAAAAATCACACTCAGTCTTTCTCCCACTAAACTGTGCTTGCTGAAGTCTACGATTAAGCAGTAGGAGGAAATTGTGAATTACAGGAGGCAAACCAGGAGATGTATAATTATACAGGCATGAACACAGTAGGGTGAACTAAAATGCTGTAGCTTAAAAATATCCAAGGTGTTACTTTTGTTCAATTGTATCAGTTAACTGCATTATGTTCTATTAACTGCTTCTATTTTCTAATAATGTACACTATCAGACACCATGGATATAATAAAATAAAAATGTATAAAAAGCCTAGCAGTGACAGTTAATAGAATCTTTAAATGAATCTCTATCTTGCACAAATAGTATTTGTAAGAGAAGAATGTAATGATTGTTTTTGATCCAGTGACTATAGAGGATGTCTAAATCACCATGTAACCAACTTTCAGACCATTTCCCCTTCTCATATCTTTTATATGTGTGTTTGATCATGTAAAAAACATTATTTTCTCCTAAGGCAATTGTACTGCAATTAAGGCGATAATTGCACATTTAAAAAATTTTGCTGTTGGTAGGAAACAATGTATTCTTGTGATCTCTTTTAAATCAAGATAGCACCTATATCAAGTTTCTCATTTTCTTGTTTTCTAAAGATTTTATAAATATTTCAGCATAAAATAACACAATCCTTTAATGAAGCAAGCCAGAGGAATGGAAAGCTGTACATGGCTGGGTCAAAGCCTCAAAAACTGGAAAAGCAAAACATCTTTCAAGAGAGAATTTACAATATAATTTGCAATAAGCCTTTGAAGATCCATGTGGGATGTTTAAATCAATATTCACTCACATCTGGATTAGTTAGTTACAATTTTTGCTAAGAAGGAGATGGTTGAAGGACTTTTACCCCTAGTTCTGGGGAGCAGTTGTATTAGAAAGTGCCCACTCTTAGTGTTCCTTCAATGAACTTTTTACTGAACAAATGAAGACCAGCTGTCAGATACATGTTTGCTGAGTGGTTTTTGAAAATATTTGCGTGTGTTGAGCACAGATTTTTGTAGGAACCAAACAGACCACTTTAAGAAAGTTTAACACTTAATGTGTATTTTTAAAAATTAGTTTGCTGGGGAACCATCGTTAGTATGTATGACTTTTACCTTTGCATTTCATATTGTTTTTTCATCTTTTCTAAATGGATAATTATTAAAATGTATAACTGAAAATTTCAAAAACTCATTTTACCTATAAATAAGGAATTCCTTTAACCTTACTTACTGCAACTCCAGATGACCTTGAGAAAATATCTTGAGAGCCTTTTGAAGGACATATAGGGATATGTCTTGTATTTTAAAAATGGATGTGTTTTTGAAATGCAAATAGAGTAAAATGAGTGTAGAACCCAGTTGGCATGTAACAGAGGATGTTCAGATCACGACAATCCTGTTTTTAAATATGTAGTTTTAATTTTTAATTTTGTTATTGCTAATGGAACGTTTGGATGGGGTTATCCATGTTATCCTCTTTACTATGGTATAGCTAATCTTATGTCAATTTGAAACAAGCTAGAGTTATCTGGAAGGAGGGAAGATGAATTGAGAAAATTCCTCCATAAGATCAAACTGTAAGGCATAGTCTTAATTAGCAATTAATGGGGTAGGGCCCAGCCCACTGTGGTTGGTGCCAGCCCTGGGCTGAGCAAGCCATGAAGAACAAACCAGTAAGCAGCATATGTCATGTCCTCTACGTCAGCTCCTGCCTCCAGGTTCCTCCCTGTTTGAGTTTCTGTCCTCACTTCCTTTGGTGAGGAAACATGAAAGGAATTATAAGCCAAATAAACTCTTTCCTTCCCAACTCATCATTGGGTTATGGAGTCTTGTCACAGCAACAGAGATCCTGATTAAGACACCATGGAATAAACGGGTGTGGTTACTTGGAAAGCTGACTATCAACCACCACAGTTCCTTCTAAATAATCTAAACTGCTGCCTATCATTTCTGCACGGTGCAGTTTCTTCTGTGACTTGTGCAGGAAGATTTTTCCAGGCTGTCTTCCATCTTTCCTTAGTTCTTCCACCATGCAGGCCATGTATTGTCGTTCTGAACTCATTCTTTGAATGGTTCTCCCTGACTGGCATGGTGGTTCAAAGCTTACAGGGTTTAGATTCATGAATGACCATAGAGAGACTTCAAAGGACTATTTTTTAATATAAATTTTATTTATTACAATTTATTCACTTTGTATCCCAGCTGTAGCTGATTTCCTCCCAATTGCATCCTCTCTTCCTCCTTTCCTCCCTCCCTAATGTTCTCCCATGCCCCTTCCCCAGTCCACTGATAGGGAAGGACCTCCTCCCTTTCCATCTGACCTTAGCCTATCAGGTCTCATCATTGTCTTTAATAGTCTTCCTCTGTGGCCTAGTAAGGCTCCCCTCTCTTAAGGGGAGGTGATCAAAGAGCCAGCCACTGAGTTCATGTCAGAGACAGCTCCTGTTCACCTTAATAGGGAACCCACTTGGAGAATAAGCTGCTATGGGATACATTTATGCAGGGGTTCTAAGTTATCTCCAGGAATGGTCCTTGGTTGTAGTATCAGTCTAGAAAAGACACCTAGGCCCAGGTAATTTGGTTCTCTTGTTCTCCTTGTGGAGCTCCAGAACCTTCCAGGTCTTTCTGTCTCCCCCTACTTTCATAAGATTCCCTGCACTCTGCTCAAAGTTTGGCTGTGAGTCTCAACATCTACTTTAATACCCTACTGGGTAGACTCTTTCAGAGGCCCGCTGTGGCAGGCTATTTTCTTGTTCCTTATTTTCACCTTCTTCTGATGTCTATCCCGTTTGCCTTTCTGAATGAAGACTGAGCATATTACCCAAGGTCCTCCTTCTTGCTTAACTTCCTTAGCCGTCAGATTTTAGTATGATTATCCTATATTATATGTTCAATATCCACTTATAAGTGAGTATATTCCATGTGTGTTTTTCTACTTTTGGGATACCTCATTCAGGATGATCTTTTCTAAATCCCACCATTTGTCTGCAAATTTCATGATTTCCTTGTTTTTAATTGCTGAGTAGTATTCCATTGAGTAAATGTACCACAATTTCTGTATCTATTCCTAAATAGAGGGACATCTGGGTTGTTTCCAGATTCTGGCTATGATGAATAAAACTGCTATGAACATGGTTGAGCTAATGTCCCTGTTGTATACTTGAGCATATTTTGGATATATATCTAGGAGTGGTATAGCTAGATCTTGAAGTAGCACTAGTCCTAATTATCTGAGAAATTTCCAAGTTGATTTCAAAAGTGGTTGTACAAGTTCACATTCCCACAAGCAATGGAGGAGGATTCCCCTTTCTCCAAATGCTCTCCAGCATGTGTTATCACTTGAGTTTTGATCTTAGCCATTCTGCTGTGTGTAAGGTGAAATTTCAGGGTCATTCTAATTTTCATTTCCCTGATGACTAGAGATGTTGAGCATTTCTTTAAGTGTTTCTCTGCCATTTGATATTCTTCTATTGAGAATTCTCTGTTTAAGTCTGTACCCCATTCTTTAATTGGATTACTTGGTTTATTGCTGTTTAACTTCTTGAATTCTTTATATATTCTGGATATTTGCCCACTGTCAGATATAAGATTGGTGAAGATCCTTTCCCAATCTGTAGGCTGTCGTTTTGTTCTGTCGACAATGCTCTTTGCTTTACAGAAACTTTTCAGTTTCATGAGGCTACATTTGTTGATTGTTGATCTTAAAGTCTGTGCTGTTGGTGTTGTGATCAGGAAGTTGTCTCCTGTGCCAGTGAGTTCAAGGATCTTCCTTACTTTTCTTCTAACAGGTTATTAATGTGTCTGGTTTTATATTGAGGTCTTTGATCCACTTGAACTTCAGTTTTGTGCAGGGTGATGAAAATGGATCTATTTGCATTTTCTTATATGTAATATCCAGTTAGGCCAGCACGATTTGTTGAAGATGTTATCTTTTTTCCATTGTATGGTTTTGGCATCTTTGTCAAAAATCAGGTGTCCATAAGTGTGTGGGTTTATTTCTGGGCCTACTTTTCTATTCCATTGATCCACCCGTCAGTTTCTATGCCAGCACTATGCAGTTTTTATTACTGTTGCTCTATATTACAGCTTGAGATCAGGGATGGAGATACCTCCAGAAGATCTTTTATTGTAGAGGATTGCTTTAGCAATTCTGGGTTTCTTGTTATTCCATATGAAGTTGAGAATTTTTCTTTCAAAAAGAAATTCTGTAAAGAATTGTGTTGGTAATTTGATGGGAATTGCATTGAATCTGTAAATTGCTTTTGGTAAGATGGACATTTTTACTATGTTAATCCTGCCAAGCCATAAGCATGGGAGGGAGATCTTTTTATTTTTTGATATCTTCTGTTTCTTTCTTCAGAGACTGAAAGTTTTTTTTCATACAGGTCTTTCAAAGGACTCTTGAATTCATATGAATGTTGGCTCTTGCCTGATTAAGAAAGAAACAAAAGTGTATGCATATGAACATGCGTGTTTATAAGTACATATATATTTGTAACTATTTAGGTTCTAAAATAAATTTAACATAAAGTAATGAATTAAAATTAGTATTAAATAAATATAAATGCTACTATATATGTGTGTATGTATATATATATGTATATATATATATAAAATCAAAATGTTCCACTGCAATTCATAAATATATGTGGATACTGTAGATACATTGTTGATAAAAATTACTTGTCGATACTAAATTTGTAATTAGGCACATCTTATAATTCAATGCTTAAAAATGTAAATGCAGAAAACTAAAATATACTGAACTAGAAAATGAATATTAACATACATATTGACAGAACAGTCATCTTCTCATTATTTGCCTTCTGAAACTACCTATATGTTGTCTAGTCTTTTTGAGACCAAAGGATCATACCTAAACCTGAATTAAACTAGCCTTGGCCATGCATCTCTTTATTAACAGTTGACACTCAGTCTCTGTCTCCATGCTTTGACCATGCTTCTTCCTGTTGCTATATTTGAATATGCAGATATCTTGTCATTTTAAACTGTCACTCAAATTCTCATTTGAATGAGTTCTCTATAATTTCTAGGTTAACTTTCCTTTTGAATAATACTACTGTTGTAGATGATTTTTTTCTTTACTCTTGTACATATGAGATTATCTTTTTATTTCACCATCTTTTATCTGTAATGTATTTTCAAAAAATTTGTGCACATTTATTGCATAATTGTTCAAGGAATTTTAATCACTTGTATATTTGTATTTAATCATTTATAAGTATTCAGACATGACCCTAGGGTTGGAGCTATAGCAATGCATGACATGGTGCTTTTCTGTGCACTGGAAGCTGATACAGTACAAATCCTACGATGTGAAAATATGGTATGGAAATAAACAAAGGAATTCCGGAAGGTGGAATGAGATATTTGCTTTGTATGGTATAGTTATGTAATGCAACTCTTGAGTAACACAGCATTTAACCAGATCACTTAAATGATTCAGTGAGTAGTTTTCCTTTCTTCTTCATAATTCCAGGATGTATGGAAAAATCTATACAAAGATATATGAAACAATGTAAGGAAGAAAGTTCCTGTGGAATGTAGGATACTTGAAGGATGAGAGTTTTTTGAGTAAATTATAGGAAGTAGGTGAAGTCAAAAGTATCAGAAGTATAGGACAAATACAACAAACTTAGTAACAGAATTTAATTGCAGCTTTCCTCTAACTGTATACACATAGTGTGTATCTACTTTTAAGTGACTTGTGAAGTGCAGCTTTCTAGAACACAAAAAAGAACCATATTCTTAAAAAAAATCAACAGAATTATATTTTTGCTGAGTGGGACACCTCACACCTTTAATCCCCAGTGCATGTGAGTTTGAGGTGAGCCTGGTCTACAGAAAAAGTTCCAGGATAGCCAGGAAGGGCTACTCAGAAAGACCCTTTCTCAGAAAACCAAAAGAAGAAGGAAGAGGGAGAAGGAAGAGGAGGAAGAGGAGGAGGAAGAGGAGGAGAAGGAGGTGGTGGAGGAGGAAAGGATATGTTTATCTTTACACTTCACAAACAACTGTAGATGTCCAGAGGTCACAATGTATTACTTGACTAGGTGCGTTTTCTGTTCTTTAATTTTTTTATTTTTATTGATTTCTTTGTATTGTTGTTATATTAACCCTACCTGTCTATAAAATGTATCATAAAAACTGAATTAGTAATTTGGTATAACTGTTGTAAGCTGTCTTGGTTACCTAAAGGGTCAAAGAAGCCGGCCACCGTTCTCAAGTCACGCGGAACTGGTACTCTTTACTCTTAGTGTGCTATTATTAGAAAGTGAATTGTCACAACTTTCAGTTCTATATGTATTGCTGCATTAAATTTAGACAAGAGATTATTTGTCACAATTATTTCATGAAATTATTTATTATAAATTAGCAAGATAAAAAGATTATTTGAAACTTATGTTTATTACTAGTTGATCTCTAACTATGATGGTTAGGTGATTCATTAGTTATTAATTCTCAAGTTATTTCATGTCTCAAATACTGATACATTCTGTTACACATTAAGTTAAGGATATCAACTATATTTTAAAGTATTTTTAAGTTTACACTACACATTTGATTGATTTGAGGCTTGGTTGGTGACTCTTCTCTGGAGCACACTATGAAATTAAATTCTTGATATTTTTGTAGCCTATTTTTCTCCTCAATATGAACTCTATAACTGGTTTGGATTGAGAATTTGTAGCTTTATATATTCCTACATGGAATTATATCTACATGGATGGAATTAAGATGGTCTTTTGAGTATGCATGCTGGGACTGTAGATGCCAGCCATGAGGTAGAGATGTTCAAATGCTGACTGATAAGCCCCCTGATACAGATTGACCTTAAGTAGAAATAGATAGTCTGCCTCACGCTTAATCACAGGCTTTACAGGCTTTAGCCAGTGGCTGGTTATGCCCATAGTAATACAGATTCTCCCTCTCTCTCTCCCTCCAACCTCTCTCCTCTCTCTTTCTCTCTCTTATCTATTTTCTCTATTCAGCTATGCTTCACACAAAGGTCACTTTCATTGAAGGAAAGCCCTTTTTGCCTTTTTGCATTTGTAAATTTTCTCTTCTCTATTGTCCAAAAACAACTCAAATCTCATACATAAACTAAAAAAAAAAAAAAATCCCATTCACTAAAACTGTGTTCTGCACCTACTCCTAAATTTGCATAAAAAATCACAACATTGGTGCTTTCCCCATGTGTGTAGGTACACAGTCTCCACAGGATGTCATTTATATATTCAAAGAATGTAATAATTAAAAATAATATGCATGTGTACTTACTAAGAACAAATTATACACACGAAACTAACCAGGCACAAGACAAAACGAGAGTGTTGGCAAAGGCAGAAACCTCCCCAACTCTTTAGCAAGCTATAATCCATCGTTCAGAAATATGCCCTCCTACCTCATATTTATCTCTTTCCTGTGGATTTATTTACTCTTTTGATGTGCATAAGCTTTTTAAACTCAGGGTGACCTCATCTGTCTGGTTTGATTTTATTGTCTGATTTTATTTTGTGTGGTCATGTTAATCATCTGTAACTGAATGATGTCAAGAAATCTTTCTCTGCTCTTTTATTCTCATAGTTATAACAATGCAGATCTTACACTTGACTTTCTAATCCACTTGACACTCTTTTATGTTAAATGACAGAAGTGACAAGATGTGAGTTACTTCATTCTTGGTATAAATTAAGTTTTCCCAACATTATTTATTGAAGAAATTTTCCTCTACCCTTTGAGTGTCCTTGGCACCTTTGTCAAAACAAATTATTCATAAATATGAGGATTATTTGATAGATATTCTGGTGTTCTGATATATGCATTTTTCTATTCCTGTTTTCTAATAACTTCTTAATGTCAGAAATATGTATGGAATTCAAAAAACTCATTGTAAGAGAACAAATAACCTAATTGAACAAAATGAGCAAAAGACCCAGAAGATAATTCCTGAGTGAAGATATTCACACAGAAAACAGTTATACACAGAAGTATTGGTCAAAAATAATAGAAATGCAAATTAAAACCATAATGAGATGTTGACTTACATCTGTTACAATGACAATTATCAAAAAGATAAGGAGTAACAAATGGTATGGCGAAAGATGCAAATGATTACAGCCATTGAAGAAAACAGGTTGATTTTTTTATTTTATAAAATGATAAGTAAAACTTCAAATAATTCACCAATTTCACTCTCAGGTTACATATGCATATATACGTATACTCAAAATATAAGATAGAATTTGTTATCTCAGAAAGTTCTTTGCATGCCCATACATTTTCTCAAATTCTAAACAATAAGCCTAAGTGTCGATCAACACATAGAAACAGAAAAAGAAACTGTGATATGCACATAAAATAGAATACTACACTGTTTTAAAAAGTGGCAACTTTAGTTCTTTGAGATGGTATTACAAAACTGGAAGGCTATTATGCTAAGTGAAATAAACTGTGCATAGAACAAATATTGCATGATTTCAATTTTCGGTGTGTTCAAAGTGTTAAAGTTATAGAAGCAGTGATTACTCGGGTGATTTCTAGATCATAACAAGAACCAATGAGCATGTGTCCTAAGGCTTTGAGTGCTGTGGAGAAACACCATGACCAAGAACACCTGGGGGAAGAGAGCTTTGTTTGTAATTTACAACTCTTCTGAGGGTTTTTTTTTTAATTTTTATTTTTTATATTAATTACACTTTATTCACTTTGTATCCCAGCTGTAACCCCCTCTCTCATTCCCTCTGAATCCCACCCTCCCTCCTCTCCTTTCCTCTCCCCTCTTCCCATGCTCCTCCCCAAGTTCCTCTTCCCCTTCCCTCTGATCCTAGCCTATCAGGTCTCATCAGGACTGGCTGCATTGTTTTCCTCTGTGGCCTGGTAAGGCTGCTGCCCCCTCAGGGGAAGTTGATCAAAGAATCAGCCACTGATTTCAGGTCAGAGATAGCCCCTTATTAGGGTAGGGATAGTTCCTAGGGAACCCACTTGGACACTGAGCTGCCATGAGCTACATCTGTGGAGGGGTTCTAGGTTATCTCCATGCATGTCCCTTGGTTAGAGTATCAGTCTCAGAAAAGACCCCTGGGCCCAGATTTTTTGGTTCTGTTGCTCTCCTTGTGGAGCTCCTGTCCCCTCCAGGTCTTCCTATCTCCTCCTCCCTGGCCCTGTCTTTCATAAGATTCCATACACTCTGCCAAAAGTTTGGCTATGAGCCTCAGCATCTGCTTTGATACCCTGCTGGGTGGAGTCTCTCAGAGGCCCTCTGTGGTAGGTTCCTGTCCTGTTCCCTGTTTTCTCCCTCTTCCGACGTCTGTCCCTTTTGCCTTTCTGAGTGAGAATTGCTCATCTTAGCCAGGGTTCTCCTTCTTGTTTAGCTCCTTTAGGTGTACAGATTTTAGTATGTTTATCCTATATTATATGTCTAATATCCACTTATAAGTGAGTATACCATGTGTGTCTTTCTGCTTCTGGGTCACCCCGCTCAGGATGATCTTTTCTAGTTGCTGACAGTGAAGGATTCTGAGACTGAGAAAAGTGTTTTGCAGCAGCCAAGTCAGTGTTTCATCACACGTTGCAACTTTCTTCTTGCTACAGAACCGTTGAATAATTTGACTTAGGCTGCTGGTTTTGTTTTCTAGTTTCTGATACCGAAACTACAGAAATTATAGTATCTAGAGAATTGGACTTTCAGCCTGATTTTAGAGTTTCTAACATCTTTAGTTCACACAGTGCTCCACTGTGTCTTCTCTTTCTTAGCATTGACCTTCTGTTACACACCAAATTTCATCTGGATTCAAGATAAAGATAGTGTCCCCATGCATTGTTTTAAAGCCCTTATGATTTACAGCATATATTTTGCTAATGTCTCATGCTTTAGGCTACTTGTCATTGAATAATGTTATATTTTATATTGGATGACATTTTTAACACCCTAGTGAACTTGAAACTGCCTTAGAGGAACAGCTGGGTGCATTTCCTTAAGTAAACACACATTCTGTTTTAAATTGCCAGTATCTGTCTTATTAATAGACTTTAAGGACTATGAGAATTTTGACATTGAGGTTACCTCTCTAGTCGCTTCTGACTCATTCATACCATTTTTCTTCTCACACTTGAATAGTGTCTTTCTATTCATTTTTGTGTTAGTTAAAAAGAGTCCTAGCCTCTTTTACTTGTACTACCAGATTAAACTATTTTGACACTTTGTTTAATAACTAAATATAAATTAAATTAAAATGTCAGAATGTGATATTTATAAATGCCTAAAACTATATTGTAATATTTGTTTGTACATAATCAATTACTTCTAAATAATAAAAGCTATCTCACAATTAAAACAAAAATAGAAAATCACAAAATATTTTGGAGAATACATTCAGACAATATATTTCAAAGAAATGTTTAGAGGAATCTTAAAAATATTTAAATTGTATCCTGATATCTTAAAAATGATAGCGCCAAATTTAAAGAATGCATTAGAAATAATAATAAATCAATTTGATGGCTTTTTTTGAAGAACTTCTTAAAATTTAATCCTTAAACAATTTACCAGTTTCTGGTTAAATCAAAATGTCTATATTATTGCTTCATTGTGGCTCAAAAACTAAAGGCTTGATAACTCATTTATAGTTTAACTTGATTTTCTACATTTTATTTTCTCCAACCTCATCCAAGGTTGGCTCTGTGGCTCAGCTTCATTATTCCCTAAATCAATTTTGCATCAGTTAGAGAAACAAATTGTTTATTTCTTCACAGATTTGTAGCTATTAATCTAAGCAGTAACTCAGTGATTGATTTTTCTTCAGACCTCAACATCTGAAAGACGTAGATGGGCATGAATAAATTGAACCAAGTCCAGTATCTACTACCTGAACTATGAAAGTTAAGACTGTATGCCATATATAATAAATCATTGTCCCTAGCTTATTCAGTAGTGCTGAAATCTGGGACTGTAATTAAGATAGAAATATAATTTCACTGGCTTCATTCTTACTCTATTTTCATTATCATTTCGATATTCCCACTACTCTGCACTGTTATCAACAGAAAATTCTTGAGTTATGAATAAAAATGACCTTATTTTCAAAGCATTTAAAATCATTGTAGGTGAAAGCTTTTCGAGGGCTTCCAGTGCTTCAAATATGAGGCTGTAGAATCTCTTTCAATAACTAAGACTGGAGACTAAATCGACCTGAAATGTTAGAGTTAACCATTGGCATAATTCCAACCTAAAAGCTTAAAAAGTGGAAAGAAACCACTGGAATCAAGCAAAAGCTCGAAAATGTTTTGACATCACAATACATTCTTTTTAAAATTAATTTATGTCCAACTTAAGCAGTTTCCTCTCCCTCCTCCCCTCCCAGGCCTTAGTCCCACCTTTCCTCACCTCATCCACACCTCCTCCCTTTCTCTTCAGAACATGGGAGGCCTTCTTGGAGGCCATGCAACTAGCCTTGCATGACAAGTTTCAGTAAGATGAAGAACATTTATTGAGGCTAGAAGAGGCAGACCAGTACAGGGAAGTGATCCCAAAGGCAGGTTGTGCAGTCAGAGACAGCTCCTGTTTCTGTTGTTAGGAGTCATACATGAAGACCAAGCTGTGAAACCACCCTACTTCCCTCTTCTCCATGCTCTCTCAGAAAAAGGGAACTCCCACCTATCCATCCCAGCATATCAAGTCATATCAGGACTGAACACATCCTCTACTACAGTGGTCTGGCCAGGAAGACCCACCAAGGGGAAGTGATTGCAAAGCATGCAAGAGAGTTTATTGTCAGAGTCAGCCCCCACTCCTCTTGTTATGGGACCCAGAGGAAGACCTAACTCTCCTTTGTGTTCATATGTGTAGGAGGCCTAGGTCTAGTCCATACATGGTCCTTGGTTGGTGTTTCTGTCTCTGCAACTGCCCCTGGACCCAGGTTAGTTGGCTAGTTGGTCTTCTTGATGGAGATCCTGTTCCTTCTTAGTCCTTCTATTCTTCCTCCCACTCTTCCACAAGGCTCCCTGCTCTCCACCCAATGTTTGGTTGTGAGTCTCAGCATCTGTTTCAATCTGCTGCTGGGTAGAGCCTCTCAACAGACAGCCGTGCTGTATGCAGGCATAGCAGAGTGTCTTTAGTAGTGTTAGTGTTGGCTTTTCCCCTTGGTATCACCAGACCTCGGTGGTCAAGTTTTCCCTCGAGCTCTGCTCTATCTTCATCCCCGCACATCTTGTAAGCAGGAAAAATTTGGGGTCAAAGTTTCTGTAGGTGGATTGGTGCTCCTCTCCCTCTACTTGGAATGCTGTCTGCTTAGAGGGAAGCCTCTTCAGTCTCCATGACCCTGCTAGCAGGGATGACTGCTAGAGTAACCCCCAAATTCTCCCAGAAGCCTACCCTCTCATAGTCTCCAGCCTGTCTCAGAGATGTGCCAGGCTGTGGTTTCTTTCCTCTCTTCAAGCCCTCTGTCTCCCTCATCCCCCTCCCCTACTGTCACCTGGTCAGACCCCACCCTCATTTCCCTAGGCAAACCCACTCATAATATGTTCCTTCTCTACCAGCATTGTCTTTCTTATTTCGCCTTCTCAGTGGGCACAACTTGTTATATAGCTTTTTTGAGCCGGTGAGTTGTATTATGGTTATCCTATACTATACAGCCAATATATGCTCAAAAGTGAGTACAAACTATGTGTGTCTTTCTGGGTCTGGGTTACCTTACTCAGAATGATCTTTTCTTATTTTTTGTTTTTTCCCTTTTGTATATAACATTTTATTCACTTTGTATCCCAGCTGTAGCCCCCTCCCTCATCCCATCCCAATCCCACCCACCCTCTCTCCTCCTATGCCCCTCCCCAAGTCTACTGTAGGTGAGGTCTTCATTCCCTACTATCTGACCCTAGTCTACCAGTTCTCATCAGGCCTAACCAGGCCTGCATTCTCTTCCTCTGTGGCCTGGTAAGGCTGCACCCTCCAGGGGAGGTGATCAGAGAGCCTGCCACTGAGTTTATGTCAGAGACAGTCCTGTTCCCCTTACTAGGGAGCTCATTTGGAGACTGAGCTCCCATGGGCTACACCTGTGCAGGGATTCTAGGTTATCTCCATAAATGGTCCTTGGTTGGAATATCAGTCTCAGAAAAGACCCCTGGGCCCAGAATTTTTGATTCTGTTGCTTCTGTCCCCTCAAGGTCTTTCTATCACCCCTTCTTTCAGAAGATATCCTGTAGTCTGCCCAAAGTTTGACTATGAGTCTCAGCATCTGCTTAGATACTCTGCCGGGTAGTCTTTTAGAGGCCCTCTGTGGTAGGCTCCTGTGCTGTTCCCTGTTTTTCCCTCTTCTGATGTCAGTCCTGTTTGCCTTTCTGAGTGAGGATTGATCACCTTACCCAGGGTCCTCCTTCTTGCTTAGCTTCCTTAGGAGTATGGGTTTTAGTGTGTTTATACTATATTATATGTCTAACCACCAGTTATGAGTGAGTATATACCGTGTGTGTCTTTCTGCTTCTGGGTTACTTCACTCAAGATGATCTTTTCTACTTCCCACCATTTATCTGCAAATTTCATGATTTCCTTGCTTTTAATAGCTGAATAGTATTCCATTGTGTAAATGTACCACAATTTCTTTATCCATTCCTCCTTTGAGGGACATCTGAGTTATTTCCAGATTCCGGCTATGATGAATAAAGCTGCTATGATCATGATTAAGCAAATATCCTTGTTGTATAGCTGAACATATTTTGGATATATGCCTAGGAGTGGTATAGCTACATTGAGGCAGTAGATCAATGTAATCAAATAGAAGAACCATAAATAAACCCAACACCTACTGATACTTGATTTTTTTACAAAGAAGCCAAAACCATACAATAGACAAAAGATCCATCTTCATCAAATGATACTGTTATAATTGGATGTCTACATGTAGAAAAATGCAAATAGATCCATATTAATCACCCTGCACAAAATGCAAATCCAAGTGGATCAAAGACCTCAACATAAAACCAGACATAATAAACGTGTTAGAAGAAAAAGTGGGGAAGAGCCTTAAACTCATTGGCACAGGAGGCAACTTCCTGAACAGAACAACAACAGCACAGGCTCTAAGATCAACAATCAATAAATGGGAACTTATGAAAATGAAAACTTTTTGTAAAGCAAAGGACAATGCAATCAGAGCAAAAAAGACAGCCTATACATTGGGAAAGGATCTTCACCCACCCTATATCTGACAGAGGGCTAATATATAAAGAACTCAAGAAGTTATACAGCAACAAATCAAGTAATCCAATTAAAAAATGGGATACAGAGCTAAACAGAGAATTCTCAATAGAGGGATATCAAACTGCAGAAAAACACTTAAAGAAATGCTCAACATCCTTAGTCATCAGGGAAATGCAAATCAAAATGACCCTGAGATTTCACCTTACACCCATCAGAATGGCTAAGACCAAAAACTCAAGTGACAACACATGCTGGAGAGGACGTGGAGAACGGGGAACCCTCCTCCACTGCTGGTGGGAATGTAAACTTGTACAACTATTTTGGAAATCAGTCTGGGGCTTTCTCAGAAAATGAGAATGATATTTTCTGGTTTCATCCACTTGCCTGCAAATTTCATGATTTCCTTGCTTTTAACAGCTGAATAGTATTCCATTGTGTAAATATGCCACAATTTCTTTATTTATTCTTCTGTTGAGAAACACGTGGGTTTTTTCCAGTTTCTATTACAAATAAAGCTGCTATGAACATAGTTGAGCAAATGTTCTTTATTTATGATAAAGCATCTTTTTGGTATATGCCTAGGAGTGGGTGGGTCTTGTGGTAGAGCAAGTCCTAGTTTTTTGAAAAACCTCCTAATTGATTTCCAAAGTGGTTGTACAACTTTACATCCCCACCAGCAATGGAGGAGGATTCCCCTTTCTCCACACCCTTTCCTACATGTGCTGTCACTTGAGTTTTTGATCTTGGCCATTCTGACAAGTGTTAGAATCTCAGAGTTGTTTTGATTTGCATTTCTCTGATAACTAAGAATGTTGAGCATTTCTTTAAGTGTTTCTCTGACATTCAATATTCCTCTATTGAGAATTCTTAATTTAGTTTTGTACCCCATTTTTAATTGGATTGTTTAGTTTTTGATGTTTAATTTCTTGAATACTTTATATATTTTGGATATGAACCCTTTGTTAGATGTAGGGTTGCTGAAAATGTTTTCCCAATCTGTAGGCTGTCGTTTTGTTCTATTGAAGGTGTCCTTTGCCTTATAGAAGCTTTGCAGTTTCATGAGGGCCCATTTCTTAATTGTTGACCTTAGAGCCTGAGCTCTTGGTCTTTTGTTCAGGAAGTTTTCTCCTGTGCCTGAATCTAAGGCTCTTCCTTATTTTTTCTTCCAATAGATTTAGTGTATCTGGTTTTTTGTTAAACCCTTTGATCCACTTGCACTTGAATTTTGTGCAGGGTGATAAATATGTACCTATTTGCATTTTTCTACATTTAGACATCCAGTTGGACAAGCACTATTTGTTGAAGATGCTACACTTTTTCCATTGTGTGGTTTTTGTTTTGGTCAAAAATCAAGTGTCCATAGATATTTGGATTTATTTTTGGGTCTCTAATTAGATTCCATTGATTCAACAATCCGTTTTTATGCCAATACCATTAGTTTTTAGTGACTGTTGCTTTGTAGTACAGCTTGAAATCAGGGATGGAGATGACTCCAGAAGTTCTTTTATCGTACTGGTTTGTTTCAGGTATTCTGTGTTTTTTGTTTTTCCATATGAAATTGAGAATTGTTCTATCAAGGTGTGTAAAGAATTGTATTGGTATTTTGATGGGAATTGCATTGAATCTGCACATTTTTACTATGTTAACTATACTGATCAACAAACATGGGACATCTTTCCATCTTCTGCTATCTTCTTCAATTTCTTTCTTTAGAGACTTGAAGTTCTTGTCATATAAGTCTTTCACTTGCTTGGTTAGTATTATAACAAGATACTTTATATTATTTTCAGCTATTGTGAATGTTGTTGCTCCCCTAATTTCTTTCTCATCCTTTTTGTCATTTGTACTATTTTTTTAATTAATATTGTATCCAGCCACTTTGCTAAAGCAGGTTATCAGCTGTAGGAGTTCACTGGTAGAAATTTTGGGATCACTTACATATACTATCATATCATCTGCAAATAGCAATACTTTGACTTCTGCCTTCCTGATTTATATCCCCTTGATCTCCTTTAGTTGTCTTATTGCTCTACCTAGAACTTCAAGTACTATATTGAAGAAATATAGAGAGAGTGGACAACTTGTCTTGTCCCTGATTTCAGGGGAATTGATTTAGTTTTCTCACCCTTTAACTTGATGTTGGCTATTGGCTTGCTAAATATGCCTTTATTGTGTTTAGATATGTGCCTTGTATCCACGGTCTCTCCAAGACTTTTAGCATGAAGCTTTTAACATGACATGGATTTTGTCAGAAGCTTCTTCAGTTTCTAATGAGATAATCATGTGGGTTTTGTCTTTTAATTTGTTTATGTGGTAAAATACATTGATGGATTTTTTGTATGCTGATCTGTCCCTGCATCCTTGGGATGAAGCCTACTTGATCGTGGTGGATGATATTTTGATGTATTCCTGGATTCAATTTGCAAATATTTTATTGGGTATTTTTGTGTTAATGTTCATAAGAGAAATGGGTCTGAATTGATTTTATGTTTGGTGTTTGTGTGGTTTATGTATCAGACTTCATAGAATGAGTCTGGCAATGTTCCTTCTGTGTCTATTTTGTGGAATAGTTTGAGGAGTATTGATATTAACTCTTTGAAAGTCTGGCCTTGGACATTTGATGGGGACAGGGAGGTTTTTAATGACTACTTTTATTTCCTCAGGGTTTATAGATCTATTTATATCGTTTACCTGATCTTGACTTAATATTCATAAGTGGTATCTATTAAAAAAATCATCCATTTCACTTAGCCTTTCAAATTTTGTGGTAAATAGGCTCTTGAAATATGACTGAATGCTTCTTTGGATATCCTTGGTGTCTGTTGTTATGTCCCCAATTCATTTCTAACTTTGATAATTTTGATGCTCTCCATCTGCCTTTTAGTTAGTTTGGCAAAGAATTTTTTTATCTTGTTGATTTTTGCAAAACAAAAGCAAAAACAGCCCTTTTATTTATTTATTTTTGTTGATTTAAGGCCTGAGTTTGATTATTTTCTACTATCTACTCCTCTTTTGTGCGTTTGCTTCCTTTTGTTCTAGAGCTTTCAGAAGAGCTGTTAAGTTGTTAGTATGTGATTTCTCCAATTTCTTTATGTAGGCGCTTACTGCTATGAACTTTCTTAGTATTGTTTTCATTTTGTCCAATAAATTTGGATATGTTGTGATTTAATTTTCATTGAATTCTAGAAGACTGATTTTTTTCTTTATTTCATCCCTAACCCAGTGGTCATTGAGTTTCCATGGGTTTGTAGGCTTTCTGTTGTTTCTGTTGTTTTTGAATTCCAGGTTTAATCTGTGGTGGTCTGAGAAGATACAAGGGATTATTTCATCTACTTGTATCTGTTGAGGCCTGTTATGTGGATCAAGTATATAGTCAAATTTGAAGAAGGATCCTTGAGATGCTGAGAAGAAGACATATTCTTTTGTGTTTGGATGAAATGTTCTGTAGATATCTGTTAGGCTCTTTTGATTCATGGTGTCGTTTAGTTTCATTATTTCTCTGTTTAGTTTCTGTATCATTGACACTGGTGAGAGTGGGTGGTGAGGTCACCCACTATTAATGTATGGGGTTGAATGTGTGATTTAAGCTTTAGTGATGTTTCTTTTACTAATGTTCAGAATTGAGATGTTATCTTGGTTGATTTCTCCTTTGTTGAGTATGTAGTTCCCTTCCTCATGTCTTTTGATTACTTTTGCTTGAAAGTCTATTTTATTAGATGTTAGAATAGCTACTCCTGCTTACTTCTTGGGTCTATTTCCTTGGAAAACCCTTTCCAGCCCTTTTCTATGAAGTAATGTCTATCTTTGTTGCTGAGATATATTTCATATACGCAGCAAAATGATGGATCCTGTTTTCGTATCCACTTTGTTAACCTTTGTCTTTTTATTGGGGAATTGAGTCCATTGATGTTGAGAGATATTAATGACCAGTGATTGTTTATTCCTATAATTTTTACATGGGTGGTAGTAGTGTGAGTGTGTGTGCATTCCTTCTTTTGCTGGTGTGGAATTATTTACTTTTGTGTTCTCTTGGATGTAGTTACCCTTGTTGTGTTGGAGTTTTCCTTCTATTATTCTCTGTAAGCCTGGGTTAGTGGAAAGATATTGTTTAAATTTGTTTTTCTCATGGAATATTTTGTTTTCTCTATCTATGGTGTTTGAAAATTTTGCTTTGTATATTATTCTGGGCTGGAATCTGTAGTCTCCTGGGCTCTGCAGAATATCTTTCCAGGCCCTTCTGGCTTTTCAAATCTGTGTTGAGAAGTCTGGTGTAATTCCAAAAAATTCTAATAGTTCTGCCCTTATATGTAAATTTTCTTATGATTTTGTTGAAGACATTTTCTGTGCCCAGAGCTGGCAATCTTCTCCTTCTTCTATTCCTACTATTCTTAGGTGTTCCAAATTTACTGCATGTTTTGTATTAGAAGCATCTTAGATTTAGTGTTTTTAGATTTAGCTTTTTTTGACTTATGTATTGATTTCTTCTATCATATCTTCTTTGCCTGAGACTCTCTCCTCCATCTCTTGTAGTCTGTTGGTGAATCTTGTGTCTGTAGTGCCCATTTTCTTTCTTAGGTATTTCATATCCAGGATTGCCTCAGACTGTTTCCTTTATTGCTTCTATTTCCCTTTTCAGGTGTTAACCAGTTTTATCCATTTCCTTGTCCTGTTTGCTTGTATTTTCCTGTATTTCTTTTTTTATTTTTTATTTTATTTTAATCACGGTTCATTCACTTTGTATCCCAGCCGTAGCACCACCATCTCCTGTATTTCTTTGAGGGATTTATTAATTTCCTGGTTAAAGGCCTCTATCATCATCGTGACATTAGATTTAAGTTTGTTCTCCTGAACTTCAGGAGATGTTAGGGTATGTATAGCTTGTTGTAGCAGGATAGGTGGGTCCTCGTGGTTCAGTATTATCCTGGGTTTTATTGAGTGTGTTCTTATGCTGTCCTCTAATCATCTGTTTGTCCCTGGTGTTGACAGGCTTGGCGGTCCCTGGTAGTCCCTGATGGTTGTCACTTTGGTACTTGCTATTGTCTGCCTCCTCTTTGCTGGCAGTCTCCCATGGTCTCTATCCCTGGGACTGCACATAGAGCTGACTGCAGATAGAGTTGGCATGTGGAGGTCATGGAAGAGACCTCAACTCTGCTGATGGTCTCCAATGGCTGCTGTCCCTGAGAACTCAGGCTGAGTTGGTGCTACGGAATTGGTGTGCTGAAGTCATGGAACAGACCTGTCCTCTGTGGTTTCCAATGGCTACTGTCCCTGAGACCACAGACTGAGCTAGTGCCCAGGATTTGGTGTGTGGAGGTCACAGAAGAGACTTCACTTCTGCTGGTGGTCTCCGATGGCCACTGTTCCTGAGACTACAGGCTGCGTGTAGGAACTAACTCACCTTGATTTTTAATAGTTGAGTAATACCACATTGTGTAAAACCACATTTTTTTCTACCCATTCTTCAATTGAGGGATATCTGAGTTATTTCCAGTTTCTGGTTACTACAAGTAAAGCTGCTATGAACATAGTTGAGTAAGTTTCCTTGTGTTATGGTGGAGCATCTTTTGGTTATATGCCCAGGAGTGGTATAGCTGGGTCTTAAGGTAGATCTATTCCTGATTTTCTGAGAAACCTCCGAATTGATTTCCAAAGTGGTTGAACAAGTTTGAGTGCCCACCAGCACAAGCTGCTTGAGTATTTTATCTTAGCCACTCTTACAGGTGTAAGATAGAATTTTAGAGTCATTTTGATTTGTCTGTCCCTCTCTCATTGCTAAGAATCAGGAACATTTCTTTAAGTGTTTCTAAGCATTTAGAGATTCCTCTGTTGAGCTCTGTGCCCCGTTTTAATTGAATTATTTGGATTGTTGATGTTTAGTTTCCTGAGTTCTTTTTTATTTTTAATATCAACCTTCTGTGGGATGTGTAGGTGGCTCAGCTGTTAAAGGCTAGGCTCAAAACCAAAAACATAAGAGATAGCTATATATTATTATTGTTTTCTAAGGATGATTGAGAGTTCTAAATTTTTTTTTACTCTCTAGACTAAATAATTTAAAAATTATAAAATTATTAGTAAGTAATGTCATTCAATAAATAATTATAAATAAGTATTATCTTTTTAATATTTAATATAAAAAGTCTGTCTCCAATTAAATCTAGCACTAAACTAACTGAAATTGCTGAGGTCCAGGTTTGAATTCTGTGTAGTTTGGGATATTTATTCTCTTCCTGAGAAATAAGTCATTGAAATAATTCTCCTGGACTGTCTCTGACATGAACTCAGTGGCTGGGTCTTTGATCACCTCCCCCTGGGCAGGGAGCAGCTTTACCAGGCCACAGAGGAAGACACTGCAGCTAGTCCTGATGAGACCTGATAGGCAAGATGGAAGGGGAAGAGGACCTCCCTTATCAGTGGACTTGGAGAGGGGCATGGGAGGAGATGATGGAAGGAGAGTTCAGTTGGGAGGGGATGAGGAAGGGGACACAGTTGGGATACAAAGTGAATAAACTGTAATTAATATAAAAATAATATTTAAAAAAGAAAAAAAGAAATAATTCTCCTGGGATATCTTTTGAGAAGGTCATGCTCCCATGATAGGAATGAAAGCAAGAGGAAGGTCATCTGGCCAGTTAGATTTATAATATCTCAATATGTATACATTTCATCTGATGCTCTTCCTGCATGTCTTGTGTCTGTGTGTATCTAAATGAAATTGAGGAAATATATATCTGGTTAAGAATTATTTGGTTTCACTTTAATTATTGAATACAGCATAATTCCATAAAGTTAACTTTCTTTCTGACTAGTGTCAAGTTTATGCAGTTAGAATTTAGTAGAACACAAAGTATCTACAACTGGAAAGAAGGGTTGCTTTTGAGGTATTATACCTGAAGGATCCATTATATTATTAGCAGGTTCTAGAAGTGGAGGTGGTTATAAAGGGTTAAACATAAATGCTCAGTGGTAGCAACTTAATCAGAATTCTAATTCATAGTTTAAAAACCTCAGATTTTCTTTCTCTGAGAAGTCACACAAAGGGCAGGCTTCATTTTCTAATTACCAACAATATGCTGTAATTCAGTCATCATTTTAGAATACTAAGTATATTGTAACACACACATCTTTAATAATGGAATACTTGTTATATTTATCATTTTTGTTAGTGGAAAATCTCCAGTGTTCTTGATCTACTTGTCCAATTTCTGACAAACTTAAAATTTCATCTTTGGTATTTCATCAGAACTCATCTCTTGTTTTCTTCTGACCATGAGCCTTGATTGAATACTTCTAAAGCACTGATTCTGACCTGTCCTGTTTTGTTTTGTTTTTCCAAATAATTTTAAAACTGTGCCAAAGAAGACCTACTTGTAGCCTGAGAGGTCATAGGCCTGAGAATGGAACCTCCTATAAGAATTTCTGAACCCACTGTATTTTCCTAACATCACTCTAAATACTTATTACTAATCATTGTTCTATTCCTAATGGACAAATTCTGATCTCACACCCCATCATAGTGGGTACATTGAGCTATTTTAACAGTAGAAGGAACCAATTTAAGAAAACCACAGATAGTCAAAACTCAGAGTTAACTAACCATGGGAGGCCCAGCCCCAGTTGATAACTTTTGAAATACAACCGCCATACCCAGGAAACATCAGAGAGGAAGGGGTGAGATGATTATAAGAGTAGGGGAACAAAAGTGTGTGCTGCAATACTGTGACTAATAGCTGTGACCAGGGAGGCTATAGCCATGATGCTTCAACAATATGGCTGTTTAAATGAGACCTGAGCAAGTACAGTAATAAATATGCTAATAAGGATGGAGAAATCTTCGGGTGCCCCACCCTAGTCAAAGATCGATGAGCAACTAAGTCATGCTGAGGGTGAGAGAAATGGCTTTCCTGGGAGGAGGCCTCTAATTTATTATCCAATACCAAGTGTTTAAACCTTGAAAAATACAAGCAGGCACTCTGAACAGACTCATATTGTATTGACATATTTATTCATTTATGTGTGTACTACAGTTTCTATTACTATGACAAAACACCATGATCAAAAGTAAGTTGGTGAGGAAAGGGTTTATTTGCCTTGCATTTCCAAATCATAGTCCATCCTCAGAGGAAGGAAATCAAGCAGGAATAGCACCTGGAGGGAGGAGCTGATGAGCAGGTCATGGAAGAGTGTAGTGTACTGGTTTGCTTCTCATGGCTTGCTTGGCATGCTTGCTTATCGAACATAAGACCATCAGCACAGGCATAGCATCACCTCCAATGAGCTGGGCATTCCCCTAGCAATCACTGATGCCCTACAGCTGGATATTATGTGGAGGCATTTTCTCAATTTAGGTTTCTTCCTTTCAAATGACTCTAGTTTGCACCAAGTTTACATAAAACTAGCCAGGACAATTGTCAGTTTGACACACAAACATATCACTTTTAAATCATAAACTTTTCTTTCATGTCCATTCCCAAGATCACATTAAAAATATAAGCAACTTTAAAAATCTCACAGTCTTTATACTTCGAACACATTAAAATTTCAGTTTCTTTAAAACAGCCAATCTCTTAAAATCCAGTCTTTTAAAATTCAAGCTTCATGGGCTCCTATGAAGTCAAAATAAATTAAATGCTTTCTTATTTCAAGAGGAAAGAACCAGAGCACAGTCACAATGAAATCAAAACAAAATTCTAAAAATGTAAATAACTCAAAGGTCCAATGTCTGGTGTTCATTCATACTCTTCTGGGCTTCTCCAAGGGTCTCGGTTCGTTTCTCTGGCTCTGGTCTCTGCAGCACATACAGCTTGTCTTCTGAGCTCTAACTGGTTCCACTTCACTGCTGCTACTGTTCTTGGCGGTCACCTCCTAGTACCGGCATTCCAAAATGCTGGAATCTTCTGCTACCACTGTCCTACACTTTCTCTTCTCTTCGTGGATCCAAGGTACAATTTATCTGCATGACCCCTTCAATCTTGAGCCTTTGTTACCGGTGAGGCTGCACCTTCAACAAATGGCCTCTCACCGTACCAAGCTTCAGCTTCTCTCCATGGCCCTTTTATGCCTTCAAAACTAGTACCACATTGGTGACTCTTCGACTACCAAGCTGGTTGCCAGCACAAGGTACAACCTTGGCCACCTCTGGAGCACAGCTTCTTTGCGCTGACTCTCAGGAAACATCTCTCAGAAGATTTAACCTCAGTGATGCTCATCTCTTATTAATCATGGCAATCGTAGCTTTTTTTTTAACTTAAGCCAACCAGCATCTTGTATCCTAGAAAGAAAAAGGGTTTGCTTTGTGGTTCTGGTATCTTGTTAATCATGGCTGATTCTTTAGCCTCAGCTAAGGAGAACCACAGGATCTTAATCCAAAATAACAAATGGCTCCAAGAGTCTTTACATTTCTCTCTGAAACTTTGCCATTCAGGCCTCTATCTTCTGTATTGCCCTCAATATTCTCATTTTCCAAGCTCCTAAAGAAGTAATCATCAAGCACTTGAGCCCTCAATGGCTTTTCTCACACAAAGCTCCAAAGTCCTCCAGAATCCTCCCCCATACAACATAGTCAGGCCTGTCACAGCAGTTTACCAATAATTCGCTTACCAACTTGTGTTAGCGAAGCTTTCTACTGCTGCAACGAAACACCATGACCAAAAAACAACTTGAGGAAGAAAAAGTTTATTGGGTTGCACTCCCACATTATAGTTCATCACTGATGGAAGCCAGAACAGGAATTCAAACAGGGCAGAATCCGGGAGGCAAGAGCTGTTGCAGAGGTTGTGGAAGGGTTCTCCTTACTGGTTTAGTCCTCATGGCTTCCTCAGCCTGCTTTCTTATAGAACCCCGGACCAACAGACCAGAGACAGCACCACTTACAATGGACTGGGCCCTTTCTAATCAACCAGCATTTAAGAAAATGCCCTACAGTTGGATTTTACGGAGCTATTTTTTCAGTTCCCCCCTTTCAGAGGACTCTAGCTTATGTCAAACAGACATAAAATGGTTCAGAACAATTTACACGTATATGTAACAAATTTATTTAAAAGAAGAGGAGGCCCCATGAATTTCAGATGCATGGGATAGGTAGAAAGAGAGAAAAGAAAGGAAAATTATGAAATTATGCTTTAATTAAATACCAAGATTTAAGCCAAAGAAGTACATGTGTTTTGTCACTACAATAATAAAAAATTTCAGTCCACTAAATAGTATTCCATCATTTTCCCAGAGTGTGTAGACTGAGTTGTTTAATATCTTATATGCATATTCTTTATTTTTCTGAAATTTGTACTTGAAGTTCCAAAAAATCAGTAATCATTATTTAAACTTTAAAAACAGCTACTCTACACAATGCTTAATTAGGCTTTTAGTAGAAGCTTTAGTACTTTGTTCATAATGGTAGCAGTATTGTGAGTATTAAAAATTCTTTATATTACAGTCATTCATTAATTACAAAGCATTCATTTTGCTTTGATGTGCAATCATCTTGCTATTTAATATAGTAGGTATTTTATCACAGGTAAGAAGGTTAAACATGCTAAATTTTATATAGTGCATGAATATTTTACAAATTATTCTATGCTTTAGGATTTGCCTATACCAGAACTACATTTAATTATTTCAGTTCCAATTTTATCAAAGAATTTTTTCAGGTTTTATGAAATAGCTGAAAGTTTTTCTTTCCTTTTTAAATATAACATAATTGCTAGGGCCTTTAAATTGTACATGAGCTTTTGTTGTCATGACAAAGGGCCTCCCAAGAATTGCCACAGGCCACATTTGTTGCTTTGCCCATTGCCAGAGAAATTTGATTCGTGATAAAGGTAGTTAATTACTTTGAACAATGAGCACAATCAGTCTAGTCAGTTGATCAAGCAACATGCATCTTATTAAACAGGATCTTAGATAAGATTGGAATCACAAAGAAAATTGATTAGTTGGTTTAGTGCATGTTCTAATTGATTAGTTGGTTTTGTGCTATGTCCTTGGATAGATAACTCATTTGTCACATGTGGAAAATTAATTTTGTTAACTTCATTCCTTGTAATAACAATCATTTTACCTTTGTCATGTTCTAGTAGAGTGTGAATATTTGTAATGTATTTCTACCAGTCACTCAGTAGAAACCTGAGTTGCTATGAGAATTTATACAGTTGCTAGAACCTAAATAGATAAACTCATAGTTATAGATGTCCATATGCACTTCTCACAAAAAATAAATAATGGAAAATTATTGTAGCTTTTAAATGACCTGTACAAATATGTTTTTGTGTAGCATATATAGAGAGAACAAACACAGTTAATAACTTTTAGCAATCTTACTTAAAATCATCCATTCCTCTTATATGCAAAATAAAGACTATGAAAATATGCTTTCCAAGCATGTACAGTTACATTGTTTATATTAAGCAATAAAATATTTCTAGTTCCTCAAAAGTTAAAACAACTAAATTATTTTATATTAATAAATTCATGGCCTGCTAGGTAAAAGTATTTGTCACAAAGACTAATGAACTAAGTTTTCAGTGCCATGTACTGACATGGTGGAAAGAGAGAACTGACTCCCAGAAGGTGTTTTCTAACCTTCACATGTGTGCTATGGCACATACACACACACACACACACACACACTCCCATATATGCACATAAATACATACATACATACAAATAGACACACATATATACATACACACATACAGAACTAGATAGAAAAATACATTTTTAAAAAGTAAACACAAGTATATGAAATGCTCTTAAATCAGCTTGAATATTGTTCAACTTCTATATCCATTCATAGCATTCCATTCCTGTGAACTTAACAAATTTCAGGTTATTGCTTTGCAGTTGACCCTGTGATCATTACTTATGTTCTGGATATGTACATACTACTGTGTTGTTGCTAAAATGTATAAGAAGTACAGAGTTACATAGAATTTTTATTGTATTTGCATTTTAAATAAGTGATGTAAGATTATGCACATTGTGTGAAAACACTGAACCATTTCGTATAAAAGACCTAAGCATCAGTGGATTTCAGTTTCGTATAGATGGAGGGACAATTGTATGTAAAATCAAGAATCATTCCACAATTTTTATAAGAGTTGGATACATATACAAAATCACTAAATGATAATTAAATGGATCTAGATTACAGTTACATAATTTTTGATAGATAAAATTTTGGGGCATATCTGTCTTAAAGATATGTGTTGAAAAAAGGGAAACAATGCAAAGCATGCTTATGTCAGGTAGGACTGCAGATAGTACCTAACTGTTGGAAGAATCCAAAATACAAGCTGTAGTAACATGATGTGGCTTAAACGCTATATGTGTCTGCAAAGAATGGAAAAATATCATCGTACCATTGTAATAACTGCCTGTAAAACAAAATTAGCAAGCATTCATGTTTGGAAACAAAATAGCAGTACAATAAATATAATAAAATTATGTTTTTATTTGTATATACATACACACAAAACTAAATTTGTATATAAACACACACATAGGATGCATGATGATTCCATATTATTATTTCTTTTTTAAAATTTATTTTTATTAATTACACTTTATTCACTTTGTATCCCCCCATAAGCCCCTCACTCCTTCCCTCCAAATCCCACCTTCCCTCCCCTTTCTCCATACATGCCCCTCCCCAACTCTATTGATAGGGGAGGTCTTCCTCTCCTTCTTTCTAATCCTAGTTTCTCAGCTCTCATCAGGAGTGGCTGCATAATAGGAGAGCCAATGTCTATGATTATGATGGATTCTGCTAGATCCTTTCAGATTTACTAAATGTCTTTCATGGATCTAGCCCAGGTATTTTTGTTGTTGTTGTTTTAAATAACAAAAGCTTTAAAGTCACAAGTACATTTAGCAAACATTTATTGAATTAAGATTTTTTTATACATCACTATTTGGTGATGGCAAAAGTAAATAAAGATAATCTCTGACCTCACAAAGTTTACAGAAATAAATTACATTATAGTTTATAGTTAATAAAGTGTCTTACTGGGTCTCAGGAGAATCAGAATATTTTCTGAAGTATTTTTAAAATCTGACAGACAGTTCGACTATCAATAAATGTAGTGGGGAGAACAAATAGTCTCAAGGATGGAAGGACATTGGGTGTGTTTAGATAATGATACTAATGAAAAAAGATTAGAATTCATATCAACTTAGCATTTCCCAGACTGTCTGTGCAGGAAATAAAATTATGATATTTAACTCAAGTAGGCACCAGACTTAGAAGGTCTTCAATAGTTTGACTAAAATACACAGTCTATTGGTAGTGATATTTTAGCTATGCCCAATTAAATACGAAGTATGTTTCTGAGAGTCTTGAGTAAATTTTTAAAATGTTTTCATAATCAAGTTATAAGGGATATTTTAATCTCCATTTTCTAGAATATGCCATTGACTCTCCCAGATGCACAATCAGTTCCATCAAGGTTGATGGTAGCTTCGGCTAGATATCCTTGACAATCAGTGTTATTATTAACAGATCTTAGAATGATAATAAAGCACATCTCTGTATATGCTTCTATCATGTATTCCTAGTGACACCTAGTTCATGAATGATCTGACTGAGCCAATCATTTTAAGAGTTTGAGTACACTGTTGAGACATACTGGAACTGAAGGAAGCAGTGCCTAATTGAATGAAGGGGGTCACTGGAGTGTCTTGGGCCAATCCCTCCCTATTTTATTCTCTGCTTTCTGGCTGCTATTAGGTGAACAATTTTCATCCACTATTCACTTCTGCCATAATATTCTTGTTTATCACAGTCCACAAAATATAATAAACACTGGCATAAGTGCTGAAACTCCTTAATCAATTAATCCAAACACACAATTTTGCTTTTAATTTGTTAGATCAAGTATTAGATACCATGACAGAAAGTCAGATTGATTTAGTACCTAAGTAAAACAAGAAAAACAAGGTATCCTTGGAAAGTGGGCTTGGGATATTTGCAGGCAAATGGATGGAAACTAGAAAAGATCATCCTGAGTGAGGTAACCCAGAAGCAGAAAGACACATGGTACATACTCACTTATAAGTGGATATTAGCCATATAAGATAGGGTAAACACACTAAAATCTATAGTCCTAAAGAAGCTAAACAACAAGGAGAATCCTAGGGAAGATGCTTAATCTTCATTCTGAAGAGGAAACAGGATAGACAAGGAACAGGGCAGGAGCCTAACACAGAGGACCTCTGAAAAATTCTTCCCAGCAGGGTATTGCAGCAGATATTGAGACTCATAGCCAAACTTTGGGAAGAGTGCAGAATCTTATGGAATCTGAGGGAGATGGAAAGACCTCAACGGGAGAGGAGCTCCACAAGAAGACCAACAGAACCAAAAAAAAAAAAAAAAAACAAACAAACAAAAAAAAAAAAACCATGGGCTCAGGGGTTCCTGCAGAGACTGATGAATCAACCAAGGATCATACATGGAGAGGACCTAGACCCCATGCTCAGATGTAGCCCATGGGGAGCTCAGCCTCTATGGGATTCCCTAGTAAGGGAATCAGGGGCTCTCTCTGACATGGACTCAGTGGCAACACTGGTGAGGTGGCCTATGTAGGCCACAGAGAAATAGGATCCAGCCAGTTCTGATGAGACCTGATAGGCTAGGGTCAGATAACAGGGGAGGAGGACCTCCCCTATCAGTGGGCTGGGGAAGGAACATGGGGTTGGGGAAATAAATTGTAATAAGTAACAATAATAAAGAAAAAGATTTTTAAAAAGAAAAACAAAAACAAAGTAAGTTTTGGATGCCAGGGGCTTTGGTATGCCTACACTTTACTCGCTGTCAGCAATCCTGAACTGGATTCTGGGACATTATGACTCTAGCAATTTAGGGATGTTAATATGACAGTAAAATTTCCAGTGATTGGAAAGCCGTAAGGAAAAAAAAAAAGGAATGACACAGTTTATCTTGGTAGATAAAATAATAGAGGCCAATAGCTCCAAGAAGACTAAAATAGAAAAAGGTGGTTAATATAAAAAGAAAATAAAAAAATCAAGATGAGATGGCAGAAACATGGTAGTGAATTAATAATAAGGATGAGAAGAACAATGGGGAGAAGGATGTTAGCAAAACTGAGTAGATAAGTTGATAGAGGAGAAAATTAAGACAATATAGGATAAGTGCAGAAGGGGGAAGACATGCATCAGAATATGAGTAAGGGGAACAGATATTTTCTGTTGAAATTATGTTTGATAAAAGAGAAATTAACAACTAACCAAGCAACATAAACAAGTGCCTTTATTTTTTTTAATGATGTCTCTAGGTGTTAGCTGCTGTAACTAATTCATTCAACAGTAAATGAAAGCTTATACAGTCCAGTTGCCTGTGGCCTGGAACCAGCAGTACATGAAGCTGAGATTTGGACTACACCAGAATCCTTTTTCATTCGCCCTTTACAGCATCCGTATGGCAGGCGCAGGATCTCCTGTGCTTATTTGAAGATAAGAATCAGGAAATTTATTACCAAAAATTAAGATTTTCTGCTTTATTTATCTCCATTTAAAGGGCTCCGAAATAGTATATATAGTTAGTATGTAAGTGATATATGTAATCATCTCTGAGACATTCTCCTTTATCCTCCATTTTAAATTGATCACCACACATTGATTTTATCTTTTAACCTGTTTTGTTTTGCTTTCCTTTTTTAATTAATTAATTTTTTATTAATTACAGCTTATTCACTTTGTATCCCAGCTGTAGCCCCCTCCCTTGTCCTCTCTCAATCCCACCCTTCCTCCCTCTACTTCTCCTATGCCCCTCCCCCAGTCTACCTATAAGGGAGGTCCTCCTCCCCTTCCATCGGACCCTAGTCTATCAGGTCTCATCAGGACTGGCTGAATTGTCTTCTTCTGTGGACTGGCAAGGCTGCTCCCTCACAATGGCCACAAAGAACATAATGTACCTTGGTATAACTCTACCCAAGCAAGTCAATGATGTATATGAAAAAAACAAAAAACAAAAAACAAAACACAACTTCTAGTCTCTGAAGAAAGAAATAGAAGAAATCAGAAGATGGAAAGATCTCCCATGCTCATGGCTTGGCAGAATTAACATAATAAAATGGCCATCTTAAAAGCAATCTACAGATTCAATGCAATTCCCATCAAGTTACCAACACAACTTTTTACAGACCATGAAAGAAAAATTCTCAACTTCATATGGAATAACAAGAAACCCAGATTTGCTAAAACAATCCTCTACAATAAAAGATCTTCTGGAGTTATCTCCATCCCTGATCTCAAGCTCTACTGTAGAGCAATAGTAATAAAAACTGTATGGTACTGGCATAGAAACCAACTGTTGGATCAATAGAACTGTTGAATCCAATAGAAGGCCCAGAAATGAACCCACACACTTATAAACACCTGATTTTTGATAAAGATGCCCAAACCATACAAAGGAAAAAAGAGAGCATCTTCAACAAATGGTGCTGGTCTAACTGAATATCTACACGTAGAGAAATGCAAATAGAACGATACTTATCACCCTGGACAAAACTAAAGTCCAAGTGAAGCAGAGACCTCAGCATAAAACCAGACACACTAAACCTGTCAGAGGAAAAAGTGGGGAAGAACCTAGAACTCACTGGCACAGGAGACAACTTCCTGAAGAGAACACCAATAGCACAGGCTCTAAGATCAACAATCAATAATTGGGACCTCATGAAACTGAAAACCTTCTGTAAAGCAAAGGACACTGTCATCATAAATAAACCACAGCCTACAGTTTGAGAAAGGATCTTCACCAACCTTACATCTGACAGAGGACTAATATACAGAATATATAAAGAACTCAAGAAGCTAAAAAGCAACAAATCAAGTAATCCAATTTAAAAATGTGGTACAGAGCTCAACAGAGAATTCTCTATAGAGGAACATCAAATATCAGAGAAACACTTAAAGAAATGCTCAACATCCTTAGTCATCAGGGAAATGCAAATCAAAATGACCCTGAGATTTCACCTTACACCCATCAGAATGGCTAATATCAAAATTCAAGTAACAACACATGCTGGAAAGCATGTGGAGAAATGGGAACCCTCCTCCATTACTGGTGGGAATGTAAACTTGAACAATCACTTTGGAAATCAATTTGGCACTTTCTCAGAAAATTAGGAATAGTGATA
>CM053750.1:27362246-27390941 GCA_028658305.1 Pachyuromys duprasi | reverse complement strand
AGTCTCCTGTGCCAATGAGTTCTAGGGTCTTTCCCACTTTTCCTTCTAACCGATTTAATGTGTCTGGTGTTATGTTGAGGTCTTTGATCCACTTGGACTTTAGTTTTGTGCAGGGTGATTGATATGGATCTATTTTCATTTTTCTGCACATACACATCCAGTTGGTCCAGCACCACTTGGTGAAGATGCTGTCTTTTTTCCATTGGATGGATTTGGCTTCTTTATAAAAAATCAAGTTTCCATAGGTGTGTGGGTTTATTTCTGGGTCTTATACTCGGTTCCATTGATCCACTATTCTTTTTCTATGCCAAAACCATACAATTTTTATAACTATTGCTCTGTACTACAGCTTGAGATCAGGGACGGAGATACCTCTAGATGATATGTTGTTGTACACAATCCTTTTGGAAATTCTGGGTTTTTTGTTTCTCCATATGAAGTCGAGAATTTTTCTTTCAAGGTCTGTAAAGAATTGTGTTGGTATTTTGATGGAAATAGTATTGAATCTGTAGATTGCTTTTGGCAGAATAGCCATTTTCACTATGTTAATCATACCAAGCCATGAGCATGGGAGATCTTTCCATTTTCTGATATTTTCTTCAATTTCTTTTTTCAGAGACTTCAAGGTTTTCTCAAACAGATTTGTCACTTGCTTGGTTAGAGTTACCTCAAGGTACTTTGTGTTATTAGTGGCTACTGTGAAGGGTGTTGTTTCCATAATTTCTTTCTTGGCCCTTTCGTTTTTAGTGTACAGGAGGGCTTTTGATTCTTTTGAATTTAGTTTGTATCCAGCCACATTGTTGAAGGTCTTTTTCAGTTGAAGGAGTTCTCTGGTTGAATTTTTGGGGTAGCTCATGTATACTAACATATCATCTGCAAATAGGGATACTGTGACCTCTTTCTTTCCAATTTGTATTCCCTTGACCTCCTTTAGTTGTCTTATTGCTCTAGCTAGGATTTTAAGTACTATGTTGAAGAGATTTGGAGACAGTGGGCAGCATTGCCTTGTCCCTGATTTCAGTGGGATTGATTTAAGTTTCTCTCCATTGAGTATGATGTGGGCTATAAACTTGCTGTATATTGCCTTTACTATGTTTAGGTATGTGCCTTGTATCCCTGATCTCTCCAAGACTTTAAACATGAATGGATGTTGGACTTTGTCGAATGCTTTTTCAGCATCTAGGGAGATGATCATGTGGTTTTTCTCCTTCAGTTTGTTTATATGGTGGATCACACTGATGGATTTCTGTATATTGAACCACCCTTGCATGCCTGGTCATGGTGGATGATAACTTTTATGTGTTCTTGGATTCGGTTTGCAAGTATTTTATTGAGTATTTTTGCATCAATGTTCATAAGAGAGATAGGTCTAAAGTTCTCTTTTTTTGTTGGATCTTTGTGTGGTTTAGGTATGAAAGTGACTGTGGCTTCATAGAGTGAGTTTTGTAATGTTCCTTCTGTTTCTAATTTGTGGAATAGTTTAGAGAGAATTGGAATTAGCACTTCTTTGAAGGTCTGGTAGAATTCTGCACTGGCCTAGGGCTTTTTTGGAAGGGAGACTGTTGATGACTGCTTCTAATTCCTTGGGGGATATAGATCTATTCAATTTTTCTACCTGATCTTGACTTAATTTAGGTAGATGGAATCTATAAAGAAAATCATCCATTTCATTTAGATTTTCAAATTTTGTGGCATATAGGTTTTTGTAGTAAGACCTAATAGTTGTTTGGATTTCCTCAGTGTCTGTTATGTCCCCCCTTTCATTTCTGATTTTGCAGATTTGGACAGTTTCTCTCTGCCTTTTTGTTAGTTTGGCTAAGGTATTGTCTATTTTGTTGATTTTCTCAAAGAACCAGTTCTTGGTTTCATTGATTCTTTGAATAGTTTTATTTGTTTCTAATTGATCGATTTCTGCCCTGAGTTTGATTATTTCCAGCTGCCTGCTCCTCTTGGGTGTATCTGCTTCTTTTTTTTTTCCTAGGGCTTTCAGTTGGGCCATTAATTTGCTTATATAAGATGTATCAAATTTCTTCTTGAAGGCACTTAGTGCTATGTACTTTCCTCTTAACACTGCCTTTGTTGTGTCCCATAGGTTTGGGTATGTTGTGTTTTCATTTTCATTGAATTCTAGGAAGTCTTTAATTTTGTTCTTTATTTCTTCCCAAACCAAGCCGTCATTGAGTAGCAAGTTGTTCAGTTTCCATGTATGTGTAGGCATTTTGCTGTTTCTGTTGTTGTTGAGGTCTTTCTTTAAGTTAGGAAAATTTTCTTCTATGATTTTCTTAAAAATATTCCAGGTCCTTGGAGCCTGGAATCTTCTTTTTCATCTATTCCTATTTTTCTTAGGTTTCATCTTTTCACGGCATCCTTGATTTCTTGGATGTTTTGTGTTTGAGACTGTTCTGATTTTAGTTTTTCTTTGAGTGAGGAATCAATTTCAGCAATTGTATCTTCAGCTCCTGAGATTCTCTTTTCCATCTTTTGTATTCTATTGGTGATGCTTTGTGGTTCCTGATCTTTTCTCTAAGTTTTCCAGTTCCAGCTTTTTCTCTGTGTTTTCTTTATAGATTCTAATTCAGTTTTCATGCTTTGCACCATATCCTTCATTTGATTGAAGGTGGCTCCTATTTTTGTATTTGCTTCCTCTCTATAGGTTTCTAATTGTTCCTCTACGTGGGCCATTATATTCTTTTGAATTTCTTTGAGAGATCTGTTCGTTTCCTCTTTTTGTTCTTGAATTAACTGGATAATCATAGCTTTAAATTCATTTTCCTGAGTTTCTGCTGAATTAAAATATCCATTAGTTTTCAGTGTTTCTGGTGGTGCCATGGTGTCCTGATTTTTGTTTTGTGAGTTCCTATGTTGACCTTTCATCATTGCTTATATATAATCTTCACTGTTTCTTACTCAAGTCTGAACTTTTGACATCGGAACCGTCTTATTCTGGTGTCTGTGGAATTCTTTAGGAAGATCAGTGGGGACCAGTGGTTTGAGAGTGTTTGTTGTTGCTTCAGTTGTTCCTGTTGCAGAATTGTAAGTGTGTGTGTGTGTGTGTGTGTGTGTGTGTGTGTGTGTGTGTGTGTGCGCCTGTGCGTGTGGATGCTGGTCCAGGGATGTTGGTCTTGAAAGGGACTGCTAGGGTGTGTAGCTACTTGGGATATATGGTTTGGAAGCAAGCACAGGAGGGGATGTGGATGCTAGTGTGGTTAGCAAGCACAGATTGCGGGCCTAATGTGCCTATGCAGGTTCCCTGAATACCAGGTGGTCTACAGTCTGTGGCAGGATCTGCAGGCTGAACTCTGAGGTCTGCAGCTGGCGCTGTGGGCGGGACACATATTCTGTTGTGGACTCTCTCTGCACAGCCCTGTGTTCTGCGCTGGAAGCCAGAAGTCCATCAGGATGCATTCTGCTCCCTGAGTTGGGAAGCACTATCAGCTTCCTCAGCTGCTATCACCTCAGACTAGGCTGTAGGGGAATGCCGGAGATCTGTGCTTGGAACATGCAGCACTGTGCTCCTTGAAAATTGCTGTGTGCACTGAGGCTGCCTCCTCTGCTTCACTGCTGGTTGGGGTACCTCCACTGCTGGCCTTCCTTCTGGCTGCAGTATCTCCCCCGCTTCCTCTGCTGCAGGCTTGGCTACATTTGCTGCTGCTTCTGCCCGTTATGGGGGAGTGACCTGGAATCAATTCCCAAGGAGAAGTCCAAGGAGATGTCTGAGGTTGACCTCTGTCCTATTGGACTCAGATCAGGTTTTGCCCCCTTCTTCCCTGGCTCCTTGTATGGTTGTTTTGGGTTCCACAGCCCCTTGATTCACCAATTCGGGACAGGGAAACCCAGGATCTGGTGCTCTGGGTCACACAGATCTGTCTGTGATGGGTAGCTGGTGCTCAGCAGGTCTCTGGGCTGGCAGCATGTGCGCCCACTGATCTAGGGGACCTTTTCCAGGGAGATCCTGGGTACCCTAACTCAGTCCCTGTTTGCTTCCTTCCCTGTGGGGTTTTCTCCTGACAGAAAAACCTAGACTCTTATGCCCTGGGGCTCACAGTTCTTCTGTGGTGGAGAGTTGGGTGTGCAACATGTCTTTGTGCTGGGGGTGGATCCTAGTTCAGAGATGGTGTGTGTGAGCCTGCCATTCTGAGAGATCTTTTCCCTGGGAAGGCTGAGTGACCTAGGTCAGTTCTGTTTCCTTCCCTCCCTGTGGGGTTTTCTTGCGACTGGGACTCCCACTCTCTGGTGTTTTTTGTGCCCACTGTTCAGACTGGGATGGTGATCAGGACATGCAGGCTTGTGATTCTGGAGACCAGACCGAGTGTCTGCGTGACTGGTGATCTCTTCTGGGTTCTGGATGGGTGTCCTGGGAGTGGACCAGGCCGGTTCCTGCACCTCAGGGCTTCCTCTTACCTGGGAAACAGGATAGCTGTTGTTTTAGGGCCCACAGTTCAGTCCCTTGGTCGCTGTACCGAAAAGGTTGTTCTGCAGCTCAGAAGCAGCATCCTCCTAGTGCCGCCATCTTGTTCTGCCCTCCCAACACCAACATCCTCCAGTTCTAACTGGATTACCACCCTTCTCTCGTTTAACATCCACTTTGTGTCCCTCAGATCTCAGGTTACATGTTATCTTCTCCGAATTCTTTCTTCATCCCCAGAACAAACGTTCCATTTTCAAACACTGTTATCATGCTCTGTGTTATTTCTGTGACAATTATTTAGCATCTGGTATTCCTGTTCTTTTAAGAACAGTATGAGAAAGAATCCTGTATTTTTACTTCATACCAAGACCCTGTATCCAACAGAATACTCAGTGACTAGTTTAATTAGCCACACATGATTAGAAATTTAGGCTGGATTTCAAATCTAGCCCCTCATTCACTAATGAACTTTCTTGGGGGATAGGAACTTGTCCCTACAAATTTGTTTGACAAGATTGTAATACATAATTTAATTGATAAGATACAGTTTATAAATATGATCATTATTACATGGGAGAAATTTAGAGTGATCTATCACCTGAAATTGTGAACCACTCGAATACTAAGTGATCGTTTTGTTGTGCTAAAGCTTATTACAGTCTGACAAATGGCAATTCTGATAATCGCTCAATGATCCAGGCATGAAAAGGCTACATCCAAGAAAGCAGACCTGCTAATGCACCACACTTCACTCCTGTCAGTCTTCAGTCTTCAGTATACACTTTCTCCCACACTATGCCATATTGGGATTCCCTTCTGTCATTAAGAAGGAAAGCTATATGTATTGCAGGAAATCTCAGCATTTCTATAATCCATGACTTTACTCTGATATATCTCATCAAGTCCCTTTATAAAATTCTTTATGAAAGACATATAGTAAAAAATTGATATAGCATAGTATATTATGAGGAGAGAAAGCTTAACTAAGTCATACATGTTGTGGGTGTAAGAAGCTGAGAGCATGACATTAATAAAAACTTAAGTTAGAGATTTAAATTTGAATCTGTAACAGCATGTTTTCTAATTTATATAGTAGTGAGAGTAATGGGCTTTTAAAGTAAAAAGAAATCTTGGTGCTCTGCATGGGACTCATGAAGCATTGGATGGATGACAGCCAGTGTCATAAGCCAGTAAGCACCTGACCTACCACTGTTGACCAATTAGGAACTGGTTTTCAAGTACACAGTGTGTCAACAGCAGATGCACTACATTTTCACAGAGGATGAACAAAATAATTGAAGAACTGAAAAGAGACTGAGTTAATTGCACTACAAAATAGTTTTTTTTTTTTTTGAAAATGCATGCAATCAATCCTTAGTCAGAAAGGCAAACAGGACGGACATCAGAAGAGGGAGAAAACAGACAACAGGACAGGAGTCTACTACAGAGGGCATCTGAAAGACTCTACCCAGCAAGGTATCAAAGCAGATGCTAAGAATCATAGCCAAACTTTGGGCAGAGCTCAGGGAATCTTAAGAAAGAAGGGGGAGATAGGAATACCTGGAGGGAATAGGAGTTCCACAAGAAGAACAACAGATCCAAAATATCTGGGCACAGGGGTCTTTTCTGAGACTGATACTCCAACCAAGGACCATTCATGGGAATAACCTAGAACCCTTGCACAGATGTAGCTCATGGCAGCTCAGTGTCCAAGTGGGTTCCCTAGTAATGGGAACAGGGACAGTCTCTGCTATGAACTCAATGATCTTTGATCACCTCCGCCTGATAGGGGAGCAGCCTTTCCAGCCTTACCAGCAGCAGACAATGCAGCCAGTCCTGATGAAACCTGATAGGTTTGGGTCAAAGGGAAGGGGAGGAGGACCTCCCCTATCAGGGGACTTGGGGAGGAGCATGAGAGGAGATAAGGGAGGAGAGTAGGATTGGGAGGTGATGAGGGAGGGGGCTACAGTGGGTATACAAAGTGAATAAACTGTAATTTATAAAAATATATATAAATGAAAAAGAGAAAGTGCATGTAATCTTTTTGAGGATGCTGTTGTTAATAAGAATTTTGAACTTTGTGTAAAAACCTGCATGATTTATGCACAGAAATTGTAGCATAAACCTTCTGCCATCTGTTTAGAACAGCAAGTGGGCAGGCAAATTTATCTCTGCTTGCACTGGAATATCATTCATTGTTAATTCCATTTTCTATTCTGTTTTCTATTCCTGCTGTGTGTATCTCCTCTTAATTTAAATTTTTGACAAACTAATTTACTAAATGGAATATTTTTTACAAGGAAAAAATATCATTATTCATTAAATAATATATTGTGTGATAAGACCAAGACTTCATTTATTGTTTCCTTGTTTATTATCTTTCTCTTAAGATAAATTTATTCCAATTGATGAATTTTTCTATAATTTATATGTATCAGTTTGTATAACATTTTAGTTAATATTTAGTGTTGCTCTTTTTTTTTTAGATATGTAAAAGTACCCTGTTTTTAGGTATCAGAGCCGTTATGATACCTAATAGGAAACCGTTTCCAAAGCTTATCTTTTGCTAAGAAAGCAGAACCATAGGACCACAATAAAATATATGGCAATCAATAGTCCTGATTGCATAGATGTATGAAACTTTCAAAAAATAAATAACAAATACTATTTTAAAGTTCTGATTAATTATAGAGAAATTTATAAAGAAGTATTTATCAACAACAAAACACCAGTATTTGAAGATGTTTGCTCATAACAACAAGTTGAGATTTTTAATTAATTAACTAATTAAATTATCTATCTATCTATCTATCTATCTATCTATCTATCTATCTATCTATCTATCTATCTATCTATTTGTCTCTGAGGTGTTGTCAAATTGTAGGCATTGGTTTCTCCTGAAAGGAAGCTAGGTTTAGGAAAGTTGTCAAGCTTAGAATTCCCTGCTTGTTTATTTTTCCTACAGATGTTACACTAAAATTTATGAAATGTTTTAAAATATATGTTCATTTACATTGGTAAAAACATACAATTGTTTACATTATCATATACCAGGGATTGTTCTCAATGATTACATATAAAAATCATTCCACAATTCCCATATTATCAATAATTATAAATAATCACACTACATCTAAGATGAGTAAGCTGAGGTCATAATTTACTTCTGAGATACAGCAATGTTGATAACAGTTGGGGATGCAGCCTCATCCCCAGGATATCCATCTTCCCACTATGCAAGCTTTACAGCACTTGAGCACCAAAGAGCTGTGAAGAGTGACAAGAAATGGCACTGTGTGCTGCCAGCACATAGTACTTTCTTAACTGCATCTTCCAGAAAAATGAAAAATAAGTTTGTAAGAAGCAAAGGAGGAGAGAGGAGTTGGATGGAGAAGATAAACAACAACAAAACTATAAGAGTAAGCGACCTATCTGGATAGACTACATGAAAGCCTGTGGATTTATGAACTAAAGAAAGCAGAGCCTGCCTTTAGGACAGATATCCAGGATATCTAGAAAATTTTGAGTTTATATACTGCGTATTCCAGTGTCTGAAGAATCTTTGGCTGTCCTAAAGATTCAGGCTGACAATGGAAATTATAAGGCTTCCTTCAGAGCAGATTGGGAAGTGATGTGGAGGCAAGATGTGCAAAAATGACTGTGGAGACTTGGTTGCTGTTTAGGTTGGTTTGAAGTGAAATTTTCCCAAATAATTAACAAGATTGGGGAAGTAAAGGGGTCATTCTACTCTGAGAAAGAAAATATGAGAATGGATTAATAATAAGACTCAGCTCACACTTAAATCTTTAAATTTTTCTTCCTCATTTCTTATTATACACAGTCTTTTTTTTTTTTTTTTTTTTTTTACAAAATTAAACATAATACTACAGGGGTTGGGAAATAGCTCCCTGGTAAAATGCTTGTTTTGCAAACATGAAGATCTGAGTTTACTCTCCAGTACCCCCCGAATAAGATATGGAGTTTGTGGTGTGCACTTGAAATTCCGGCAACAGAGAAGAGAAGGGAGGTTGCCAGACCTGCAAGCCAGGCATTTTAGCCTTCTTATAGAGTTCAATGTCATTGAGAGCTCTTGTCTCTAAAACAAGTGGTGTGAGATGCCTGAGGGCAATTCCCCAGGTTGACCTCTGGCCTCTACATACATGCACATTCACAAACATGCACACACATGCCCAACACACACACACACACACACACACACACACACACACACACACACCACTTTATAGTTCTCAAGAATTCCAGTTTTGGCTCTGTGAACAGAAATGTCAACTAGGTCTGTATCATTAATGCTAGGTCTGTGCCATTAATGCTCAGAAAAGCAGAATTTTGCAGGAAACATATTCTATATAGAATACCAAGGATCTGTTTTTGATGGAGTCATATTCAGTTCTGAACAGTAGCAAAGGTGTGATGATTACACTTACAGGACAGCATAGTCACACTCTATATCTGTTCCAACTGAAAATAACACTATGTACAAAATGGGAATATTAATGCATCAGGTTTTCATTAGTGCAAATGCTGAAGATCTGCATAAATGTAAACACATTCTATGAGAAATGGCACAGAGAAGTAATCAATTTAAGGTGTCAGAGTACCCAGAAATAAGATGGAAAGAGCTAAGTATAAATACCCCCTCCCTCAGCTTCTCCCAGTTCCATACTCCCTCCTCAAAGCACAATCATACCACAACTTTGTTTACTTATTTTTTCCTCAGAGCCATCATGTCCAGTTTGTCCTACTTATATATTCCTGGATGTGTAGCCATACTCTAGAGCATGGTTAACTTACTAAGTGCCCACACTATTAAAGAAAAATGACTCCACCACTTCCAGTAACTATCACTTACAAATAGCTATGTGTGAGAGTTTATGCCCATACCCCTTCTCCATGCTGGGCTTTGTTCTAGCCTGAGCTTGCACTAGTCTGATGTATGCTGTTATAACCAATGTAAGCTCCTGTGTGTGCTTGTCCTGCTGTGACTAGAAGATAATCTTTGCTTGTAATCATCCAATACTGCTGGCCTTTACAGCAAGTCTATCCCCTCTTCTATAACACTCATTCCATCTACTTTTTAATTAAAATTTTTTACATTAATTACATTTTATTAACATTGTATCCCAGATGTAGCCCCCTCCCTCATTCCCTCCCTATCCCCCCCTGCTGCCCTCCCTCCTCTCCTCCCATACTCCTCTCCAGGTCCACTGATAGGGGAGGTCCTCCTCCCCTTCCATCTTACCCTAGCTTATCAAGTCTCATCAGGACTGGCTTCAGTGCCCTCCTTTGTGGCCTGGTAAGGCTTCTCCTCCTTCAAGAGTCAGAGGGTGAGAGGATAGTCAAAGAGCCAGCCACTGAGTTCATGTCAGAGACAGTCCCTACTCCCCTTACTAAGAAACCCACTTGGATACTGAGCTGCCATCGGCTACATCTGAGCAGGGGTTCGAGGATATATCTATGAATCGACCTTGGTTGGAGTATAAGTCTCAGAAAAGACCACTGTTCCCAGATATTTTGGTTCTATTGCTCTTCTTCTGGAGCTCCTGTCATCTCCAGGTCTTCCTATCTTGCCCTTCTTTCATATGATTCCCAGCAGTCTGCCCAAAGTTTGGTTATGAGTTTTAGCCTCTCCTTTGATACACTGCTGGGTAGAGTCTTTCAGAGGCCCTTTGTGGTAGGCTCCTGTCCTATTGTTTTCTCCTTCTTCTAATGTCCATCCAGTTTGTTTTTCTAAGTGAGGATTGATCGTCTTACCCGGGGTCCTCCTTTTTCGTTAGCTTCTCTAGGTGTACAGATCTGGTGCTTTCTCAGACAATCAGGAATAATGCTACCTCAAAATCCACTATACCACTTCTAGGTATATATCTAAAATATATACCTCAAGTACACAACATGCTCAACCATGTTCATAACAGCTTTATTCGTAATAGCTAGAACTTGGAAACAATGCAGATGTCCATCAACTGAGAAATGGATACAGAAATTGTGGTACATTTACACGATGGAATACTACTCAGCAATTAAAAACAAGGAAATCATGAAATTTGCAGGCAAATGGTGGGATCTAGAAAGGATCATCCTGAGTGAGATATCCCAGAAGTAGAAAGACACACACGGTATATACTCACCTACAAGTGGATATTAGACCTACAATATAGGATAAAATTAGTAAAATCTATCCACTTTTGTATAATGATCCTTCAGCCTTGGGAGGACGGGTGTCACATTTAGGATGATAATTCCTCAGTGAGTTATTCTCTGCACTTAGAAAAATTGTGGATTTCTATTAACTACTTACTGTAAACAGAAGATTTTCTGATGAGGGTTGATAAATACATTAATCTATGGAATAACAAATAGTCATTAGGTGTCCACTTAGCAGAATGATAGCAACAAGTTTTTCTCAAGGCGCTATAACCTGTTAAGCCACAGGATTTTTCCCCTTTAGTGCTGCAAGATATGGGTTTTATGTTATGACTGGGCCTTACATTAATCAGAGAATGATTGTTTAATATTCATATCACTATGCACCAGTAGGTATGTCTTACCACTTAGGTCTCACAACTGGGAAAGAATGATGACTGCTTTTCTCCTTCAGCACTTACTATGCGTCCTACAGCTTGTAGCATGATGAAAGCTAGTCTTAGGGCTGACGCTTCCAGGTCAGTACCAGTTTCATATATCCGCGTTGCATGACTGAAGCATGTGGTATCTTTAGTAGCATCGTCTAACATGGGCAGCAGCCAGGAATGTATGGGTGCTTACTGGCCAACAACTCCAAAGCAGATACCTTATTGCTGGTATTTCCTTTGTATTTGTTAGCTTGTAGTGTCCAGTAGGGCCATTTTCAACCCTACAGTGTAATTCCAATTAACTTCTTTTTCTGTCTCTCTTCCTCCATATATGTGTCTGTGTGTTTGTTTGTGTGCATGCACACACACACATTTGACCTTATTTTATTTTATTGAGTGCTTCACAGCTTCTTGCAACATCTAACAAATTCTTTAATTAGATGCTTCAAAAAATCATTGGTATTTATGTCATGGTTTATGATAGATACAAGTTTATCCCTTCTCCATCTAATAGACCACAAACAACTTTAATTGCTTTGGGGTTTGTTTTCTTTTCTTAAAACATAACCAACTTCTTTGTAAGATTTGTAAGACAGCAAGTTTGTAACAATATTCCAAAATGGCAGTACATTTATAGGATGCTTATATGCATAGACCTATATTATGATGTTCTTACTTTCAAATCAGGACTTGGCCGATCAGTTAAAGAAGACTTCAGAGGTTTGAGAGTAGTAGACAAGGCTTGGTGTGTGACTACTAATCCTGTGGCACTAAATTTTTAAAATCCCACAGTTTTAAGAAATATACATTTTAAATTTCTGGTATATGAAGAAATTATCAGTTTTAAATTTAGTACTTATGTTTAACTTTTCATTATAAAATTAAAATGTAAAAAATGCTTAGTTTAATTTTAACTTGAAAAGTATGTTGACAAATATAAGTATTATGTTACCTTTAAAACAATAGTCTTACCCTATATATTATCAGGAGTCAAAATGCCATAAGATTGCTTGTTTTATTTTCAGCATGAATATATTTAAGTTATTCTAAACATTTCCATATTTTGCCTAGAATGCCATAGTGCCTGCCATGCAGTGTAACTGTTGGAAATACTTTAATAAAACCAACTACATATCTTCATTTAGAAGGTTTTGATTATATGTTCTATGTATTCTGTAGACTGAGTGATTGCATCTCTCCATCAAGAACCCTAACCCCATTGTGTTGGTGATGGCATTGGACCTTCAGAAAATAATAAGCATGGAGGGTGAAATGTGAACTGATATCCTTAAAAAAGAGACATCAGAATGACTCTTGATTCTTCATAATTTGAGGACAAATTAAAAATTAGCCACTAATTAAGCAGCACTTAACCTTTATTGTAATCTGAATCTGCTACCACCTTGGTCTTGGACTTCCTAGCATCCATGATATTGAGATTCAATTTGCAGTAATCACAAGCTGTTTAGGTCAAGACAACATCATGCTTTGTTGGTACTGTCAGATAGTCAAATAAAATATTTCCTCTGTCATTAACTTGTACATAATAAAATATTTAGAAAAGTAAATCTTGTTTTAATCCTTTAACAGAAGTATGCTCAGCAGCCTGGAAAGCCGAGAAGGTGCCATCCAAATTAGAAGATATCATTAGAGGAAGTAGAGAATCTCTGAGTTGAGCTTTGAAGAGTAGGAATTAAGGACAAACAGGGGTGGAAATAACTAAGGTAAAATTAGAAGATCTCTGGGAAGAAACATGGGAAACCTGTCAGAGACATGACAATCAAAACTGGGTAGAGAAAGGCCATGCTGACATGACAATTTCAGATGCAGTCTTGATAAATGTGTGTGGCCACTACAGAGCTGTCAGCAGGATGTGGCAACCATTCTTGCATATAATCCTCAGATATAGACTGTGGCACCATCATCAACAATGCTTTCAGGACGTTTTTGCTCACACTATATTTTTAAAATAATTTTTATTACTTTATATTAATTACAGATTATTTACTTTGTATCCCAGGTCTAACCCCCTCCCTCACTCCCTCCCAATCCCACCCTCCCTCTCTCATCTCCTCCCTACCCCTCTCTAAATCCACTGATAGGGGAGATCCTCCTCCCCTTCCATCTGACCCTAGCTTATCAGGTCTCTTCAGGACTGGCTGCCATGTCCTCCTCTGTGGTCTAGCAAGGCTGCCCCTCCCTCAGGAGTCAGGGGGTGGGAGGATAGTCAAAGAGCCAGCCACTGAGTTCATGTCAGAGACAGTCCCTGTTCCTCTTACTAGGGAAACCTATTTGGATGCTGAGCTGCCATGGGCTACCTCTGAGCAGGAGTTCTCAGACTTTTAATTTTTACTTTTATCTTCTTCCTAGATGGGGAAAGGCATTGGGCACATAAATTACTGTTCTGCTAAATGCTATCACACATTGTTATTAATGTGAGCTTCATAGATACCCATGAACCATGGCACTACAGTGGCTGCTCAGACTTTCAGGGTATTGTAAGTTATAATGCTGAACATACTGACTTTTGTGTGATAATATTATCAGAAGTGTCCCAAATGCTAGGGAGAGTTCTAACTTACTATAATTAATATATAACTGCCCAAACTTACTATAATCAATAGGTTTATTAATAAGTGTTTACAAATTTTGTGAAGTTTTAAACTGAATATTTCCTTAATTGATAACATGTAATTCCAAAATTATATATTCATGTTCAAACATTCATTACAATGCTAATTAAAAGATGAAAATCCCATGAAAAAAGTATTCAGAATTAATATTTATATTATTAACTTAAAAGAAAATAATGGAAATTTAAAGACTTGACTGTCTTGGACCCACTTTGTAGACAAGGCTTTTCCCAAACTCACAGAGATCCGCCTACCTCTGCCTCCCATAGTTCTGGGATTACAGGTGTGGGCCATTGCTCCCTGCTCAATACAAATTTTGCAATCATCTGCTGCTACTTCCTTATTACATATTGAAAATTAGGCTCATTTCAATGATTATATTTGGAAAAATATTTCAGGTTTAACACTATGGTTTTTCTTTGTAAGCTCATAACGAATTATCAAATGCTTCTGATTATTCAAAAATAATGAACACATACTGGACAGTGCATTATCACTGGGAAGAAAGACATATTTCTTTGAAGATGGTTGTTCATTAAATAGCTTATAGCCCAGTATAAGAAAAACAAGGTAAAACAAGATGCAATAGAAACAAAAATTAGATAATAAAGTAAAAAATAAATAAAATGCAATATATGTGTGAATGTTTCCAAAGGAGTTTTGTAAAAGTCTTAAAAAATAGTAAAAGTTATTGAGTGTTGAATAATAAAAAGGGTATTTCATCTAGAAATTTAAATATTTAAATATAATGTCTAAAGAATTGGGAAGACAGTAATAAGCCAAGCAATTAAAACATGATTTTAAGTAACTTAGTTAAAAAAGAAACAGCCATAGTAGTCAGATAAAATTCTCCCAAAATAGTAAAGTATTTAAAAAAAAGAGCAGCTGAATCATTTTTAATAATAACCAAATTGGTGAAGTATGATTTATTAGAAATCTTTAAAAATCCATTTTAAGATAATTTAATAAATGAATATAATAATATAAGTAGTAATTCTGATGCGGTTATTTAATTGAGCAGGCAACCCAGTGGCATACTGTGTGTAATAAGTTTGTTTTACTGGATGCTTATAAAAATGGAGGGAAAATCTTGTCCTGGAATTTTAGTTCTAAGCTGAAGAGTAGACTGAGTAGGAAAGAATGAAGCCCAAGAGCCACACCTTGTGCTGCGCAGAGGACGGAAGACACTAGACAACACAGCCGCGTGTGCCTGTAAGGGAGCAACTGAACAAGGTGTCCAGGGGCTGTAAGGGCAGGCTCTGTTTTCTGAACCACACTCAGATGGATATAATGTTCTCCTGTGAAGAGATGATATCAAAAACTGTGAATGATGAGGAACAAATGTTGAAAAAGTACTGGGGGTTACTGTTGAAAATTAGAAGAAGAGGGGCACCTAAAGGTCAGAAGAAATGCAGACCCTGGAAAGGAGATTACACTGCAGAGCACAATCCATTCTAAAGTTGAAAGCTGTCATTTCTAGAGGACACTTTTATTATTGTAACTTAGGCAAGAGCCTGAAGATGACAGCTAGTCTTTTGCATTTTTGATGTACAACAAAAGTAGTTTTAACTGACCGGAAGTTACAGGCATATTTCCAGATGCTAAGGTCTTACTTTTCTGAGGCGTTTTCCCACTGAGTACCCGCTTCCACATTCCAACAGCGTATTAGTGTATGACTGAACCTGCATATTACTGAGCCCTAGAGTTTAAATGATCCAAAGTAAATAAATCATGTAGTGTCTTATCTGCAGATGGCCAACCTAAATGGCAGCCTTCTGTGTTACATTGGACCAGCATTGCAGGAATGTAAGAGCATCATAATCTAGCTAGATGGTTTAGCACTTAGAAAGCTCAGGTGACACAAGGGTTATTTCCTAGTGTGGCTTAAGTATCAAATTTAGTTTATTATCATAATTATGAATTTTGATAGGTCTATGGGCTTGAGGGACAAGAATAAAAAGAAGCAGAAAAGGAGGAGGGAAGAAAGAAGAATACTTTTATTAAGGAGCAACAGAAAAAGGAATCATGCCATCTTGCTCTATTTACCACAATGTTTTGTGAATGGCTACGAGGTGGGAGTAGGCACCCCCACTCCCAGACTGAAATATTGGAATTCTTTTCTGCCTGTGACTCAGAACAGGCTTACAAAGAAAAACTACTGTATCTCATCTGGGATGGACAAACAAGGTCAGGACCATGTCATTCACGTTCTGGGCACTGCTCTGTGCTCCCAACTACCCATCATTTTATCACAGGGATGTTACTGAACATATTTGGTTAATCATAATTAACCAAAGGTACACAAAGCCACAGAAAAACCTTCTATCCTCCATAGAAAGAAATGTTTCACTTAACAAATTTTAATATGTACAACATTTTGTACTGAAGTAGTTCAATAGCACTAAGATTTGGAAATTAGACAAGCCTTTTATTTCAGGGTTCTTATTTTAAGTTTTCATTTTTGATTAATCCCCTATTAAATCTTTGGGGTGAGTGGAGGACAAGTAGAGTAAGAGGAAATGAGAAAAGATAAGGAAGAGCTACAATTCTACAAAAGATAGAATTAAATTTCTGAAGGTGCTAGATGTCCTTGATAATCTTGCTTATTAAGTGTTTAAGTAGAATAGCAGCAAACTGTTCTACTTACACTACAGCTTTTGCCTTTTGTCTATGTGACATCAAGCACTCATGGATGATTGGTTAACATTTTATATAGTGGCTAGAATTTCTAACAACCAGAATCTCTAATCACTAAAATTGCCAACAAAAGGCTTCAATGTTCATTCAAATTATGTCTTTAAAAATATTTGAGACTATTAACATATTTTTTCTGTATAAATACTCATAGAAAAGAATAAGTAATTATAAATGTTCACTAATAAGTAAATAAATAAAACCAAATAAAATTATGGTAGTCATTACTACAGTTAGTGAAGTTAATACTTATTAAAATATCAACCAACATTCAATTTCCATCCCATTTGTCCATCTAAACGAGCATTTATCATACCAACCTGGGTCCTCCTTCTTGTACATCTTCCCTAGGTGTATAGATTTCAGCATGACCTTCCTATCCTATAGGTCTATATAAGTGAGTATATACCATATGTTTCTTTCTGCTTTCTTACTTAGGATGATCATTTCTAGGTCCCACCATTTGCCTGCGAATTTCATGATTTCCTCGTTTTTAAGAGGTCCACAAAGACCAAATAGATCAGGGCACAGGGGTCTTTTATGAGACTGTTTCTCCAACCAAGGACCATGTATGGATATAACCTCGAACTCCTGCTCAGATGTGGCCCATGGTAGCTCAATATCCAACTGGAGACCCTAGTAAGGGGAACAGGGACTATTTTGGTCATGAACTGAATGGCTGGCTCTTTGACCCTCCCCCCCACACGCCCAGGAGTAACAGCCTGGCTAGATCCCAGAAGAGGACATTGCAGCCAGCCCTGAAGCGACAAGATAAACTAGGGTCAGATGAAAGGGGAGGAGATCCACCCCCATCAGTGGACTTCGAGGGGGCAGGGAGGAGATGAGGTGAGGGATGGGGAGAGTGGGAGGGAATGAAGGAGGGGCCTACGCCTGGGATACAAAGTACCTTACCTGTGATTAATATAAAAATAAATAAATTCCATTTAAAATATATTAACCAATACTTACCACTGTGTAACATTTAAGAGAACTTACTTTTATAAAGAAGTTAAGTACGTGTGGGGAAAAGAGAACAGTAAATCCATATAAGAGTTACCTCATGTATGTTTTTTCTGTTCCCTTGTCATGTGCCCTAACTCTGTCCCCACAGAGTTGGGAAGAGCTAGGGAAGACTGAACGTGGATACCACTACTACAGCTCCATGACATCAATGTGTCCCAAAAGTTTTAAAGTAAGAAAATCTGGGTAGAATAGAATACTCCCCAAGGGAAATGAGATATTTCTGGGATTATAGATTACCTGCTGGTCTCAGTGCAGGGATACAGGAGGGCAGGCTGCCTTTCAGACTCTGCCAGCCTTTTGTCAGGATGGTGTGCATAGATAGAATTAATTTTATATTTTTTTTTTCAAATTTGGAAGTGACTAGGATGCTTTGAGCTCCTGAGATGCAGTCACAGTAAGCAGCCACTAGTACTCCTCACTGTCTAGGTGACATCACTGACTGACATTGAGCTTGGCATTAGTCAATCTACTCATTCTTTTTCTGATGTCCAATAGAGTTGTTTTCCTTGTCTATATCCTGGATATCTTGGGAGAAAAAATTATTGTCATGGTATCTATTAGTTTTAAGGATCTATTTGATTATTTTCAAAGTGCTTTTGATAGCTGTTACATGTGCTAATTCAGACAAACAGGCTTTAGGATAAATGTAATTGTTTCTTTAAAATGTGTTTTAAAGCTTTGAATTGACAGAAGTTTAAAATAAGACAGTGATTGTCTGACAAGGTGTAACGAGAAATAGAGAAGATTTTTCACTCTATATTTTCTGCAGCACCAAAAGGTCATTGTGCTGTTGAGTTCTTCCACAATCATTTCAAACGGTATTTGACTCTAAGAACTGCCCCACCCAGCCCCTCACACACACAAAGAGAGATGTAGCTAATGACTAAAGGTCATTTATCATTCTGGCTGATTTTCTTCCTCTATCAAGCTGAAAGAGTCTCATATGGAGACATTGTCCATTCGAGATCAATATTTGACGAGGTACTGGCTGAAGGAAACGTTTCTGACAATTTAGTTCCAAGTTTTGCTAGGAAGTTTACTGAATAGGTCAGGTTACTATGAAGAAAAGCATGTCAAGTGGTCAGTGATTTATTTCAACACGGGCGATGAAAGCAACGAAGAGTTTGCTCGAATTTTATTCCAGGCCTGAGAACATAAAAGAGAAGACATTAAGAGAGTCTGAGTAGGAGAGTCCATTTTGCCAGTGACAAAGTAACCGAAACAAACATGCTTCAGCATGTCTCACGCATGCAGAGATTTCAGCACAAGGTTACATGTCTAGTTTTGGGTGCTTTGAGGCCTCTGGTTATTACTGAATCAGTGTAAGCACACATGGAGGAAAGTGCTAACCGCATAGCCTCCAGGAAGCAAAGGGAGTATGGCTCTCTCAATGTGGTCCTCTAAGGTACACCATAATGACATACTCCTTCTAATATTCCCACCTCCTAAAGATTCTTGCACCTCCCATTTACAACATCAGCTGCAACCAAGCTTTCAGCAATGACCTTTGGTAGATGTTTCTGACCCATATAATAACACTCAAAATGATATGTTCTGTTTTTCAGTCAGCACTGAAAGGAAATAAGGCAGAAGGACATTCAGGTTTTTAAATGGAGAATTTCAAGCGTGAACTAGTGACCGATGGACCTCAGAGACACTGTGCTCAGTTCAAGAAATGGACAAATGTTAAACCATTCCAATTTCATTACATAACCTATGTAAGGTAGTAAAATCTACAGACAGAGAATACAAACAAGGTTAGCAGAGCTTAGAGGGAGAGAGGAAGTTCTTGTGGGTCAGAATTTAAATTGAGTAAGGTGGGACAGATCTGAAAATGAATGCTGGAGATGAGTCTAGGATGATATGAGTATACTTTATCCCTCTCAATTTTCCACTTAAGGGTGATTATTAACATTGTGAAGCTTATTTTATGCATATTTTACCACAATCTAAAGCATTTTATAAAAGCTAATGGGAGGAAAGATCAATGTTGGAGAACTGTGAGAAGAATGAGCGGGGAGACGGAAAGCAGATTAACTCTTTAGCTATTATTAACATTATAAAATACCTGATATGAGCCCATAGGCCCCTGGCATTCCCTCAACCTACAGACTTGAACTCTGATCTTTCTGAGACAGGAACAAGGACAGAGTCGGAGCTCACCACCTAACTTCCAGACATGAACCAGGGGATGTTTGTACTGCCTAAAAGTGCTGGTGAACCTAGCTAGATAAATCTACTATCATGTCCTCATTTTAGGTTCCACTCAAACAAAGCAAGAAGATACATTCTAAGAGGGTAAAGACATTTCAGCTCATTCTCTCATACAGGGAGTGGTTGCCCTTCGTAAGAAAGAGATGGATTTTAAAAACGAGTGACAGCGTTTCTCGATGTGGACCTCCACACATATATCACACACATTTTGGAAGCTGCCAGTCTAGTCACAAAAGCTCAGTTTCTCAACTTTAGCCCAGAAATGTTTCCCATTTGTGAAAAAATGAAGCATATTTATGGAATTGTAGTGCTTAAGTATGGAGTCGGAGGTTCCTTGTTGAGAGCCTTTTTCTTTTCAAAAGACAACACATATAAGATGATGGGAAAATCTTTAACTAGCAGTACTGTGAGAGTTCCTGTTGTGAAAAACCAAGTCTGCTCCAAAGCAATCAATAGCCTATGAAAAAATTTTAGCAGATTATGAATTTTCTGTTTCCTGACATATAAATTCATTTCAGCAAAACATTAGCACAGCCACAGAAAGTTCATCTTTCCTAAATCCATAAAAATAACAGTACACAGACCTGTGCACACACACACACATTCTTAAATCTTGAGCAAAGACTTGGTTCTTTAGTAATCTCAGTCACATGTTTGTGGTGTTTCTACCTTCTAAACCAGTGGTTCTCAACCCTCTTATATAGTTCCTCATTTTGTAGTGACCCCAACCATAAATTATTTCATTGCTGCTTCTTAACTGTACATTTACAACTGTTGTGGTTCATAATGTAAATATATGATATGCAGGTTATCTGCTATGTGACACCAAAAGAATTTGCTACACACAGGATATGAACTGCTGTTCTTTAAGATAGCTGACCACCTTTCCTATAGATCTCCCATTAAGACACAAGTGTACTTACTCTCCTAAAACCCATTTTCCAAGGAAATGGTGGGTCTATTTTCAAGCTACAGTGGGATTTATTGTTTCATTTATGTATTCAGTAATGTTTTCACATATGTAAAGCCATTCCGCCATTTAAATTGATTCCAATTTTTATCATATTATTCCTGAATTTCTGAATGTTGTTCATCTGCCATAGTCTCCCATGAACCTGGGCTATTAAATGTACCTGGGCTGTTCTTAACTAATGAATACTAGAAAAGTATCTGTTTTAGGTGAGTTGGAGCCACATGTTCATGCTCTATTCATCAGTAGTGTAAGGAAAATATATTTCTTTGTTTTTCTGCAACTGCTCAGTGCTCTTATATGAGATTTCTACTCTACTCTATAGATACTTATGTCATGCAAGGAAATATTCTTTGAATTCTTTTTCTACATCCTAGATAGAACTGGAGTAATTTTCTCTTTCCTTCAATCCATTTGTTGAACGTAAGGTTTTTGCCTCCTGCTTCTCATCCCGTATTTCTTCCCACACTCCTAGAAGAACAAAGCAAAAGATTTCCACCTCTGCATCTTTTTAACTTGGAGTTCTCTTGCATGTCCTTCCTTTACCAGAGCCAAGCAGACCCACAGTTCATCCAGCTTAGAGGAACCTTATCTGCTCAGGGATATAGAAGCATCTGTGATTGAGTCTGTGGGTTATCTCTTGACGTTCACCAGGGTAATGGGATGGAGGAAATCTCCTTATCTCTTAAATGCCTGGATTTTGTGATTATTTTCTGCCTTCAGCCTCTAAACTCCTACTCTGGATGTAAAATGTGAAACTTGTTTCATTTTCCCATGTGTTCCTGCAGTACAAATTGCATACACTACAAAGTCTATAGGTAGCTTTCTCAGGATGGGATAGTTTTGAAAAGAAAATGGACATAATAATTATTATAATATGTTCAATAAATATTAGGTTTATGACATAATGTTTAGAGATTAGCCTCTTTTCATATCAGAAATGAAAGCAGAATACTGAACTACATGAAAGAACCTGAACTTCTGGTGTTATGCTGAAAGACAGCTTCCTCAGGTTCTGAAATTCAGGTCAGACAATTTTGCTAAAGTAATTTTCTTCCTTGGAAAGGGCACAATAGTTTCTCCATCAAATCAAGACTGAAGCACAGTATTCGGTGAAAAGGAAATAAGGGATCAATCGTGACCCACAAAAAGGAGTCCTTAGTCTTTCTTTGTATTAAACTATATCATCAGAAGCTAGGCTCCAAAAAGTCATATTTCTTCAGAAATTGCAGGCAACAAAAATAAATTTTATTTTTTCCTGAAAAAAAAAGAAAGTGCCTATTATTCATGGAGGATACCACATCAAGACCATAGAAAAATTTGTTGCTGTGGATGTGATATTCCTTCCTTCAACAAAAGCACACCCAAGGAGAAAAGAACAGTTCAAATTTACTAACCAGCCAAATATGAGGCATCCATGTAAGATATCTAACAAGTATTACAGTTTTCTTGTAAATAATATTAAACATACCTAAATGTTAACATTTCATTTATTCAATCGCATTTTACAATTTAATCATCTTAGGAACTCTGATTTGTCTCACAGTGTTTTAAAATCAGCTTATATATTTGGTGAAGACATAGAGATAAGTTAACACTACACATCCTTCAATTAAATCACAGGCTACTTCTGAATGAAAATATTGGTCCCATAGTGTTAGTTTCATTTCAAGCAGGTAGTTATACTGTTTTCATCATGTATAAAATTAGTACCTGTTTCTTTCAATGTTTTTATTTTTTAAATAAATTTTATTTTAAAAAGAAGTGTAGGCAATGGGAGATAGAAAACAAGTCATGAAGTAGCCTGTGATCAGATCCAGGAGTGGATTAGAAACTAGGAATGGTAGTATATGCCTATAACCCCAACACTTAGAAGGCTCAGATTGTGAAACATGACTTCAAGGCCAGTTTAGGCCACACAACAATACCTTGTCTCACAGACAAAGCGATTCAGTAATTACAGTGAACTGAGTTACCTAGTTACTAGAGAGAGACATCTGGGAATGTTTATTTGCATATTAATTTATTTTAAGGCTTGGCATAGATGGCTATATTAGTTTTCTAGGATTTCTATAATGAAGTCCAACAAGATCAGTGTTGTTAACAGCAAAAGTGTACCATTCCATAGTTCTAGAGGCTTGAAAACTAAGCTCAAGGTATGAACCTGGCCATGTTCCCCCGGAAGAAGCTAGAAAAGGACCTGGTCTGTGCCTGTCCCTCAGTTGCCTGGGGTTTAATGGCTAGAAAGATTGAAGTCAATCCTTCATTTATCCTCAAATATCACTTTCTCTCTTTTTCTCACTTACTGAAAATAGATTTTTTTTATTCACATAATATAACATATTCTGATTACAGTTTCCTCCATCTACCCCTTCTAGCTCCTCCCACTTCCCCTTCCATCCAGATCCAAACACTCTGTCTCTTACTGGGAAATCAACAGTCTTCTAAAGGATTATAATATAAAGTAAAACAAAAACAAAGAAAACAAAACAAAACAAAACAAAAAACAGAAAGAAAAAAGACCAAGAAAAGGCATAAGACCCATTCATTTTCACAATCAGAATTTCCAGGAAGACAATAAATAGCGATCTATCTATCTATCTATCTATCTATCTATCTATCTATCTATCTATCTATCTATCATCTATCTATCATCTATCTAACTATATTCCAGCATGCACGTGCATGTATGCGTGTGTATGTGTGTGTGTTGGTCCAGAACCCAAGTCTTGCTTTTTCCTCCTGGAGTGTCCAGGCATTGGACCACACAGGTGCTGAATCGGAAGACATGAAGCCTAGCTGCTAGTGACAGGATTTACAGAATCCCAGTCCAGCGAACCTTCTTCAGTACAGTTCTTTTCATGATACAGCTCTTTCAGTGACATGGCTCTTCCAGGGATACAGCTTTCTTTATTGGGGTGGGCTAGGGCTATATAAACCCTGTATAGCCTATATATATATTGAGAAAGTGGGTAGGGGGTTTCAGGTGAGTGAACAACGTTGGCTGGGAAGGAGGTTCCGGGAATATTTCATTTCCACAAAGAGAAATTCCAGGTGATGGGCTCTGTAACTATCTTGAGAATTTCGGAGGTGGGGGTGGTAAGACTTGCTGCACCAGGTATGCAGGCACAGAATAGGGAGGCAGTGATCATTAATCCTGCTCGTCTCAAGATGGAGATGTTTAGGGTTTGAACACATGACCTCAGTCTATCTCCAGGTTGGTTTCCCTGGTCACACAGTACATGGGCCTCCCTCCTTCTCTGTGTGTGAGTGTGCTGCATGACCAGCAGTAGAGAGCCAACAGAACACAAAGTAAATGGCATCTTTGGAGGTTTCTTGTCTGATAACACGGTGTCAGAGCTTTTTGGCCATTTACTACTGGGCATGAAGTCTACACTTGAGTACTTTTTTTTTTTTTCTCCTAAGTGAGACTCTCTTGATGGAAACAAAAATTTCATCTGCAAGTGGTTTTCAATTGTAGATTGTCCCTGCCTCTGCCTTTGGCGCCAACTAATATAGACCCCTGGAGGCCTTGTACATGCTGTCTCACTCTCTGTGAGTTTCTTTGTGCATCAGTCTTGTTGAGTTAAAAATTCTTGTTTTCTTGGTGACATAATATATAATATATATAATATTATTGTATATCATATGTTATATATGATAACATAAAATTTTATGTGTGTGTATATTTACACATATATGAATTAAAAAGAGATTTAAAAGGCCAATTACCTCCTATAGTGAGGGAAAGTTTAACAGAAAATCATGAACTATTGCTGCAAAAGAGAGCAAAGGTCCAAAATGCATGAAGTGACTGAACAGGTGGAACCCTAATAGAGCTGAGGAAACTTTTTTTCTTTCTTCTTCTTCTTCTTCTCCCTCTTTATTTTTCTTTTGAAAATGGGTTCTTTTTTCACAAGAAGCCTTGATTATGGTTGGACTCCCTCTGCTCGTCCCGGCTCCTCCTCGTTTGGTCTCCCCTCCCATCATGATCCAGTTCTTCACATATTCCGGAATAGCATAAAAATCCATACTGGAAGCTGTAATATATACACAAAGGACCAGATGCAGATCTTTGCGGGCCCAGTGAGTGCTGCTTCAGTCTCTCTGAGCTCATATTAGATTTTATCCCCTCTGGGGTTCTTGTAATCTAAGAGAGGGGATTTGCTGAAGCAAACCCACTAGGACTGAGTGTTCCAAGGTCTCTCACTCTGCATAATCAGGCTATGGGTCTCCATATTTGCTCTCATCTGCAGGAGGAAGATTTTTCTCATGATAGCTGACGAAGGATTGATCATGTTTGTGTTTCTGGTTTACCTCACTCAGGATAACTTTTTTTTTTCTAATTCCCACTTACCTGGGAATTCCGTGATTTCATTTTTTTTAACAGCTGAGTAATAATCCATTGTGTGAATGTACTTTCCAATTTGTGTCTCCTTGATCTCGTCCAGTTGCATTAATGCTTCAAGTACTATATTGAATAGGTATAAAGAAAATGGAAAACCTTGCCTTGTTCCTGATTGATTGTTCCTTAAAGTAGAATTACTTTCTAAGTTGTTAACTCCATCTAAGTTGTTGTTAGGTGTTGGCTTTTAATAAAGATTTCATAACTACCTTTATTATGTTGAGGTATGTTCCTTGTATCCCTCATCTCTCCAATGACTCTTATCATCAAGGGATGTTGGATTTCACTGAAAGTCAGTCTTTCTTTCTTTCTTTCTTTCTTTCTTTCTTTCTTTCTTTCTTTCTTTCTTTCTTTCTTTCTTTCTTTCTTTCTTGCATCTAATGAGATTGTCATGTGTTTTTTTTTCTTTCAGTTTGCATGATAGATTACATTTATCAGTTTATGTGTGTTGAACTATCCCTGTATCTCTGGCGTGAAGCCTGCTTGATCACGGTGAATTGTCTTGTTGATGTATTTTTGAGTATTTGGTTTGCAAGTATTTTATTGAGAATTTTTGCCTCTGTGTTTATGAGGAAATTTTTTCTGCAATACTTTGTTAGATCTTTATGTGGCTTGAATATCATGGTTAACTGTGGTCTCATAAAATGAGTTGACTAATGTTCCTTCTGATTCTGTTTTTTATCTTTTATTTATTTATTTTTAATTAATTAATTATAATTTATTCACTTCGTATCCCAGCTGTAGCCCCCTCTCTCCTGTCCTTCCAGGTCCACCCTTCCTCTTCTCTCCCTATGCCCCTCCCCTAGTCCTGTAGTAGGGGAGATCCTCTTCCCCTTCCATCTGACCCTAGTCTATCAGGCCTCTTCAATTCTGGCTGCATTGTCTTCCTCTGTGGCCTGGCAAGGCTGCCTGCCCCCAGGGGGAGGTGATCAAAGAGCTGGTCACTGAGTTCAAGTCAGAGAAAGCCTCTGTCCCCCTTACTAGGGATCCCACTTGGAAACTGAGCAGCCTAAGGGCTTCCTGTGAGCAGGGGGTGTATTGTTTTGTAGATTAATTTAATGAGTAGTCACAATAACTCTTTGAAAGTCAGGTAAAATTCTACAATAAAACCATATAGCCTTTTTGTTGTTGTTTTGTTTTTGTTTTATTTCTTTTTTTTTCTTTTTGGTTATAACACTGTAACTAAGTGCTATAAGTGTGTTTATATTACTTATCTAAACTTGATTTAACTGTACTAAGTGAAATTGATCAAGAAAAGTAGCCATTTTTTTAGATTTTCTAATTTGGTGTAGTATAGATTTTTAAAATATATCTGTGTGATTCTCTGTATTTTCATGGTATCTGTTGATGCCCCTATGTTCACTTCGAATTTTATTAATTTGAATAATCTCTGTCTTTTCGATAATTTGGAAAAGTGTTTGTCAATTTTACTGATTTTCTCAAAGAATCCACTGTTTCTTTCATTTTCCTTTGTATTTTTATTTATTTGTTTCTATATTAATGATTTCAGCCTGCTGTTTTTGCATTCTCCATTTGTCCATGATTCCTATCCTTTTGTTCTAGAGTTTTCAGTTGTGTTGTTAATGAACTTGCTTCTTAGAACCATATTTGTGTTTCTTAAATTTTGGGGGTATATAGTTTATTCATTTTCTCTGAACTAGGAAGGGGGCTACAGCTGGGATACAAAGTGAATAAACTGTAATTCATATAAAAATAAAAATTCAATTAAAGACTTTATCATAATTTGGGCATCATAATTTGGGCTGCTATCTATAGCTTCTGATAGTCTATAGAACATCTTTCTGGGCCTTTCTTTCTTTTAAAGTCTCCATCAAGAAGTCACATGTTATTCTCATAGTTCTGCCTTTATATGTTACTTTAGGGTTTTTTTTTATACCATTAATATTCTTTCCTTGTTCTATAAATTTAGTGTTGAGAATTTTTCTTTTTAAATCCAGTCTATTTGGTGTTCTATATGATTCATGTGCCTAGATAGGCATCTATTTCCTTAGGTTAAGCAAAGTTTTTTTTTCTAAGATTTTGTTGAAAATAATTTATGTGCTTTTGACATGGGGGTTTCCATTCTTTCATCCAGTTGTTGTTATTTCTAGATTCGTTCTTTAATTCTTTCATAGTGTCCCAGATTTCCTGCATATTTTGTTTTAGTATTTTTATTCATTTTTTAAAATCTAATTTATTTATTTTTATATCAATCACATGTTAGGTACTTTGCATCCCAGGCACAGCCCCCTCCCTCATTCCCTCCCACTTTCCCCATCCCTCCCTCATCTCCTCCCCGCCCCCTCCAAGTCCACCAACAAGGGAGGATCTTCTCCCCTTCCATCCAACCCCAGATCATCTTGTCTCCTCAGGGCTGGCTGCAAGGTCCTCCCCTGGGATCTAGCCAGGCTGTTACTCCCTGGCGTGTATGGGGGAGGGTGAGAAACAGTCCCTGTTCTCCTTACTAGAGTCTTCATTGGACACCAAGCTACCATGGGCCACATCCGAGCGGAGGTTCTAGGCCATATCCATAGATGGTCCTTGGTTGGAGAAACTGTCTCATAAAAGACCCCTGTGCCCTGCTCAAATTGGTCTTTGTGGAGCGCTTGTTCTCCCCAAGTCTTACTAACTTCAACTATTTTTATAATTATTCCCTACCCTCTGCCCTCTAACCGGTTTAGTGTGTCTGGTTTTATGTTGAGGTCTTTGATCCACTTGGACTTTAGCTTTGTGCAAGGTGATAAATATGGATCTATTTTTCTGCATACAGATATCCAGTTGGACCAGCACCATTTGTTGAAGATGTTGTCTTTTTTCCAATGAATGGTTTTGGCTTCTTTGTCAAAGATCAAGTTTCCATAGGTGTGTGGGTTCATTTCTGGGTCTTCTATTCGGTTCCATTGATCCACTATTCTGTTTCTATGCCAATGCCATGCAATTTTTATTACTATTGCTTTGTAGTACCGCTTGAGGTCAGGTATGGTGAAACCTCCAGATGATCTGTTGTTGTACAGGATCGTTTTGGAGATTCTGGGTTTTTTGTTTCTCCATATGAAGTTGAGTATTTTTCTTTCTAGGTCTATGAAGAATTGTGTAGGTATTTTGATGGGAATTGCATTGAATCTGTAGATTGCTTTTGACAATATGTTCATTTTCACTATGTTAATCCTACCAATCCATGAGCAATTTCTTTCTTCAGAGATTTGAAGTTTTTTTTCATAAAGGTCTTTCACTTGTACTTTATGTTATTAGTGGCTTTTGTGAAGGGTGTTGTTTCCCTAATTTCCTTCTCGGCCCTTTTGTCTTTGGTGTAGAGGAGGGCTTCTGATTTTTTTGAGTTGATTTTGTATCTAGCCACTTTGCTGAAGGTCTTTATCAGTTGAAGGAGTTCTCTGGTTGCAGTTTGGGGGTCACTCATTTTTATTATCATATCGTCTGCAAATAGTGATACTTTGACTTCTTCCTTTCCAATTTGTATCCCCTTGATCTCCTTTAGTTGTCTTATTGTTCTAGCTAGGCCTTCAAGTACTATGTTGAAGAGATTTGGAGACAGTGGGCAGCATTGTCTTGTCCCTGATTTCAGTGGGATTGATTTGAGTTTCTTTCCATTGAGTTTGATGTTGGCTATAGGCTTGCTGTACATTGCCTTTACAATGTTTAGGTATGTGCATTGTATCCCTGATCTCTCCAAGAATTTAAACATGAATGGGTGTTGGATTTTGTCAAATGCTTTTTCAGCATCTAGGGAGATGATCATG
>CM053750.1:27338961-27354861 GCA_028658305.1 Pachyuromys duprasi | reverse complement strand
GGAAAATTCTTCATCTAAGAACTATTTTGACTGAAAAGAAACTAAGAGCTTATTCATTCTTGTAATTTTTAAAGATATTATTTTATTCTTTGATGTATATGGGTGCTAGGCAGGCACATTTTATGTGCATCATCTGCTTGCCTGAGGCCCATGGAAGTCAAAAGAGGACATCTGATCCCCAGAGACTGGAGTTACAGATGGTTATGCATGGCCATGTGGGCGCTAGGAATTCAAACCTTGAACCTCTGCAAAAGCAACAGTGCTCTTAGCTACTGAGTCAACTCTCCAGGCCCTCAGATATATTTTTAATATCTTTGATGGGAACCTAATAATGTCTGGAGATACAGATTTAGCAGCCTGTCATGAAAAGTTTTCTCTGGATTTAATATGTTGTCAACTCTTAACTACTTTCATAATTTCTGTCAGCACATTATAAGAAGTATTAAGGACACTGACAATATTTTTCATTGACAGCCTTGTCTTATAATTTTATTTACCAATGGGGATTATTTTACATTTTCATTTTATAAGTCATGATATCTAAAGCAGAAAGACACAATGAATATCATTATGCTTTCACAGACAAGCAGCCACCACCATCCTCACATTCTTCACTCATATTTTTCCAACTACATTGCATATGAAAAATGAAAAAGAGCCTCAATTCTAACAGTACCTTATTGTAAATCATGCAAGAGTCACTACCGGCTTAATTAATTCTCAGCTGAGAACAATATATTATAGCCAATTCAAATAAAATTTAAAGTTTGAACTGAACTTTTTAATGGATTTCTCATACTCAATAATCTACTCCAAACATACTGTCCTTTCCACTCGACATACCTGCACACCATCTTCCATCTTCAGTTGATCCACTTGTTCACTAAACCCTGATGGTTCTGAACCAGGTGTGTAACAATGTAACTATTGTCATTGTTATTTTCACCTTTCATGCTATTAGTTATTCACTGCCTACCATAAGATATATAGAATATTTGTTACTAAGAATAATACCATGATGTTCACCCACATTTGGACTATCAGTGCTCTATGTTGGGTCACAAAGTTCATCAGGTCCTCCCAGACTTACCAACTTTTAGAGGTAATCCTCTGTTGAATTCATTGTTTACCTCTAAATTCCTTTTGGTAATCCAATCACATTCAATTTATTTCTACTTAGTTGTTCAATTTGCATCTTAATTTAAATAAAAGATTGATATTGCCAGTGTTTTACAGTGACATTAATTTTTTTCAGTACCATGATTCCAGGCCTTATCAACAGAACCATGATATTGACTGTAACTTGCATACTCTTTCCACTCCTGATTATATTTCTACTGTAGATTGTGTATTTGTACAAGATACTTTTCCTATTACTCATAAGCGTATCTCTCTGAACACAATTTTCCAAGTCATATGATACACATGCAATAATTTCTTTAAGGGAATAGTCCTCATGCATGATTCAATTTTAAACACTATATTTTATTTGAAACTGAAAAATTATTTCCAGAGTAGCTTCACAAATGTATGTACGTATGTGTGTGTGTGTGCCTACATTGTATATGCATCCCAATTTCTCCAAAACCTCGTCAATTCTGGATATTATCTGTCTAGAAAAGGTGAACTGAATATTCATATTGTTTTAACTGAGATCTAAAATTAATGATGAAATTGAGAATTTTTAAGGGTGTGGCATAGGGACAGAAGAGGGGAGGAGGGTGGAATTAGGAGGATATGAGGGAGGGGCCACAGCCAGGATTCAAAGTGAGCACATTGTAATGAATAATAAATAAAAAATTTTGACAAAGATGCCAAAACCATACAATGGAAAAAAAGATAGCATCTTCAACAAATGGTGCTGGTTTAACTGGATATTTACATTTAGAAAAATGAAAATAGATTCATACTTATCACTCTGCACAAAACTGAAGTCCATGGATCAAAGACCTCAATAAAAAGCCAGACACACTAAACCTGTTAGAAGAAAAAGTGGGGAAGAGCCTTGAACTAATTGGCCCAGGAGACAACTTCCTTAACAGAACACCAACAGCATAGGCTCTAAGAGCAACAGTCATGAAATGAGACCTCATGAAACTGAAAAGCTTCTGTAAAGCAAAGGACACTGTCATCAGAACAAAATGATACTTACAGATTGGGAAAGGATCTTCACCAACTCTATATTTGACACCCGTTAGAATGGCTAAGATAAAAACTTAAGTAACAACACATGCTGAGAGGAGAAAGGGGAAACCTCCTCTACTGTTAGTGGGAATGTAAACTTGTACAACCACTTTGGAAATCAATCTGGCACTTTCTCAGACAATTAGGAATAATGCTACCTCAAGATCCAGCTGCACCACTCCTAAGCATATATCCAAGAGATGCTCAAGTATACAATAAGGACATTTGCTCAACCATGTTTGTAGAAGCTTTATTTGTGATAGCCAGAAGCTGAAAACAACCCAGATGCCCCTCAGTTGAGGAATGGATACAGAAATTGTGGTACATTTACACAATGGAATATTACTCAGCAATTAAAAACAGGATATCATGAAATTTGCAGGCAAATGGTGAGAACTGGAAAAGATCATCCAGAGTGAGGTATCCCAGAAGCAGAAAAACACACAGGATATACTCATTCATAAGTGGATATTAAACATATAATATAGGATAAACATACCAAAATCTGTACACCTAAAGAAACTAACCAAGAAGGAGGACTGTGGCTAATATGCTCAGTCCTCACACAGAAAGGCAAAGAAGATACACATCAGAAGAGGGAGAAAACAGGGAACAGAACAGGAGCCTACCACAGAGGGCCTCTGAAAGACTCTACCCAGCACGGTATCAAAGCAGATGCTCAGACTTACAACCAAACTTTGGGCAGAGTGCAGGGAATCTCAGGAAAGAAGCAGGAAATAGTAAGACCTGGAGAGGACAGGAGCTCCACAAGGAGAGCAACAGAACCAAAAATTCTGGGCCCCAGGGGTCTTTTTTGAGACTGATACTCCAACCAAGCACCATTCATAGAGACAAGCTAGAACCCCTCCACAGATGTGGCCCATGGTAGTTCAGTCTCCAAGTGGGTTCCCTAGTAATGGGAACAGGGACCATCTTTGACATCAATTGATTGACCTGCTCTTTGATTACCTCCTCCTCAGGGGGTGTAGCCTTACCAGGCCACAGAAGAAGACAATGCTGCCACTCTCATGAGACCTGATAGACTCAGGTAGGATGGGGAGAAAGATCAGAAGGGATAGATCAGAAGGAAGGGGAGGAAGACCTCCCTTATTATCAGTGGACTGAGGGAGAGGCATGGGTGGAGAATAGGGACAGAAAGTGGGGTTGGGAAGGGAGGAGAGAGGGAGATACAGGTGGGATACAAAGTGAATAAACTGTAATTAATAAAAAAAAGTTGAGAGTTTTTATTTATCACATTTCTTCTTCAATAAAGTATAGTTAATAATTGGCTTTGTTTTTGCTAAATTTATTTTTTGCATTTTGACTCATTTTTTTCTTTGATAAATAGACAAACTCATATCTTTGGGAAACAAATCCTTTGTCAAGAACTTTTCGGTTTTTTTATGTGACTTTTGATGAGGAAAACACCAATTTAATGTAATAGAATTCATGAATGTTATATTTTAAGGCCAGTGATTTTTTTCATGTCTTATTTATGATAGTGCTTCCATATTTTGAACTCAGAAATGCATTCTCATTTCCGGTAGTACTTAAATTTTTCAAATTTTACCTTTTACATTCAAACATTAGCTTTATTATCATGGAAAGTAGGGATTCACTTTATAATCAGCCTTTTAATTAGCTAATTTTTATGATACTATTCATTAAAGAGTCTATGATGGTGACAAATCATAGTAAACCCTGGAGGCTGACACAGAGGTGCTGTGAACTTGAGAACAAGCTTAGCCATAGAGAACTCTGTCTTTAGTCCAACTTTCTAAGTTCTTGAAATTTTAACATTTCTTTTAAGGTCAAGATCGGTACTTGTATGTATTGACTAGCAGGTTTACAGGCATCTTGTCAATCTCAAATTCTTGGTCCATTTTCAGTTCATTAATTCAGGATGTGACCATGGAAATATACATCACTAAAGTTTCTACCTTACATCAATCAGAATGGCTAAAAAAAAAAAACATTCAAGGAATGACACATGCTGGAGAGGTTGTGGAGAAAATTGAACCCTCTGCCATTGCTGGTGGGAATGTAAACTTGTAAAACCACTTTGTAAATCAATCTGGTGCTTTCTCAGTAAATTAGGAATAGTGCTACCTCAAGATCTAGCTCTAGCTATTCCACGCCTAGGCATATATCTGAAAGATGCTAATCCATACAAGCAGGACATTTGCTTAGATATGTTTGTAGCAGCTTTATTTGTAATAGCCAGAATCTGGAAACAACCTAGATATCCTTCAACTGAAGAACAGATACAGAAATTGTGGTACATTTACACAATGGAATACTACTCAGCAATTAAAAGCAAGGAAATCATGAATTTTGCAGGCAAATGGTGGGAACTAGAAAAGATCATCCTGTGTGAGGTAACCAGAAGCAGAAAGACACACATGGTATATGCTCACTTATAAGTGGATAATAGCCATATAATATTGGATAAGCATACTAAAATCTATACTCCTATAGAAGCTAAACAACAAGGCAGACCCTAGGGAAGATGCTCAATCCTTATTCAGAAGAACCAACAGGATAGACAGCAGAAGTAGGAGAAGATGGGGAACAACAGAGGAGCCTTCCACAGGGGGCCTCTGTAAGACTTTATCCATCAGGATATTGAAAGAGATTCTGAGACTCATAGCCAAATTTTGGGCAGAGTGCAGGAAACCTTATGGAAGAAGAGAGAGATAGAAATACTTGGAGAGGACAGGAACTCCACAAGGAGACCAAGAGAGCTAATAAGTCTGGGCCCAGGGGTTCCTTCAGAGGCCCAACCAAGGACTGTGCATGGAGAGGACCTAGACCCTCTGCTCAGAGGAAGCCCATAAGCTTCCCAGTTTCCAAGTGGAGACCCTAGTAAGAGGAACAGAGGCTGTCTCTGACATGAACTCAGTGGCTGGCTCTTTGATTACCTCCCCAACATGGGTGCAGCCTTGCCAAGCCACAGAGGAAGATGATGCAGCTATTGCTGATTAGACCTGATAAGCTAGGGCCAGATAGATGGGGAGGAGCTCCTCCCTTATCAGTTGACTAGGAGAGGGGCATGGAGAGAGCATGGGTGGGGCAGGGAAGAGATGAGTGTTGGAGTACAGCCTGGGTACAAAGTGAATAAATATTGACAAATCAATCAATCAATCAATCAATCAATCAATCAGAATTTGTTTTATGATTTTATTTTTCTCAAAAAATGTTACAAACATTGTGATTCTATAATTGTAGAAATTAATAACTCATTTGAGGAACAAAACTGTATTTCATACAAATATTTATGATTGTTGAGAAGACTCTAAAAATTTAATAATCAAAAGATATCTCATTATCTTTGCTTTCATCTTTAATCTTCTGTTTTCCACAACAGATTGTATTCCTATATGATATATTGATACATATATATATATATTTTATTTGTTTTTATTCATTTTTATTATCTCCATTTCCCTAGTAGGCTACAAAATTCAGAACAGCAAGAATCTAACCTTTCATATTAGGGTGAGAATTCCCATAAAGTTTCTCATGTAAAGAAGTTTTCATACATTTTAGGGTGAATAGCATACAAGATGTATGTAAGAAAAAAATGACGAAATTTCTTAGCAGGGAAATCATTTGCCCCACAAACATGAATGAATACCTGAGTCTGAGTCCACAGAATTCACATAAAAGGATTGGGGAGATAGGTAAGTTCTCATAATTCCAGCACTATTGTGAAGGTAGAGATAGATCCACAAAGCTCAGCAGGGAGCCTTGCCTAATTGATGAACTTCATGATCTTTGTGTTCTGTAAGATTCTATCTCAAAGAATAAAAGTGAGATCAAGTTGAAACACCAGATTTGAACCTAGGAGTTCCACATATGTGCACACATGTATCCCTGTATATGTGTTCACATTCAAGTACAGTAACAAATATGAGTACCACATACAAATCATCACATGTAGATATGCAATATAAATTAATTAATATAAAATTGTAAAAGGCTGTGCAAAAGTAAATAAAAAACTTCCAAGTTATAATGCTTCCAAATTGTTTATCAATAGCTACTTCAAGTAATGCTATTTTGTGTTTTCAGATATTAATATGGCAGGGGAACCCAAACCGTACAGACCAAAGCCTGGAAACAAGAGGCCCCTGTCTGCACTTTACAGGTAAGTAAAAAACACCATCCCATTACATAGATGAAAGTTTTGCTATTTTATGAGACAATATGCAAACAATTACCTAATTTAAAAAACAACAATCTTTACTCAAAGTCTGGTGGTAACATACGCATACACAAAAATTAGAAGCCATAGCAGGTGCTTAATATTCTCATATTTATTTATATACCAGCCAATCATGTTCTCTTGCTGCAACAAAAAATGTTTTAGAGAAACAACTTAAAAGAAGACATATGTTATCTCAACCTATGCTGAGTATTGAATGGCTATATTGTTCCTGGGCTCATCATGACACAGTCTGCTTTTGAGAAAGGTCAGGGAAGAACACAGCTGCCTACTCGGTGGCATGCAGGAAACAGATGACAACAAAGGAATCAAAGTACAGCTTGCAACACCATGCTTCCAGTGGTTAAGTTTTCACAACTGGACCCTATTCGATTAGCCCACTCAGTATGAAGGCAGTAGATTAATGCATTTATGAAGTTAGCATCCTCAAGATCCCATCCCATCTCAATAGTACCACCAGCTAAGAACAAAGGCTTAAGCACACAGCTTTTAAAAGAGTAGTTCATATTCCAACTGTAGCAGTAATCATTCCAAACACTAGACAGATTGCTCAAAGGTTAAAAATGCTTGTTTCCTGAGAAGGGGAGGGAGGAAGGGGTAACAGGTTGTGAGGATGGGAATGGGAGGAGAGGACAGGGGGGCTGCATTTGGGATGTAAAGTGAATAAATAAATAAACGTGTATAGAAAAAGAGGCAAAGGATGTACATCAGTGATAGAAAATTTTCTTCAAATGTGCAAAGCTATGAATTTAAACCTTGGTGCTACAAAATAAATACACAATAAAACAAAAACAAAGAACACTTGCGCCTTGTACCACTGAGAGGAAAGTGTTGCCAGTACCAAGAATGATCTGCACTGCTGACTGTCTCCTGCATGCCAAGTTCTCTGTCTGCATGCTTCTTGAAGTGTTATTTCAGTACTCTATGGCAGATTAGAACTTGCAGTTAAATTTCTTAGTGATTTTTATCAGGTCAGCCTGTTAGTGAACATGGTACCAGTAGTCAAGCCCATATCAGCAGCCTTCCTATCCCAGTTTTCCTCCAATTATAAGCTGGTTCAGCCTATTTTGTTAAATTATTTTCCTCCTATGCCTGTTTTCTCAGAATGACAAATAATGTTCTCTTATCTAATCCATCAATCTCTTCAATGACTGTCTTACTTAGGGATGTTATTGCTGTGAAGAGACAGCATGACCAGAGCAACTCTTATAATGGAAAACATTGAATTGGAACTGGCTTGCAGTTTAGAGGTTTAGTCCATTGTCCTCATGTGGGAAGCATGGTGGGAAGCAGACATAGTGCTTGAAATGAGTTGAGAGTTCTACATCTAGATCAGCAGTCATCAGGAAAAGAGAGAAACACTGGGCCTGGTCAGGCATTTGAAACTCCAAAGCCCACCCTCAGTGACACACTTTTTTCTACCCTCAAGGCCACACTTACTTCAACAAGGGCATGCCTCGTAATCCTTTCAAAGAGTGACATTCTCTGTAAACCGTGGAGGCCATTTTTCATTCAAACCTCCACATTGTCCTATGATGGTGGCTATAATTTTGCATTTCATTTTTCTCTCCTATTTCTGTATGTGTTTGTCAATGTCTATACTGATTTTTAAAGTAGATTATATTCAGACCTTGATTGCTCTGCATGTATTCTTATTAACAAATGTGAAATGTGGGTTGTTTTAGGAAAGAAGCCAAAAGTGACTTCACATCACTTTCACAGGTTTTGGCTGCCGCTTGCTTTTATTTTTATTTTTTATTAATTACAGTTTATTCACTTTGTATCACAGCTGTAACCCCTCCCCCACCTCCTCGCAATCCTGCTCTTCCACCCTCTTCTTCTCCTATGTCCTTCCCCCAGTCCAATGATAGGGGAGGTCTTCCATCTGAACCTAGTCTATCAGGTCTCATTAGGACTGGCTTCTTCTTATTCCTCTGTGGACTGGTTGGTAAGGCTGCTCTCCCCTCAGGTGGAGGTGATCAAAGGAGCCATCCCATGAGTTCATGTCAGGGATGGTCCCCATTCCTATTATTTGGGAACCCTCTTGGACACTGAGCTGTCATTGGCTACTTTTGTGCAAGGGTTCTAGGTTATCTCTGCTTTTATTTTTAATTTTTCTTTAACAACTACTTTTGGAAAACAACAAAAGCTGCTCTGCAGTTAAGCCATATCCTTCACTTCATGTACTTCTCCACTTTTCATTTTTAACTTTAAGTGCTGACTTTGCATCTGTCTCTGTAAAATTCACTTTAGTTAGATTTAGCAAGTTGTTCGAGGCTATTGAGATCTCTATCATCCAATTTATTGGTACTCTCCCAGATAAGCTTCATCATTCAGTGAGTATCCACAGCAAAAGAACTAAAAGAAGTGTTGAGAAAGGCTTCCTCTTTCACGGATATCATTTGGTTAACAGAATTAAGCAATATATTATCAAATGGACTGTACTCTGATAAGAATGGTAAAAAAGTGCTCATGAGGTCCTGTGCTGTTGTCTTGTCTTTATTCTCTTAAATAATAGCAGACATACAGTCTCATTTTCCAAAATAAAAGATAAAGAGTATAAACAGATCTTTTGGAAGGTCCTATTTACAATGAAGATTCTAAGTGTATCCAGTGCATAGTCATCAGAGATTTTCAAGCTATTGTGAAAAAATAGTTGATTTTCTTATTTTGGATGCTCCAATGTATTCAGTCTGAAAATATGTTAATAAGGATATTCAACCTAAATAAAGTATTTTATACAAAATAGAAAGCAACAAGAATAAATGTTGATAATTGGCTATTAACAAATTTTCATTGACAGGAAGAGGCAGGGGTGAAATCATTATCCATGCACATAGTACTTTTGCACCTTGTTTGAGGCAAAACTAAGCAATGCAAATTATTTTCCAGTTAGTTTCATTTAAATGTGTGCATATATAGTTGTTGCTAATACAAAATCCTGGAAGTCATGTATTCAGTTATTAACCAAGCAAGCTGGCAAGGCTTTTCTTTCTTTTCTTATCACAGAGTAACTAGTGTTTGTACAATGACATTAGTTTCCATATTTTCTATGCTCTCGGATTGTTTTTATTTCCTTATGAAGGTAAAAGCTCATGACAAAACACTAATGTATTTCTGTTATTTTTCTACCACCGAATTATTTTGACTTATACATTCAAAAGAACTGCAAGCAAGTTATGTTTAAATAAGATGCATCGTATATAAATTACATCAGTGGGGAAAATGTTCATTTGTCCTATCTTATTTCTATCTGTTTAAGAAAAATTAAAGTTGAAGTGAATGGAAATTGACAGACAGTAACAAAGAGAACAAAAAAGAATGAATGTGCAGCTGAAAAAGCCCCCTTCTTTTACATATTTTCCCATTCATACATAGGTTTATTGTTCTTTATTATTATAGTGAAAATGTTTCCACCATCATTATTCATATATTCAACACTCAACTTCTGCAGGCTGAGACTATATGCCTTGCTGTATAAAAAGAGAAATCTAGGTTTTGAAAAGAACAGTAATTTTTTTTTCAAAGCAAGATAGCAAGATTACTAACTGAAATCTGATCTTCAGCTCTAAAGTCTGGTGACCTTGTCACTAGAACACAGCTTCACTCACCTGCTGGCATCTTAACAAAAACAACTGATACAAAACAGGGCTTGCAAGCCATCAACACCAACAGCCAATCTTATCTCTACTGTGAATACCATGCCAGCAGTTGAAAGAGCAAAGATTATATACTAGATACATCATAAGAACAATAAAGTTGGTAACTACTTGTGCACGGTAAATCTTAGCTTCAAGTTACCTAGCGCACTGGTTCCCATCTTCCTTCCTTTCTGTATTCTTGTTTTCTTCCCCATTGACACTATATTCAGAGACCTTCACATGTTAAACCACTTGGCTACATCTCTTACAGAGTTTTATTTTATTTTATTTTGAGATTTATTTTAAAATTTTTATTTTATTTTATTTTATTATCTGCAAATAATTTGCCCAAGGTTGCCCTGAACTAACATTACAACACATTGCAGGAATTGAATTTATGATTCTCCTGCCTAAGTCTTCCAGCTTCCTAGAATAAAACACCCATATCATGAGGCCAAGCCATAATTTTATTGAGCCTAAACAACTCTGTAGCTGAGGTGAAATTATTTTTTCCACTTGGAAGAAATACCGACTTGGAATTGGCTCAATCTACGTTTCCTAGTGTTTGAAACTTTGAGTCTATTTCTTTAACCTTTATGAAATAGCATAATTCTACTTGTTCAATCATTTACTAATGCACAAATTTAATTCATCCACAGAACACTTATTTACTATGCTTATAGGGGTTAAAGGACTCTGGTACAGGAAATTCAAAACTAGAGTGAGAAGAGAGCATAATAGGGTAAAAGTCTACCATGCATACTTTATATGAAGTTTCTCGTTTATTATATGGTTTTAAATTCTGTAACTATGTTGGGGTTGGTGGCTGATGCCTAGTATGATCTTCTTCACTGCACTTCTCCTGGCCCCCCACACCATATTTGTCTCTATCTTCTGCCACATTCTTTCCCCACTAAATAACCCCATACACAGGGTCGTGCGGTCGTGCTTTGTATCTTATTTTCAGAGGATTATTCAGTTTAGTCATACAGCTTTAATTACTACCTACTGCATGCTTAATTTACATGGTAAACACGGTAGATAGAAAAATAAATTGTGAGACTTAAAATACTCTTACTGTACTATGCACAAGTTAGGTGCAGAAATAAATGAGGACAACGCAGATGCCTGCATGCACTTCAAGAAGAAGATAAATGAGAGCATTCTGTCTCACTTCTGATTCTGCCTAAGTGGAAGGAAATGAAGTCTCTAAAAGTTATAGACAGAAAGGGGTGTTAGAGCTGACTTCTAAATAAGCAAGGAATTTATAGAAAACTGAAGGAATAATGAACAAAGAAAAAATGCTAGGACTAAAGCCCAGAGGAGACAAAGGAGGATCCCACAGTGAGAGCTGGTATGCTTAGCTTGCAGGGGAATAGGAACGCTACACTAGTGAGGGCTGTAAATGCCTCTACACATGATATTAATGTTAGGCTTTTCTTCTGTGGACAACATGGGATCTTTTGCATATATGACTGATTGAAGTAGGCTGTGAAGGAGAGAGAGATGCGCAAGATTTCTAGCATAGGAAAACAGGTAACAATCATAAGAATGAGACAGAAGAAACAGGAAAGACATGATTAAGTCCTGAAACCTCAGAAGTAACCTCCTTACAAAGGAGAAAAAAATGATTCTCCATGAACATGAATTCATAGAGACAGCCAATTCATTAAAACAGCCCTTGAAATAAAAAATGTCTCCCATTAGAGTCCATTTGTAAATGAAATATAATTAATCATTTCTGAATATTTCATAAATATTGGACCTAGTCCTTATCATGAATAGCTCATCCATTCTGTAGGGAAAATACTGTAATTTTTAATAAATTGCTGCTTCAAATCTTCTGTGTACGTTGCAAACTACCTATGGCGTTCTGAAATTATGATTCTCCCCTAGGAAGCAACTTTTCTAGCATGCTAAGTTCCAATTAATGCAAAATGGTTAGTAAATGACAATAATGATTTGACTGCTTGCTTCTGCTTGGAAGGCAGACAGGCCTTTCCTCTCTGGCTTGTGTAGAAATAACAAATATACCAAAGAACAAAGGGCTGTTCATCAGAGCTAAACAAATACATGTTTCTAGTCAAGTAGTAACAGCCTCTGAGTTACAGAGAACACAGCTTAGAAAGATGAGTGACTGCATTGTCCTCCCCTGTGACACAGCAAGGCTACCCCCCCCCCTTAGGGGGAGGAGGTCAGAAAGCCAGCCCCTGAGTTCATGTCAGAGACAGTCCCTGTTCCCCTTACTAGGATCCTACTTGGGAGTCTGAGATGCAGCCAGCTCTAATGAGACCTGATAAGCTAGGGTCAGATGGAAGGGGAGGAGGACCTCCCCAATCAGTGGACTTGGAGAGGGGCATGGGAGAAGATGAGGGAGGTAATGGGGGAGGAGGCCACAGGAGGAATACAAAGTGAATAAACTATAATTAATATAAAATTTAATTAAAAAGGAAAGATGAATGAAATGTAAGGTTCCATCTCATTAATTTTACAGAGGTTATTAAGTACCATTTTCAAATATTGTGGAATCACACAAGTCCCTTTGTACCCAAGAATACCTGATTCATCAAGACACCATGAAGAAAAATTCCAGACCTTGTAAGATTGGAAAATGATAGTCTTTAGGTAGTACCTGATCATTCTTTTTAGCCAATCTTCAATGGTATTGCAAGTCATTTAATGTGGGGAAACTTATTTTAATGATCAAAATCAGAACCTGCCTAAGCAAAATGACTATAGTAAACTATCTATGGTGATTTATTTTTTATTAGATCAGCATGAATTCTGTTATCTTTCATAATGTTTCTAGAACATCTGAAGAAAAAGTCACACCCAGGAGTCACAGAATGCCTCTGGGATCTTGACAGTAGAAATTAAAATTATGGATGTTAAGTTCTCTTTCATTCCTGAAATGAAAACAGTATGGAGAGGATGTGGTCCTGGATATCTCTAGCTTTTTTCCTCAGCTCTCTGAGTTCATCGTGTTGCTTTTGATTGTTGTATTTGCTTTCTGTCTCCTTTAATAGTGTCAAGAAATATACAAAATCACTCTCTCCAAAGTTTAATATTCCCTCTGTAGATTCCTTCAGCTCTGGAAAAGGCTTCTTTCCATTCCTCTCTCTCTCTCTCTCTCTCTCTCTTTCTCTTTTTTAAGTCAGGTAGAACTACCTGAAAGGCAGCTTCTTTCCCTTCAAGGCATAATGCAAATATGTAAGGGAAGTGCTTCTCCCTATCCCCACATATGTACATTTTATCCTAAACTAGATGGGATTACTGCATTGAAAGGCATACATAGTTTATTTCAAGTATATATAGGCTTGATTTTTGTAGAAATTTCAGTCAGTTTACTCCAATTCCAGTATTCCTCTGCCTACAAATTACTGACACATAGTTACTAAAACTGATGAGAGAAAATATCAGAAGTGTTTACATTTAAAATTTAATACGTCTGAGTACTTGAGGGTTAAAATTCTTTAGAAACGTTAGAACATTCCCTTAGGGATGCTGTCGTGCTTTTCTATCAGAACAGATTCCAAACATGCCCTTTATTGATAGCTTAAGCTATTCCCATATTTGATGTGAATACTCTTGATGAAGTGTTAGGCAGCATTTCCATTAGCAACCATAGCGTGACCAGCCACATGGACTTGTTCTCTCACTACTCAGCTTCTTTGGCTACAAGAAGGAAGAAAATAATGGTGTCCTAACAGAGGATATGCTTATGAGCTTGTAATTTTTATAGTTATAAAATATTAGCTATGTTTATTTTTATGATTATTCAAGGAAAACATCTATATTAAGTATTATACTATATTTGCTTAAAAACAAAAGGGAAATTATTAAAAACCTAGAGTGGCTTTAATTAGACATTAAAAAGTATAATGTACATTCCAAACATTAGAAATCAAATTTATTTTATCAAAAGGCAGTGTGCAGCATAGGAATTGTAATCATCAGGATAAACTTGTGAACCTTAAGGGAACTAAAGGAAAGCAGCAAGGTTTACTGAGACACTGGTGAGGACATACAACAGTGATCAGAAGCTTCAGGCATAAGGCTCAGGAAGGACACTCTGAAAGATGCACATCCCAAACTGGAGATGGGGAAGAGGAGGAGCGCAAAGGGGAAGCTAAGGGGGCAGAAAGTGACAAGCAAGAGTATTTCATATGAACAACTGGATATGATAATGTTGATAAATTTACAATCACTAAATCAGCTAATGTATCATACACCTTCTCAAAGCAAGAGCTTTTATTGATCTTTATTACATTTTATAGCTGTTGTATTATTTTGAAGTTATTTTTATTATTTTGTAAGATTATGCAATAATTTCATTTACCCTTTCCTCTTCCTCTTGTCAAACCATCCGATATAACCCCTTTGCTTCTTTCGAATTCACCATCTTTTTCTTCATTAACTATTATTACACGTAAACACACACACAACACACATACACATTACTAAATACATGAGTTCAGTAAGCTCATTGTGAAGAACGTTACTTTTGTGCATGCTTTCAGGGCTGGCCATTTGGTATCGAAAGCAAGGGGATTTTTAATGCTTTGTGCATTCCTTACAATTTAACATTAAACAAGTGTAACTTACAGATCTTTTCATTGAAAGTGTTAGAACAATTGCTGACACAATACCAAGAAAAATAGTTCTGCTGCAAGCAATTCTCTGCTAAGTTAAAGAATCACCTATTTGCCATTTTTGATTAATTTTACTGTTTGCATACTTATTATTATCTTCTTGACCAGGGAACAGGACATGATAGCGATAGAGGGAATACTACATGTAATTCCACAGCACAGAGGATCTTTTCAAGATCTTTGTGATTCATACAATTAAAGAACCGAGAGTCTGTTTGCTTGATTTGAGGGCAATTTTTAAAATTTTATTATTCTGATTATACTGATGATGATGATTTATTACAATTTATTCACTTTGTATCCTACTTGTAGTCCCCTTCCTCATCTCCTCCCAGTCCCACTCTCTTTCTTTTCCCCTATGTCACTCCCCTAGTCCACTGATCTGTCAGGGAGGCCCTCCTCCCCTACTACCTCACCTTAGCCTATCAGGTCTCATCAGGATTGTCTAGATCCTCATTCTTTGTGGTCTAGTTAGGCCACCTCACCAGGGGAGGGGATCAAAGAGCTGGCCACTGAGTCCATGTCAGAGACAGCTCCTGCTACCCTTACTAGGGAAATCCTAAGGAGACGGAGCTGGTCGTGGGCTACATCTTAGCAAGGGGGCTAGGTCTAAGAGAATTCTCAACATAATATCCAATGGCAAAGAAACACTTAAAGAAATGCTCATTCGATAGTCTTCTATTGAGAAGTCTCTGTTTAGCTCTGTACCCCATTTTTTAAACATTTTTATTTTATATTAATCACAGGTTATATACTTTGTATCCCATCCGTAGCCTCCTCCCCCATTCCCTCCCTATCCCACCCTTCCCTCCCTCATCTCCTCCCTGCCCCTTTCCAGGTCCACTGATAGGGGAGGACCTCCTCACCTTCCTTCTAACTCTAGCTTATCAGGTCTCTTCAGGAATGGCTGCAATGTCCTCTTCTGTGGCCTAGCAAGGCTGCTCCTCCCTCGGGGGCGGGGAGGTCAAAGAGCCTGCCATTGAGTTCATGTTCAAAATAGTCCCTGTTCACCTTACTGGTGTACCCACTTGGGTATTGAGCTACCATTTGCTACATACAAGCAGGGGTTCTAGGTTATAACCGTACTTGGTCCTTGGTTGGAGAGACACTACTCAGCAATTAAAAAGGAGGAAAGCATGAAATTTGCAGGCAAATGGTGGGACCTGGAAACAATCATCCTGAGTGAGGTATCCTA
>CM053750.1:27316614-27338861 GCA_028658305.1 Pachyuromys duprasi | reverse complement strand
CCTGCCATTGAGTTCATGTTCAAAATAGTCCCTGTTCACCTTACTGGTGTACCCACTTGGGTATTGAGCTACCATTTGCTACATACAAGCAGGGGTTCTAGGTTATAACCGTACTTGGTCCTTGGTTGGAGAGACACTACTCAGCAATTAAAAAGGAGGAAAGCATGAAATTTGCAGGCAAATGGTGGGACCTGGAAACGATCATCCTGAGTGAGGTATCCTAAAAGCAGAAAGACACACATGATATATACTCACTTATATAGACCTATAAGATAGGATAAACATACTGAATCTATTCATCTAAAAATGATAAACAAGAAAGAGGACCTGGGGTAAGAGGATTAATACTCACTTAGAAAGTCCAATTGGATGGACATTGGATGTAGGAGAAAACAAGTAGCAGGACAAGAGCCTACCACAGAGGGCCTCGGAAAGACTCTTCCTAGCTGGGTATCAAAGCAAATATTAAGACACATAGCCAACCTTTGGCAGAGTGCAGGGAATCATATGAAAGAAGGGGGAGTTAGTATGACCTGGAGAGGACAGGAGCTCCGCAAGGCCCAAATATATCAGGGCACAGGGGTCTTTTATGAGACTGTACCCCATTTTTTATTTGGATTACTTGATTTGTTGCTGTTTAACTTCTTGAGTTCTTCATATATTCTGGATATTAGCCCTCTGTCAGATACAGGGTTGGTGAAGATGTTTTCCCAGTCTGTAGGCTGTTGTTTTGATGACAGTGTCCTTTGCTTTACCGAAGCTTTTTAGTTTCAGGAGGTCCAATTTACTGATTTTTTATCTTAGAGCCTGTGTTCTCGGTATTCTGTTCAGGAAGTTGTCTCCTGTGCCAATGATGAAACCTGAGAGGCTAGAATCAGTGGGAAGGGGAGGAGGACCTCTCCTATCAGTGGACTTGGGGAGGGGCGTGAGAGGAAATAAGAGAAGGAGTTTGAGATTGGGAGGGAATGAGGGAGGGATATAGCTGGGATACAAAGTGAATAAACTGTAAAGGAAAGAAAGAAAGAAAGAAAGAAAGAAAGAAAGAAAGAAAGAAAGAAAGAAAGAAAGAAAGAAAGAAAGAAAGAAAGAAAGAAAATGTGGACAGTGAAAAATGATTACAGGTATTTCTCCAGGGTTTAGTCTGAGTTAAAAATAGCAAAAGAAGCCCATATGTTCAAATTTCATCACAAAGTTAAAACAATATAAAAGATCAAGCTAGTATGTCTTCTTCCAATCTAACTAGTCCCACATAAATGATTCCCAATGAAAATTACCTAGATGAATCCCAGAACACAGAATTTAAAATATAAAGGAGTACTCAATTTTACAAAATTTCTGGTTAGCAATGGTTAAATATGAGAATAATAATTTGTCTAATTGTATAGTAAAGGAAGGTATTCAAATATTTGGGAAATTATTTTTTCTAATTTTTTGTCTGGAAGGAATGTATTGCATAGAATTTTATCTAACATCATCTAAAAAATAACAAGTATCATCTTATGTAGTATGTATGTATATTTGTACATACCCACAGTATATGTGTGTGTGTCTGTATGAGAGTGACAGAGAGAGAGAGAGAGAGAGAGAGAGAGAGAGAGAGAGAGAGAGAGAGAGAGAGAAAGTAAGACAGAGAGACCATTAAAAGCTGGTAGCATTTTTCTCATGAAATCTCACAACTAAGGAAACTATCACAAAGAAAGCATCAAAGATTCTTTTACAAATCACTCAAGGATATTTTTCATCCTGTGACATCCTTTGGCACTTTTAGCACCTAATAAAATTCTCACAATGAAATTCCAGATGGTTGAAAGTTCAGGGTCTCCTGAAATCAAATTGCTCACAAGTTTATATCCTTACAAAACACAGAACATAATAGTAGGCAAACCACTTGATGGCTTGTTGGTCCATCCTTCAAATGTATAAAAAAATAAAACAAAAAAAAAAACCAACAAAAAAACAGGAGCCTACTTGGTTTTCTGCAGATTTTACACAGGACCAATGAACCTGCTACCAAAAGTTACCACGATGCAGGAGTAGCTGGAATTTATATTTCATCCTCTTGTGCTGGGGGGTGGGAAAGAAAGTAGAAACAGAATTTGCTTTATAGCGTGAAGCTTATTTTCAACTAGTTGTGTTTTTTCAAACATGAAAATACATCCTCTTTTTTGAGCCAAATTATTTCTTCAAAAGGACTTACATATAGACTCTAACACTATGTGCTCCTGGCATTGAACTGTGTTTTATCCTTAAATTAATGGTATTGAGGTTACAGTGCAGAGAGTATACTGCTAGTTATAGGGCTAGTTATCTTTTCCCTGCATGGTAGGAAGATGTTTTTGTATATATAATAATTCAAAGACCAGTGTTACTCATTGCTCATAAGTTGAAAATTCTTTATCAACTATGTTAATCCAATTAATTTCTTTACCATTATAATTTTTTCTTCTTTTCACTGCATTTCAATCTGGTGTCTTGTTTTCTCGTTATAGAATAGCCATTGGTGAAATTTTTGGACCTTGTGCATCGTATATAAGATATAAGTCAGTTCCCTTTTATTTTTAAGGGCTGCCTCATAGCCAATTACTTTTTATTTTGAAACTTCACCCCAGCCCTGTCTTGTTATATTATCAGCATGCCTGGTGATCCATTTTTTTAAGTGCCATATTTGCATAGATCATGGGAGGAATTATGAAAGAAATGAAAATGTGCTTAAATTTTTAAGTGTAACAACCTGACACTGAATAGTAAGAACACTTTAATGCTAGGGTTTTACCTTTTCACTGTGAAATTAAAAAGGATGTTAAATCAAAATTATTTCTCCATCCCAGGAATCCTGTCCATGAACGTGCTGGCAAAGGAAAAGGCTTGAAACCATAATGTGACTCTTACCACAAGCAGTTCACGAAGACATAGAAAACAGAGTATAACACATGTTCATAACTAATCAGCTAACACTTATAACAAACTCATTCATAAGGTAGGATTCAATAACAAGACTCAAATAATAGGACTCAACACTATTCATTCTAACATTACTGGGTAATGAAGTCTTGATTTGTATTATCTAATTAACTTCTGGAAGAAGAAAAATATCCTTCTTGTGTCTTAGGGAGATAGTCTGGCTATTACCCTACAGGGTGCCCACAAACATGTTAGGCTCCTACAAACATGTATTAGTTTGCCTTTCATTTCTGTGCCTAAAGCCTTGACAAAATGGTTTCAACAGAGAAGATTTATTTTGGCTCAGAATTTAGAGAATTCACTAGCTCCATTGTCGTATCCCTGGTGTGAGGTTGAACCCTCACATTAGAAGGACATGGTGGAAAAAAAAGCTTGCCGCATGGTAAGTAAAAGAACAGAGATGCAGAAAAATGTCAGCTACATTCAAGTGACTTAATAACCACCTTTTCCCATAACTATCATGTCATCAAATTGCAAATCTATAATAGATTAACAGCTTGATGAAATCAGAGCTATCATGATTGAATCACTTTCCCAAATCCCTGTCTCTGAACATTGGTAACCAGGCCTAACATACATAAGACTTTTGGGAGACACTTCATACCTCGTCATGCTTTAATGTTCTAGCTCTGGTTAGGCCTTAGATCCACCTTATATTGCAAAAGTATTTAGTTCAGCTTCAAAAGTCCCAATTCCTCAAAACTCTAGTGTTCCTTAAGAATACAGTGTGAAATTCTTCTATGACAGTCATGACAGAATCCAAGCTATTATGTGTATGTGTGTGTGCGTCTATGTGTTTGAGAGACTCTTTCTATGAAGCCACAGTCACCTTGATACCTAAACCACACAAAGATCCAACAAAAAAGAGAACTTCAGACCTATCTCTCTTGTGTTTGAGAGAGAAAGAGAATATATATATATATATATATATATATATATATATATAGTCACATAGTTTCAACATGCAATATTAATACAAGCACAGAGTAAACATTTTTATTCCACAGAAGAAGAATTAGAGCATTGCATGGTGTTTACCCAACACTTGAGAGGCTAAGGCACAAAGATTGTCAAACACTCAAGGTCAATCAGAACTACCTAGTGAATTCTAAGTCAATGTAGGTGCAGTGTGTTGCACTTCTACAAGAAATTATATATATATATGTATATATATACACACACACACAAATAAGAAATCAACTCAAAATATATTGAACTTTTCGGGAAAAATTAAACTCTGATGCTCTATTTTTAGTGGTATTGAATGTACACTTCTAATGGAATGGAGCTCTTGTTGATTGTAAGCTACATGGGCTCTTTGGAGCTGAATCTTCTCACTGCCTACAGCTTGTCTTATCAGTTTCTACATGTCCCTGGTACCTCCAGCTTCCTCCGGTCACTACTGTAGGCGTTGTTCACTCTTAAGTTTATGTATTGCTTTTTAAGGGGTTTCTCACAGGGCCTCTGACTCTGTTACAAATTACCTGACTTCCAAGGTTTTTCTTTCAAACTTAGGGGTGCCTTCTGACCCTATAACTCTTTTATTACGCATATCTGAATATCCAGTATCTCATGTTGATGTCAATCATCAACACAGAATGTGAAAATGCTAGAAACCTGTGGTCCATGCCCTCAGTGGTCTCTAGGTGACTGGGTTAATGAGCACAGATACAAACTTTTCTAGGAGGACCTCTGTGAACAAAGAACCACCCATCTCTCTCTTCAAAACAAAGTCATTTAGGAGGATTTCTTTCTTTATATGCCTGGATGTAGGCTAGGTGGGATCTGGCCAGGTTCTGAGATGTACTCACATTTCCTTTCATGTGCAAAGCACCTGGATTCTTTGTGATGGTGCTAATCTCTTTAGAAACCACACATTCTTTGACCCCAACCTTATTCACACTTATTTTCAAACTAAATTGCAAGATTCCAGTACTGTGCTCCTCACTCACAGTTATTACAGTAAATCTGGCTAAAAGCACTCAGTAATACCAGCATCTTGAGTGTTGACAGCTTCTCCATCAAATCAACTAGCCTCTAACTTTTAAATTAGTTCCTCACAAAGTCTTGAAGCTCGAACAAAATGTAGACAGATTCCTTGCCAAAACATGAATATCCTGTAATCTAATTTTCAATACAATTCTCATCTGAAGTTTCCTGAATAACTTTTTTCTCTTTACACGCCTGTCAACATTCATTCTTTCAGAATCTCTCAGTAGATCAGTGTTTCCAGGATTTCTATAGTCTATATCTCCAAACTTTTCCAAACTTTCCCAACAACACTTCCAAATTGTTCTGTTCTTCATGATCAGGTAGTTAGACTAGAATCTTCTCAGTGTAGACTTTCTTTCAGTAAGGCTTGTATCACTGTAAATACATAAATGATACAATTTAAAAGTAAAAATGTTAGATGGAAGCTGAGGTTTCACAAGTTCTAAAATACATAAAAATATAGATGAATGATAAAATGATGACAAGCCACATGACTCTTTCTCCTCTGTCATCATTTCTCATCTTTACAATGTGAATGACTTTGAGTAATCCTATAAATTATGTTTATAAAATTAGACTTTGCTATGTTTTTTTAATGTTTTGTCTTGGTCAATTAAACTTTGAAACTTATTCCTATAAATTACAAGGTAATATAAATATTTTATTGTAATGCTTTTAAAGGTTAATTATAATAATTCTGTCCTTCAAAAATTGAAGTTTATAATATTTTAGCTTGGGTTGATTTAAAATATTTTGACTAGGAATAGTCCATTTTTCTCTTGTGAAAATTATCTGGCTCCTCTTAAAAGGCAGTTCTGATTTATCCTCTAAGAAATAAACCTGAAGTGCTTCCTTTACTCTGCTTGGTCAGAAGGGGATGAAGAGGCAGAATGGTTCTTCTGGATTATAAATTTCCCATGTTTGATACACATCATTGCATTGGGAAGTGAATGATTAAACTTTCAAAACATTCTTTCCAGTGCAATTAAGTGTGACTGTTAAGCCATTTTACCGGTGATTCTCTGATTCCAAGTTAGCAATTGTTTAGTTCATGTTTACAATACAAGAGAATCATGGTCCATTAAACTTAATTGCATTAAGATACCACAATTTGTGTTTTAACATATCCATGATACATTCCTTCTTCAGGCAGGAATATACTCTGTGACAGAATTACCAGTCATCAGAATACAACCTGGACTGAAAGTCAGGAACCTGCAACCATGAAGCTAATCTCACCCAACAACTCCAAGTTTAGAAATAATTCAACTCCTTTTATGTAATTTTCCTGTAACTAAATGAAGGTCTCAGAAACACTGTTTTTAGTTTCCTCATTTTCAATAATCTCAGACTCTCTTGTTTATGTTCTATTCTGAAAGAACACCCAGGATTTCATGTTTCACTGTAGAATTCATTCACATTTAATTTTAAAATTCTATATAATGCACCAAATATATTTTCGATAAGACATCATAGATATTGAAACACACCTAAGGAGTAACATTAAATATTTTTATAATGTAAAAATATTAAATTGTTCCCAATGTGTTTTTCAGATTTATTTACAATTATGAAATTATATGATCCAACCAAAATATGAACCAATAATACATATACTGATTATACTAAACACTCAAAAGATATTTAGGGTGACATAGAAAAGAATTTAGAAAAACAAAAAGAAAATTTATATAAACTTATGACTAAACATACAGCATCAGTTAATTTTCTGTTCCTGAAATAAAATACCATGATCAAAATCAACTAAAAAAGAGAAGTTATTTTGGATTACAGTTCTAGGAAAGTATGTGGCTGGAGCAGGAAGCTCAGAGAATATCTCAATCCATACAGAAAGTATAGAGTACATGCTGCAGGCAAGACTGTAAACTCCCAAAACTGCCCTAGTCACATGCTTCCTCCAGCAAGGCTGTACTTCCTGAAGGTTTCATAACCTAGCCAAACAACACACGAACTGGAGACCAAATATTCAAATATTTGAGTCTATAAGGGAATTTCACATTCAAAACATGACAATCCTCCCCTGACTCACATAGGCTCATGCTTATAACACAATTAAATATGTGGTCAAAATTCAAAAGCCCCAGGCTTAACCCTAATCAGAAGTCCAAAGCCAAAAGCCCTAAATCTCTTTTAAGATTCAAAGCTATCTCTTCTTCTTATCCACTGAAAAAGCAGTGTTACATATCAACCACACATAGGAAACAGAGAGTTCTGGAAGCTGGGTAGGCTGTATACCTTCAAAGCCTACCCAGTGCTAATTTCCTTTCAGCAAAATTTCACCTTCAAAATATTCTATAACTTCCCACAAAAGCATCAAGTGAACTGAGGACCAAGTGTTTGTCTCATAGAAACTACCAAATATATTTAAAGCATGTGTGAAGAACAATAAAGCAAAATTATTAATTGTGATTGACTTTAGACGATGTTTTCTTCTCAGTTTATTAGCTAACACTGAGATTTCCTTAGAGGTATTTTTGTAACAAAAGAAATGCATTAAAGAGCAGATTGTACTAGTCACAAATGATATGCATTATGCACAAGCACTCAGGCAGAAAACAGTGACGATTCTTTTTAATGCTCCATACAACCCCACATCTTCACCAGTCCCAACGGTTATTGGAAAAAGTTAATTTTCTAAAAGGCCAACTTCATTAACTTTAGTCTCACAGTTCAGTGCTGGCCAGCCGCCCATGTGGAGATAAAGTCATTGTCAGAGCTAACTGCCTGAAGTGCTGTGTCAGTCAGATGGTAGCAGAACAGTACAAGGGTCTCCCTGTGTGAAAAAGAGTGGAGGAACAGGGTGTATGGAAAAGAACAGCTGAAGTGATCTCATTCTCAGAAATGGAAAAGTCAAACTTCATTAGCTGTTACCGTGCTGCAGTGAAGTGAGCAGGGATGCATGCTGATGGCATCTGACTTGGGGTTAGCAAGCAAATAATGAGACAGTGTTTCTGCCTGACTCCCACGACCCTTACTGTGCTAAATCTGTGACCCCACTGTTTGCTCCCCCCTGCTGCGAGAGGATACAATGTATGATATTTTCAAGTAACAATTGCAGAAGTCCAGGTTGCAGCCATGGTAGGCAAAGCATAGCCATGAATCCATTTGAACAAGGAGAACCTGTTGACCCAGGTTGTTTGGGAGTCAGTAGAAAGCAGCATTGCATCAGCATAAAGGCATTCTAATTAATTAATTTTTATTGAATAATCTTTTTCATACAGTATATTTTGATCATATATTCCCTCCCTCTTCTAGTCCCTACCTATCCAATATCTTCCCTACCTATCCAATACTACGACTACGATTTCTCTCTTTAGAATAAAGACAGGCAAATCAAAACACAAACAAACTACAATAAAACAAAGCAAATATACAAACAGAAAGCAGACACACATACACACATACACACACCTGGATACTTTTCAGAATGATTCACCAGCCAGTCCTTGAATTTTAAGGAATACAGGTAAATTTCTATTTCTTCAAATAAAATTACTACAAATTACAAATAAGTAGGAATGAGACAGAACTCTGGCTAGGGTCTCTTTTCATAGTGTTGTTGGTTCCCTAAATTCTGTAACTAGGACAACAGATTAAACCAGGGGCAGAGATGTAACTAAGAGAGTGAGACAATTACAGAAGGATACATAGAATCATGATATTTATAAAAGAATATATTTCTGTTTTACATGTAACTCAAAAAAAGATGACATAAGAAAATGAGGTGTATGAGTGAATTACAAAGATAGGCAGTTACTGGACAGTTGGCATTCTGTCTGAAGGAGTCACTCTGAAGAAAAGCACGGACCAAGATCTTAAACAAAACATCAGCCCAGAGATATTGACTGAAAAAAAAAAAACAACCGAGGCTTTTGGACAATTCAAGTAGCTGGTCTCCATGACAGAGCTTGTTTCAATAGTCATTAGTACTTAGGAGTTAATGCACAGCCTAAATTTAGATGCAGACCAAGTCAATGGAAAGATGAATGAGCATATAGTTCCTTCAAATGAGTCATCACTGGAGATAATCAAACATTGGAGACTGAGAAATAGATCTGATGCCAGCAATTTTGAGAGGATAATAATATCTGAGGACTGGAAACTAAGGCGATCACTTACCTTCTATAAGCAAAGCAGACCCAGGCAGTAATCAGCTTCACCTCATATTAGAGATATCTGCTCAGCCCATGGAGTAGTAGGAAAGACAAGACCAAATTGCTAAGCTTTAAAATTAAACTAATCATGATTTATTTACCTATTTTAGTCACCAAACATATACCATATAACAAAATTGACAAGAATACCTGATATTTCCTTTCAGTTGTGTTACACATAGGAAATAGCATAAGTCATAGAACAGTGTAACTTGGGAAGGACTCTGAGCCAAAGGATGTATAACTGTTTTACAGGGCATTCTGGCAAGACATTGGTGGGCACACTTGTAGGCAGTGGTCAGTTCCTGGAGAACAGGTTCTGTGTGAAGGGAATAGCTAGGAAATGATCTTGTTGAACAGGAATATTAACATATTTTAGACAACAGAATCCCGATGTCTCTGGAGCAGAGACAGAGACAGGAATATGGGTTACACTGGATTATGTAACAAATGAGAGAGGGTCTGGATGCCTATGAAGTACTTTAGTTTTGTGTTAAGTAAAATAGAGAACCTGGAATGGTGTACACGTTTGATACAGACTAAAAATATATATCTAGAAGGGTCTTAGTTGGTACAAGTTGGAAATATTCTGCAGAGAACTGAAGGTAGAATGCACAATACCAAGCAAGATTCTGGGTAACACTGCTGAGACAGATATTTGTTGGTTATACTTCAGACATACTTGTTAAGCAGGACTAACGAGACTACCACCATGTTGGATGTGGACTCTCAGAAAAAGAATGGAATTGAGCATGACTTTGTCATCTGTTAGCAATAACTGAATCTGCTACTTTTTAAAAAAGTTGATACACTTGGTGGTTTAAATATGTCTAGTTGAAGAGCTCCATTCAGTGCTGAGCTGATGGCTGGTGCATATCTCAACTGTTATGTCAGCCAGAGTAGCACAGGCATCTGTGATGGTTGAGCTTTATTCTCCACATAGCCTTTTCCTGAGACTAGTGAAGAATTTGTCATATGAAGGTGAACTCAAAGTAGTCAGAATTCTTATATGGTGACTGACTTCAGGAAGGAGAAAAGAAAGGAGCCGGACATGGCATACATCTAGAATTTTAGCAACCAGGAAGCTGAAGCAGGAGGTTCTCAACTTGTGAAATGCCACATTCTTTCCATTTGGGTAAGTTACAAGGACATGAACTTTGCTTTTTGATGTGTAGAAGAAAGGATGTACTGATGATCAGTCTGCTTACCAGAGATACTTCCAAGGTGTTGGAAGAATATAGAGTCAAGTAAAAGTATGGAGTCACATTAGTAAGACAATGATGATGGAGGAGGCCATGGAAGGTGAATATTGTTCAGTTGTGTGACATGTTAAAGATGAGATGTCTATGAGACATCTGGGTAAAGATGTCAAGTTGAGAGTTGGGCATCAACTCTGGAATTAGGAAAAAGAGTCTGGATTGGTCAACTATATATAAATGACATTCAAATCCTTGAGTAGGAATAAGACTAGTTGTGCCATAAAGGTAGACTGTGTCTGCATTGGGATCCTAATTCATGAAGTATGAACCAGTCACTCAGAAAGAACTACTAGTGAGCCACTTGGAGTGCTCTGAAACCAGTAAAAATAACATATTGACTCAAATGATCTCAAAAATTCATTTTAACTTATAATTCATTATAGACTCTGCATTGTGGAAACTGTTTAAAAATTTTGTAAAGAATAAGTCAGAATTTATAGTCACCAAATTTAAGTATTTGTCCAGATTCTGCAAGTGAACACAGAAAGGAGTCAGAGAGGGTGAAACCTAGAGTGAGAGACCCATGTGCCTTTAGGACAGCTAGAGCTGCAGTGGGAGAGGTAAATTAATTGTATCACCGTTTATTTAGGGGTCTTCTTCCAGGATGAAGAATTAATAACTCCCTTTGATAATTGGTACTTCTCAATTCAATCAACATAAAACTCACTGTATTCTAGGCAGTAGAGTTGGCTCAGTGGTTAAGAACAATGGCTGCTCTTCCAGAGGACCTAGGTTCAAGTCCCGTCATCTTATACGGCAGCTAACAACCATCTCCAACTCTAGTGGCAGAAGATCTGATGCCCTCTTCTGGCATCTACAGGCACCACATACACATGGTAAACAGATATACCAGCAGACAAAACATCTGCATACATCAAAACAAATTCATTAAAAAATTTAAGGATCATCATATTCTCAAATTAAGTGCCATTATGTGATTCCTTTAGAGAACTCTAAGTGGGTAAGTGTAACTAAGTGTGTCTAAGTGTAGGTGGGTAGGTACTTGCAATCTATAACAGAAATGAACTGGGGTTACTAATATAGGAAATCAGAGTAATCTACCAGACCGCTTGTCATGAGGAAGAAGACAGCCGCCAAGCTAAATAAAATGCACATAAAAAGTGTTGTTATTTTCAAATACCCCATGAAATATCAGCCACAACTTGATATAAAAGAGTCTTATGCACTTTGCTAAGAGGAGATGAGAGAGTATTGTTGAATCTGGAGTCTGCAGTGTGGGAGAAGGTGGCACACAATTGGAAAGTATAGGATGAATATTTATAGAGTTCGAATGCCTGGGAAGGCAAATATTCTTCCATCTTACTGTGTCCTGAAAATATAACTAGTCAATGATCATCATTCATACATGCCATAACTTAGCATGAATGGTCGCCACATGACTACATAGAATTGTACTGACTCGAATGTCTTTATATTAGAATAACGTAGAATAATGACAGTAGGCACTGCAACTGGGCAATGAACAGGACTGAGGACTGAGATCTGAAATTGGGTAACTTCGTGACTGATGGTTTGCTTTTCCAGATGGCACTCTTGGTAGACAGAGTTGATCTGTAGGATTTATTATCCATTAGAAAGGAATTAAAGATAGCTGAGACAACAGAGAAGCCACTGGCTTGTTTTCCTTTATATCTCTTTCCTCACAACCTAAGCTCAGAACATTGATGAGAAAACACCCAATTGAAAACAATTGAGTTTGAAAGCATTTTTCTTTTTAGGAAATTATTTTTAATAAGAATGTCTGCACAGCTGTGTGCATCACTTCCACTGTGGAGCAATGAAGTGCATCTTAGGGTCACATTGGAAAAAGAACAAGCCACCAAACTACTTTGGTCAAGTGTTCCTCCCATTCCCACTGAAGACCCCTGAGGTGTAAGCATAATGTGTTTTAAGCTTCCCAAGAGAATCTCACAAGAGCTAATGATATTTCTTGCCAGAAGGTACTTCTGAAGCCTCACTTCCTTTCTATCCTCTGGCAGAATTATGAAATAACATTATAAAGTGTCTAAGGGATATGAGCCCTGCAGCCTTAATTTCCAATGAGGAAAAAGTCAGGACTGTGAGTATTAAAACCTCACTGAGCTTCTTTGCTGATCCCACAGCCATCTATTAATCTGTCCCTGAGGACAGCAGTGCAGATGGTGGTAACTGCAAATGAAGCTTACCATGAAGCCTGATGGTAGCCCTTAGCTGAGATTTCAATTGGGCATGAAAGCCCTTGAAAATGGTATTACAGGAGGAGAGGGCAAAGCCACCTTTTATTCCAAAGAAATTGAAAGCACTGGAGAGATATTCTACCACAGGAGTGAACAAGCTTGGTTCTCTTCAGAATTGCAGGGTAGTTTAGTTACTTAATGTCAACAAACAAGTACAGGAAAATAAACTCAAATATTAAGGCTACAGCCATGCTTTCTATACTTATCCTCCCCTGTGTTTTTCTAGCTTTAAGAACTAAGGAAAGATATAAAATCCGTTTTTTAAAAAAATGTTGTTTGGAAAATAGAAATGATAATGATGGCAACTTTGCACACAAAAAGGTTATAAATGTATTAAAATCCCTCTTTCCAAATTCAGAAAGTTTTCTATAATATAAAAGACACTAAATAATGTGTATCATTATTTTCACATCGGCACATGGTCTGTAAATCTGTTATACTAAGGAATTTGAACACTTGCTTGCCTTTGCAAACCTGAATAAATGTTTGTGTTTTCTGTCAATACAATATAGCTAAATACATATTTAGACATAATTCATTCTCTATTCTTCCTCACTGCTGCAGCAGACACAGGTTAATTACAACCCTCTCACATCCTTGGGATGAGGGTTTTAGAATTCTTGTCAACACATTCTTCCCAGCAGCCATCATCAATTAATCAGAGCTACAAGAAAATCAGAGCGTCTTTTACCTCTCAGCTCTAGAGTGTGCCAGCTCTGTGGAGATGGTTGTTCTTGTTTGCATCTTCTCAGACAATCCTCACAGTCTCATCCAGAGCCTTTCTTTGGCATCAATTCCTCAATTTTGTTGACAGGACATGACTATACCAGGGGTAATTCTTGTAATCCATCTCAACACTAGGCCCTTTTTAGGTATTCATGACTAGAGAAATGATGTGGTTGGTATATGAATCAACTCTGAGTGCCTATGCCAAGACTTTGTACTTTGTATGTTGGACTCTGATTCAAAGATACCAGCTAACAAGATGAACACCAGTGTCTAAGAAGAGGTGATGAATTCAGTGCTTCTCTTATCTCATGCTATAGATCAAGGATGCTTTTTATTTTTTAAGAGACTTTTGTCTTTCCAAAGCTCTTATCTCAAAGCTATTGAAGTTCTAGATGGCTAGTGCAGGATCATGAGACCGTTATGTTTTGCTTTGTTTCAATAGAGTAAAAAACAATCCAACTTTCAGCATTTCATAACCAGTATCTGCAGTTATCCGTGAGTTCCTTTTCTAGACATGAAGCTTTTCTATTAAAAATTATTTTTGGCGTTAATAAAATGTAACTAATAATTAAAAAATAAAAAATAAAAAATTATTTTTGACAGTAAAGGAATGTGTAAGTAGATTGATAGAAGTGTATTTATTTTAATACGTAAATATACAAGATGAAGAGATTAATAATCATTTTTCAGGTGTTTATCTTTTTATAAGACATCATTATTTGCTCACATTTCATTACTTACAAAGAAAAGCTTGTTTAAAATCAGTTCCTTGAAATGAAGAAGGTTTTCTATGGTCTACACATAGACCACAAATAATTAATTATAATACAGATTATAATACATAGCATAGATTTCAAGTATCAAATAAGATCACTTTCATCCTAAAAAATCTTTAGCAAATTAATTTATCCCACAATTAACAAACAATCAGCTATGGGATAATTCAAAGACCTGGACACCACTATCTTCTTTATAAGGCCTGCTTGACTGAAGATCAGCCATGCTGGCAAATGTGTGGTTGTTTGTTTCATCTTCATAGAGCATCAAAGAGTAGCAAAGAATATTTAATTGACTTTGGAGTGTCCTGTGATTGTCCAGGTTTAAAACATGTACTTATCATCAGTCAACTTATTCTTTAGTTGGTACCTGAATGTGTATATTTCTTGATGAAAACAGGCCTATCAGCTGAATTTACCATTAATCTTTTTTTTCTGAATGAGACAATTGAGCCACAAAGATAAGTTCTTTCCAAAGCCACACAGTCAGGATAAAATTAGGCAAATGGATTCTCAAACATAATTCCCTCCATTGTTTACCATGTGCATGTTAGCTGTGCACTAGGGCTTGGGCTCTTGATGCCAAAGGGAATGGATAAGATATTAGTGGAATGGATTCAGATATTAGTTAACAGTATTTTTACTTGGCATTTTAACTGTAAGATTCTATAACTATAAAATAGCATTTTCATATTTATAGTACCCATCTTATAGTTCTAATTCTGTCTACAATGTTACTATAAAAAGAACTTTTTAATATTTATAGTACTCATTTTATAGTTCTAAGTCTGTCTACAATATTTTAGTTTCATAGAAAAGCAATAATGTTTTAAATTGCTTGAAGATGTATCTATAAAAGCAAAATAAGAGGGTAAGAAATCAAAATGCCACCTACACAATGAGCAGTCTGGTCATTGTGGCTGATGCACAAGCCAGAGCACAGAAACAATATAACTCTAAGGACAAAGAGTTACACTGGATATAGATTGTGAGTTTATTTTAAGGACTTTGGCTCTTATTTTATGAGTAAAGAACAATATTTGTAACTGGCAAAGTACTGAAAGTTTACTGGGGAATCCTTCCTGTGAGTCTCTAATAAATAATATGTTAGACATGATGGTGCATGCTTGTAATCCCTGTACTTAGGAAGCAGGGAAATGATGATTTCAAGGCCACCCCATGGGAAAAAAATAACACCCTGTATCAGCAAACTAAAAAAAAAAAGGCATTATTATACCTACTTGCAATATAGTGAGCTCACAATTTTTTAATTAAATTTTTATTTTTATATTAGTTACAGTTTATGTACTTTGTTTCCCAGCTGTAGCCCCCTCCCTCATCTCCTCCCATCCCTACTCTCCCTCCTTCATCTCCTGCCTGCTCCTCTGTAAGTCCACTGATATGTTTACTGATAGGTCCTCCTCCCCTTCCATCTGACCCTAGCTTATCAGGTCTCATCAGGACTGGCCACAATGTCCTCCTCTGTGGCCTAGCAAGGCTGCTCCTCCATGGGGAGGAGAGAGGGGTCAAAGAGCTAGCCACTGAGTTCATATCAGGGAACAGTCTCTGTTCCCCTTACTAGGGAACCCACTAGTATACTGAGTTGCCATGGGCTACATCTGTGCAGGGATTCTAGGTTATGTCCATGCATGGTCCTTGAGGATACAGTCTTAGGAAGAAACTTTGCAATCACACTAGTACGTGTTAATAAATAATGAGTAAGGATGGTAGGATGCTGTGATCATAGATGCTGTGCCCTGTAGTAAGATTTTCAAACAGTGCTCATAGTGCTCCAATGGGAGAAGTGACATAAGAAGGCAGCTTTACCAGTAGATGTGGTTATTCTGAAGAATAAAGAAGGATGAAAGTCTCTGAGGATGCTTTCCTAAAGTTCATATGAGAGTTGAGGATTACTTAAGAGTGAATATTGAGGCAAGATATCTAAGAACATAATGAAAAAATCTTTTGGCAGCAGAATGAACTAATTTATGAAGATTTCCTGGAAGTGAGTATTGTTGGGCAGGTACTTCTGAGAATGAATCCAATATTTTTATTTCATTGGCTTGAGTGGTGGAGTGTTCAGATTAGAAAACAAACAAGGAAGAGCAGAACAAGGGGACATCCTGAATTTCAGCTGGAACCTCTTAACTTAGAGGCTCTTAGCAAATATTTGGCGAATGATCTCGGTCATCCACCAACAAATATGAAGGACACAAATCTCAGAGTTTGTGAAGTTAGAAGATAGCATGTGAGAAGAATTGTGGTTTCTCAACAGAGCAAAAGAGCTCTGTTGAGAAGATGCAACAGTGACATAGTGTTTTGTTAACAAGGCAAACCATGAAGTAGAGGGCTACCGGGCAACACACCACACAGGGCTGCAGGTGGAAATGTTAGAGATAGAACCCATGAATTCAACTCTCAACCACTTATTCATTGTGTGACCTTGAGAAAAGATACACGTTTACAGTCTTTTAGTCTGTTTCTTCAAATGAATAGTAGTTTTTTTTACCTCAACAAGTATTAGAACATTTAAATAAGTCAGTGATTATGAAGCATTTTGGTGACTGCTTCCCACTTTTTTCTAATGGCTATGTTGCATTTATTTTATTCTTCTGCTAAATTCTCATGGGTCATTAATAATGTATTATTAAATTTACTACCTACTTCTTGTGAAAACTAAATCTCAGGAAAGATTAAAATCAATCCCTTTCTCCACAAAACAATTACTTTATAAAAACTTCATAGTCAGGTTCTCTCTGCACATATCACAATGTACACCTGTTTCTAAACCCTAAATTTAGAAACATTTTTTTTTCTGAAAGGATATTTTCTCATGTTTTTTCTTTTGTATTATTTCTTTAGATTTCAGGACTAAAACAAGCTTGTTATACAGTCTGGTAGTTTGTGTTTAATGCCAGCAATCTGCCTTTATCATAGACCTGTACACAGCATGCAGTCAGTGCATCCAGCTTTCACAAGAACTATAATAGCTGCCCTAGGCACTCAGTCTCCTATTGTTCACAATAGCACCTTGAATTGGTTAGGGTGTGTGTCATATAATTGGGAACCATAAGCATGGATGGTATTTCTTACATCTCAAACCTGGAGACTTGAATGAAACATGATAAACCATAACTGAATATGCGGTAACAAAGCAGAGAATCATTCAACATGAGCTGCTGTGACGCCTATGGACAATAAGATAACATCCCTGAATGTCTCAAAGTAACAGCTGAGTATCTGAAATCTCCACACATACACACCCCAAAAAGAAAATTTAATCAACAATAACAATTTCAAACGTGTCCTGAACTTTGTGTTTGGATAACTGTTATATGTACAGTGGCAGCCTTGTTTTTATTTGGGTTATCTATGACATTCTTAAGGAATGCAGTTCAATGAAGTTCTTAAGCAGATGCTATAGAAGCTAAAGCTTTTCACCTCACAAACTCAGATCACATGCTTAGAATGAAGCCCAAAAACATTGGGTTAAAATTATTGGCTTATATTAGAGAAGTAATCCAATTAATGCTCATATGTTTTCTGCTTCTCAGTATTATTAGATGGAAAACACAGGTCTAATTAAGGAAAAGCGTTCTGTGTGATTATTAATCTTCACAATAATCTCTATGTCTTTAGGCTTATCAATATTGCGAATGTATAAGAAAAACAAACAGAGAGAAAGCATTCATTAGTTTACCTAAAGGTATAAACATGGACACATAAAAGTCCCCAAAGGAAAAGGCTACATAGATACACATCTCTAAACCTCAACGATTGTGGTTTTTTCATTTGTTATTATTATTATTATTATTATTCGTTACAATATCACTTTATATCACAGCTGTAGCCCCCTCCCTCATCTCCTCCCAGTTTCACCCTCCCTCCGTCTTCCTCCCCTATGACTTGCCCTTTATTAAATATTTGTAAGGATGAGTAATACAGTTCATCCACTGAAGTGCTTACCCTGTACATAAAAGAACCTGTGTTCAGTCTCTGCTACCAACACAAACACAGTCAGACACGGTGGCACACTGTGATGTCAGTGCTGAGGAAGAAAAGAAAAAGGGGGTTCTGCAGTTTGCTGGCTTGCAGCATAGTTTGCTCACTGACTTCTCTGTTGATGATGGGATTGTCTCAAAAAAATGAAATGCCAGGCTCCTGAGGAATGACATCAGGGGTTCTCCTTTGGCTTCCATATATTTAAACATGAAACGCCAGTACTTAGTTAAAGCATTTTACTCTTGACCTCATTTAGCTCATATTGTATAAGAAATTTATAACAAAAATACATATCTGCTTTAAATGTCCTTGAGCATTAATTTAAATATATCTAAAAACTGACCTTTTGTAAAGAATGTGGAGTTGTCATATGACATAAGAAAATTAGCTGAAAATGGTTCTGTATGATTTCTTTTTAATTTATACCATTATTATTATTATCTACAATATTCATTTTGTATCTCAGTTGTAGCCCCCTCCTACTTCTCCTGGTCCCATCCTCTCTCCTTCTCCCCCCCATCCCTCTTCCCTTGTCTACTGATACGTGAAGTCCTCCTTCCCTACTACCGTCTGACCCTAGTCAATCAGGTCCTACCAAAACTGCCTGGATCCTCTTCCTCTGTGGGCTGGCTAGGTCCCTCCACCGTGAAGAAGTGATCAAGGAGCAGGCAACTCAGTTCATGTCAGAAACTATCTCTTCTCCTGTAACTAGGGAACCCACATGGAGACTGAGCAGTCTGTGGGCTACATCTGAGCAGGAGCTCCTCTCTATGCGTGGTCTTTGGTCTGTGCATAGTCTCTGCATTCCCCGTGAGCCCCGTTCTTTTTATCCCTGTTCTTCCATAACACTCTCTGTGATCTGTCTAAAGTTTGGCTGTGAGTCTCTGCATCTGCTTCAATCCCCTGATGGTTGGTGTCTTTTAGAGGACATCTGTGGTTCCTGGGTGCAGTTCTGTTTCCCCTCTTCTACCGTTTCAGTGTCTATCCTGCTTTCCCTTCTGAATGAGAATTAAGCATCTTCTCTAGGGTCCTCCTTGTTGTTTAGCTTCATGTCTGTAGATTTTAGTGTGTTTATCTTCTATTATACGGTTATTATTCACTTATAAGTGAGTTGATTTTATTTGTTTATTTATTTATTTTTTAGAATTAGAGCCTTTATTGTTATACATACAGCTCACTCTGTCACTTACTGTGGGTTCACTCACTCAAAGATTTTTAAGGTAAAATGACACATCCCCATATAATCTAAACCAGTTTACTTGGTTTTTTTATTACTTGATGCCAAAATAAAGTCCTATCCATGGCCTCTGGTAACAATATAAATGCCTGCTCTGTTTGTTCACTCCATCTTCTTTTTTTACAAAAAAAAATTTATTACAATTGATTCACTTTGTTTTTTTGAAAGAATGAAGAATACTGTTTATTCTCTTAATATCTTCAGAAGACAGATTTTGTATTCCTTCACAGTAGCTTGCGCTACATTTTTTTTCATTCTTCCTAGCAGTGTATCAAAGCAAATATTAAGAAACATAACCAATCCTTTGGCAGAGTGCAGGGGAGCATATGAAAGAAGAGGGAGTTAGTATGACCTGGAGAGGTCAGGAGCTCTGCAAGAACCAAATATATCAGGGCACAGGGGTCTTTTATGAGACTGTCTCTCCAACCAAGGACCATGTATGGTTATAACCTAGAACCGCTGCTTGTATGTAGCAAATGGTAGCTCAATTTCCAAGTGGATGTACTAGTAAAGGGAACAGAAACCATTTTGGACATGAACTCAATGGCTGGCTCTTCGACCTCCCTGTCCCCCGAGGGAGGAGCAGCCTTGCTAGGCCACAGAAGAGGACATTGTAGCCATTCATGAAGAGACCTGGTAAGCTAGAGTTAGATGGAAGGGGAGGAGGTCCTCCCCTATCAGTGGACTTAGAAAGGTGCAGGGAGGAGATGAGGGAGGGAAGGGGGCATAGGGAGGGATACAAAGTGGGCTATGGCTGGGATACAAAGTACATAACCTGTGATTATCAGTGAATTTATACCATGCATGTCTCTCTGCTTCTGGGACACTTCAACTCAGGATGATCTTTTTCTAGTTCCATCCATTTGCCTGGAAATTTCATGATTTCCTTGTTTTTAATTGCTGAGTAGTAGTCCATTGTGTAAATGTACCACAATTTCTGTATCCATTCTTAAACTGAGGGACATCTGGGTTGTTTCCAGCTCTGGCTATTTTGAATAACGCTGCTATGAACATAGTTGTCATATGGTTGAGCATCCTTCAGATATATGTCCAGGAGTATTATAGCTGGGTCTTTAGGTAGCACTAATCCCAGTTTTCTGAGAAAGCACCAGATAGATTTCCAAACTGGTTGTTCAAGTTTACATTCCCACCAGCAATGGAAGACGGTTCCCCTTTCTCCACATCCTCTCCAGCATGTGTTGTCACTTGAGTTTTGATCTTAGCCACTCTGATGGGTGTGATATGGAATCTCAGAGTCATTTTGATTTGTATTTCTCTGGTGACTAAGGACATTGAGCATTTCTTTAAGTGTTTCTCTGCCATTTGATATTCCTCTGTTGAGAATTCTGTTTAGCTCTGTACCCCATTTTTAGTTGGTTTTTCTGGTTTGTTGGTGATTACTTTCTTGAGTTCTTTTTATGTTCCTGATATAATTAGCCCTCTGTCAAATGTAGGGTTGGTGATGATCTTTTTCCAGCCTGTAGGCTGCTATTTTGTTCTGATGACAGTATCCTTTGCTTTACAGAAGCTTTTCAGTTTCATGAGGTTCCATTTATTGATTGCTGATTTTAGAGCCTATGTTATTGGTGTTCTTTTCAGAAAGTTGTCTCCTGTGGCAATGAGTTCAAGGTACTTCTCCACTTTTTCTTCTAGTAGATTTAGTTTGTCTCATTTTATGTTGAAGTCTTTGATCCACTTGGACTTGAATTTTGTACAGGGTGATGAATATGGATTTATTTACATGCTTTTATACATGAAGACATCTAGTTAGACCCGCACCATTTGTTGAAGATGCTTCCCCCCCTTCTCATTACACAGTATATCTCCTGGATTTCAATTACTCAGATAATATCCAACCAAATTCACTATAGATTATTCTACTATTACAACTAAAAGTAGATAAATTAAAACTAGAAACAGATTACTGCCACTATTAACAAAAGTAACTGGATACAAAGTGTACCTAAGACTTATATTTCATTTTCACTATGATAATGTCTTTAAATGTTATATGTCTTTAAATTGTTATATTAAGATAACATTTTCATATTTTATAGGCTTGAATCAAAGGAGCCATTTCTGTCTGTTGGGTGAGTATATATTTAAATATTTTAAATATGAGTGTTTTCATTTAAATTTAGCATGGCAACATAAATGATATTTCTAGTCATCTTGCCTCATTTTTAAAATTGTTGCTTGTCACATCCTAAAAGAAAATGCTACCTTTGTTCCATAAAGATTTAACTGAAATACTTCTGACTTCATGCATTCAGGTAACTGATACAAAAAGTGCCCTCTATCTCCTTTAACGTTGTGCAAGGTATGATGAATATTCCTTTTTACATCCAGGAAAGAGAAGCTCAGATTGAGCTCTTTTGTATATATACACCACAGTAGGTGTTTATTTTTCCTTCTGAGGCTCTCCCTATATACTTCTTAACCTCTATATACTGTGTTTTTTTTTCTTTACTGCACTATATTCCTCTCAACTTCCCACAATCACAGCTTCTAACAAAGCTGTTAAGTCTTAAGGTAGATCACGCTGAGGTAACGCTTGCCTCTGAGGAGATACTGAATCAGCAATGTTGCATGTCTAATAATAATATAGTATTGGTAAGCAGAATCATATATTATTCTTAGGCTGTTAGAACTAAGAATAAGTTGTGTTGCATCTTTTCTGGTATGTTGAATAATCCTTTGCTTATTTATGCAAATTGTCCCGACCCACGGGACCTAGTTTTTCGTGAGGGCAAAGAGGACCAAGACCTGAAAGAGATGGGCAGATGGGCAGTTGGGCGAGAGAAGGAACAGTCTCAAGCAAATGTACACTTGTCAAGAGCCAAATTTTATTGAGCAGAAGCAGGTTTTTGTTTTTTTTT
>CM053750.1:27298405-27316114 GCA_028658305.1 Pachyuromys duprasi | reverse complement strand
CTACTTATAAGTGACTACGTACTATGGGTGTCTTTCTGCTTCTGGATTACCTCACTCAAGAAGATCTTTTCTAGTTTCCACCATTTGCCAGAAAATTTCACAATTTCCTTCTTTCTAATTGCTGAGTAGTATTCCATTGTGTAAATATAACACAATTTCTGTATCCATTTCTCAACTGAGAGGCATCTGGGTTGTTTCCAGATTCTGGCTATTATAAATAAAGCTGCTCTGAACATAGCTGAGCAAAGGTTCTTGTTAAATGGTTGAGCATCTTTCAGATATATGCCCAGAAGTGGTATATCTGGACTTTGAAGTAGCACTATTCCTAATGTTCTGAAAGAGTGCCAGATTGATTTCCAAAGTGGTTGTACAAGTTTACATTCCGACCAGCAATGGAGGAGAGTTCCCTTTCTAAAAATCCTATCCAGCATGTATTGTCACTTGAGTTTATCTTAGCCATTCTGATGGGTATAAGGTGAAATCTTGGGGTCATTTTCATTTGCATTTCTCTGATAGCTAGGGATGTTGAGTATTTCTTTAAGTGTATCTCTGCCATTCGCTATTCCTCTATTGAGAATTCTCTGTTTAGCTCTGTACCCCATTTTTAAACTGGATTACTTGATTTTTTGCTGTTTAACTTCTTGAGTTCTTTATATGTTCTGTATATTATCCCTCTGTAAAATGTAGAGTTGGTGTCAGACCTTGGAATCTCTTCTTTCTTGGAAATTTAGAGTAATCGTAGGGCTTAGGACCTCAGTCAGTAGTCACTCTGGCAAGCCATTAAGACAAAAACAGGCTTGTTTTATTTACTGAAACAGGTTTATTTGGGCATTCTATTCATTTTTAATATTGAATGGTAAGATTGAGCTCATGATGGCAAATGGTGGCATGTGAATATCACACAATTTAGGACACTTCATTCTATTGCATGATCATACATATGTTTCTTACAGTCAGAGTGGAATGGAAAGTAAGCAGATTACACAAGATATTTTAAGCAGCAAATGATAAAAATAAAATATGTGTTTTCACACGCTTTCCATTTCCAGACATTCATTAATTTATTGAAACATTTCTCAAAGGAATTAGGCACATGAAGTAACATCATTACTGTTATCTACATTAATAACTTCTTTATTAATTGCCTAGTATCACATAGATTATTGTTATAATCAAACTCTCTGTAGTACGATAATATAAAAAAGACTGAGAAAAGCTATAAAAACATTCTGCCCAGAAACTTTTTCTCTTAAATTATTTGGAAATAACTTCACAAACTTCTGTAAATCATCAGAATGTTCATTAAAGGGAAAGGATTTTCCCATCAATTGGTAGCTACTTTTAATTCATCTCTTATTTCTAGCATCATGTCTGGTGTACAATGTGCAAAGGAGCCTGTCAGAATTAGTAACAGCTCAATATCATTTTATAGGTATTATTTTTATTTATATTGTTACACTCTTATTCTACACATTACCAGGAAAATGAAGCTAGGAATGTGCTTACTACACAGGGAGATTATTAAGTGAGAGTGGACATATGTAACTATGAAATTGAATTTTATATCTATAATTAAATTTTTGTGTTATCTTAATCAAAAGTTTTAAAAATGGTCCTTCGTAGTACTTTAAGAAAAGAAAAACTTATGTTATAATCTAGTGATATTTTCTGTTTTGTTTTATTTTAATTTTTATTTATTACACTTTATTTACTTTGTATCCCAGCTGAATATTTTAAGCTTATTTCCATGAACAGTCTTCTTGAGAAATATGGTGCCGTACACAGAAATCATAGAAACTCAATGAAGATTGAGCAAAGTGTTTGTGGGATGATTGCAGTGCATTTACAAAACAAGCTTAATGTGGTGAATTGTTTTATAATCCCATTTAGGTGAGGGATTCAGACATGTATGAGAAGGTGGGATCATTTTTTGAGAAATAACCAAAGAGGACTTTGGAATACACTGCAGATAGTAACAAAAATCAACTATGTGTGAAACAGCTTTATTCATAATAGCCAGAATCTGAAAACAACCCAGATGTCCCTCAACTTAGGAATGGATACAGAAATTGTGGTACATTTACACAATGGAATACTACTTAGCAATTAAAAGCAAGGAAAACATGAAATTTGCAGGCAAATGGTGGAACTAGAAAAGATCATTCTGAGTGACGTAACCAAGAAACAGAAAGACACACATGGTATATACTCATGGATATTAGCCATATAATATAAGATAAACATACTAAAATCTGTATACCTAAAGAAACTAAGCAAGAAGAAGGACCCTGGGTGAGATGATCAATCCTCATTCAGAAAGGCAAATGGGACAGATATCAGAAGGGAAAACAGAGAACAGGACAGAGGGCCTCTGAAGGACTCCACCAAGCAGGCTATCAAAGCAGATGCTGAGGCTCATAGCCAAACTTTGGGCAGAGTGCATGGAATCTTATGAAAGGAGTGGGAGATAGAAATACCTGAGGGGAACAGGACTTCCACAAGGAGAGCAGCAGAACCAAAAAATCTGGCCACAGAGGTCTTTTCTGAGACTAATACTCCAACCAAGGACCATGCATAGAGAAAACCTAGAACTCCTGCACAGATGTAGCCCATGGAAGCTCAGTGTCCAAGTGCGTTTCCATAGTAAGGGAACAGGGGCTGTCTCTGACATGAACTCAGTGTCTGGCTCTTTGATCACCTTCTCCTGAGGTGGAGACAGCCTTACAAGGCTGCAGAGGAAGAAAATGCAGCCAGTCCTGATGAGACCTGATAGGCTAGGGCCAAAAGGAAGGAGAGGAGGACCTCCCCTATCAGTGGACTTGGAGAGGGACATCAGAGGTGATGAGGGAGGGAGAGTGTGATTGGGAGGGGATGAGGGAGGGAATTACAGCTGGGATACAAATTGAATAAACCGTAATTAATAACAATCTAAATTAATTAAAAAGAAATCAACTCAAACTCGCTCAAACAAAAAAGACCCGAGAGTTCTTAGGCGCTGATGTGAACTGGTGCAAAAAATGGAGCTCTCAACAAAGTCAGGGGAATCTGTGCTTAATAATTAGGTTTTATTTAAGTTAAATGTTTATGCAGTAAGTGGTAATGTCTTTCTCTTATTTAAGTGACAATGACTGGACATGCTTATAGATAACAGTTTGATATTTCAATACACACATGTGGTAAAAAAAAAAAAACAGTCAAAGCAAGTTGTTCATGTGTCCATCATCTCAAACATTTATCTGCCTTTGTAGTGAAAATGATCAAATCCCTGCCTCATTTAAAATGGACATAAGCAAACTGTAACTGAATTGCCATACCCTGCTACAGTTTCTTAAATTGATGTTTATGACTTCATATGGGGTCACAAAACTGAATGTAGAAGTCATGAACAAAATTGGCAACAGTTGAAGGTTTCTGAACAATTTGAAAGAAAATGCACAATGAATTTGAGATATTTTGGCAGCATTTACCTGTTCAGTAGAATGTGACTTCAATAAAGCCTTGAAGGTAAGCATGGCAGGCATACTCTAAGCAGTTCATGCTGTAACATTGCACCTGACCAGCAAATTCTGCCTAAAAACCGTGGCAGATTTGAGACTTTTTTCATATGTTAATAATTAAAATGCTTTTACTGTCCATTATTGAAAAAAATAATGGCTTAATTTTATAAAACAATATGTTCAGTGTCTTTTAGTAACATATTTTTGTAGCATTATTATTTAGCACACATCAAATTGTTGAATCTTTATATTATACTATCTTTAGACTGTTTGATAGAAAATCCTTATTCAGAAAGGCAAATGGGATGGACATTTGAAGAGGTAGAAAACAGGCAGCAGGACAGGAGCCTACCACAAAGGGCCTCTGAAAGACTCTACTCAGCAGGGTATTAAAGCAGATGCTGAGACTCATAGCCAAACTTTGGGCAGAGTTCAGGGAATCTTATGAAAGACGGGAATGATGAAAGACCTGAAGGAGACAGGAGTTCCACAAGAAGAGCAATAGAACCAAAAAATCTGGCCCCAGGGGTATTTTCTGAGACTGGTACTCCAACCAAGGACCATGAATGGATGTAGCCTAGAACTCCTGCACAGGTGTAGCCCATGACAGCTCAGTGTGCTAACAGGTACTCTAGTAAGGGGAACAGGGGCTGGCTCTTTGATCACCTCCCCCTGAGGGAGGTGGGCAGCCTTACCAGGCCAAAGAGGAAGACAATGCAGCCAGTTCTGATGAGACCTGATAGGCTAAATTCAGATGAAAGGTGAGGAGGACCTCCTTTATCAATGGACTTGGGGAGGGGCATGGGAGGAAAAGAGGGAGCAAGGGTAGGATTGAGAGGGCATGAAAAAGGGAGCTACAGCTGGGACAAAAAGTGAATAAATTGTAATTAACAAAAAATAAATACATTTTAAAAATATTTTCAAAATAAAAAAGAATGTTTGATCAAAAAATTGCCCCTTGAATTTATGACATGAGTTCCATGAAATAAAATGTCATTTAATATTTCATTTAATTAAATTCAGTTAGGTTTTAGTACAGAATTTTTTTAACTATCTGAAATGACCCTAAACATGTTTCTGTAACTTTGATGTGAATTTCCATTGTAACATTGATAACTATAAATTGAAATATTGATCACCTCAGAAAATGCTGAAAATACTAAACATCTGGCAAAAGGAAATATTCAGCTAAGATTTAATTTCTTATGACAAAGATAATGTGAACATGCATCTTAATCAGTTTATTTCTCCTTTCATTTCTGCAAGACAGAAAGGTTAATCTCATAACAATATAGAGTATAAAAGTGACTAGCAGAGGCTAGTGTGTGTGGAAATAAGGACAGAGAAGAGTTCCCATTCAGGCGATGTCTTCACTGACAATTTTATTTGTAGTAAGGCTTGAGCCAGATTGACCAATGTAAGTTTTCTAAAGTAAAACTTCTTCAAAAGACAGAGGTCATGGGTCTGGAGACCAGGAAACCCGACTGAAGTTTAGTGAAGCTGACAGGATGTTGAGGTTATCTTGATACAACCAGACTGTAATCAGTCTGAGATAGAAATTACTACTTCTGAGTCAAATGCCTCATTCCATTCTGATGACATGCTATTTATCAAAATTTGAGGAGAGATCACTGTATCTTTTATGTATGCTGACGACTAAATGAGATTATGTACATAAAGTTACAAAGACTATCAATTTAAATTATAATAGTTTTCTGTCCAGGTCATTGGTTTACAAACACATTCTATGTAAAGTACTTAATATATGCTTGGCTTGGTCTTTCTATTTTATTTTATTGTGGGAACCTCAATAAAATGATGGTAATCCAAATTTCAATTCAATTGCATATAATATACTTTCTTTTACCATAGTGTAAGAAATCATCAGACACTGACACCTGTAATAATTGGGCAAGCAGTTTTTTTGCTCTGTTGGTCTCCTTGTGGAGCTCCTGTCCCCTCCAGGTCTTTCTATGTCTTCCTTTTTTTTGTGATTCCCTGCACTCTGCCCAAAGTTTGTCTATGATTCTCAGTATCTGCTTCAGTACCCTGCTGGGTAGATTTCAGAGGCCCCATGTGGTAGGCTTCTGTCCTCTCCTCTGTCTTCTTCTGCTTCTGATGTCTGTTTGCCCTTCTGAATGGTGATTAAGCATCTTCCCTAGGGTCCTCCTTGTTATTTAGCTTCTTTAGGACCATAGATTTTGGTATGTTTATCCTGTATTATATGGTTAATATCCACTTGTAAGTGAGTATATACCGTGTGTGTCTTTCTGTTGGGTTAACTCAAGATGATCTTTTCTTGTTCCATCCATTTGCCTGAAAATTTCATGATTTCCTTGTTTTTAATTACTTAATAGTTCATAATTCTTTCCAGAACTCGAAAAAACAATTCTCAATTTAATACAGAAAAACAAAAAACCCAGAATAGCTAAAACAATCTTCTACAATAAAAGATTTTCTGGAAGTATCTCCATTCCTGACATCAAGCTCTACTATAGAGAAATAGTAATAAAAACTGCATGGTACTAGTATGGAAACAGACTGGTGGATCAATGGAGTCAAAACAAAACCCCAGAAATACACCCACAAAACTACAGATACTTGGTTTTTAACAAACAAGCCAGAATCATACAATGAAAAAAAAGACAGCATCTTCAACAAATGGTACTGGACTAACTGGATGTCTACCTGTAGAAAAATGTAAATACACCCCATATTTATCACCCTGCACAAAACTCAAAGTTCAAGTAGATCAAAGACCTCAACATAAAACTCTGGGTCCAGGGAAGTCTGCAGAGACTGATGTGCCAACCAAGGACCATGCACTGAGAGGACCTAGACACCCTGCTCAGATGCAGACCACTTCAGTCTCCAAGTGGGTTCCCTAGTTTGGGGAATAGGAGGCTCTTTGATCACTTCTCCCTGCTCCCTGCGGGGAGAGGGACAAGCTTGCTAGGACACAGAAAAAGAGGATGCAGCCAATCTAGAGGAGACCTGATAGGCTAGGGTCAGATAGTAGGGGAGGTCTATCACAAGGGGAGGGGCATAGGGAGAGAAGAGAGAGAGAGGGTTGGATTGGGAGGAGATGAGGGAGGGGGTTACAGCCAGGACACAAAGTGAATAATTGTAATAAAAAATAAATCAATAAAAAAGTAAAAAAAAGTTTACTAAATAGATAGTGATGATTTTTATACAATTTAGTGAATAAATTTAATGCTTCTGAAATATGTACTAGAAATGTTTAAAATCATGTGATTAATGGTACATTCAAATTATAGCTGAAATTATTAGGATGCTGATTTTCATGATCTGTGTATGTTTTACTACAGTGAAAATTTAAATTAACAAATACACAATAAAAATTACATTGTTTTTCATAAATTACAAAATTTATATTTGTTATGGTTGGGAATCTTGAAAGGTATAAAAATGGCTCCACATGTAGATTCAGTTTTAGTGTTATATCTCCTCCCTTCTTGGTAGTGATAAGAATTCAAGCTGGGTGTAGTGGCATATGCCTTTAATCCAGCACTCCGGAAGCAGAGGCAGGTGGATTTCCATGTTTGAGGCCAACGTGGTCTGCAAAGTAAGTCCAGGACAGCCAGGGCTATCACACATAGAAACAATGTCTCAAAAAAAAAAAAAAAAAAACAAGCAGCCAACCATACAAACAAGCAAACAAATGAAAAGAATTCCTTCAACTAACTGGGTCTACTATACTTTAGTTACAATATACATCACAGTAATTTTGATAACTAAAACTAAAATGTGTATTGTATAAAGTACCTCACAAAAGACCATTATCCAAATAAATGTAGACAGTTCTTATTTTATATTCTTTACGGAGCCTGGCATATTGGCTTTATCACTGAAATGCATGTGTTGGTCTCGTTTTTATACCATAAGTTGCCCATCTGTAATGGCAGCCTGATACAGCATATGAATTTGAACATTATCTTATCTTATAATGCCATTTATAAACTAATGACATTAAAATGTGTTGGTATAAAGTAACATTAATTTCTTGCTGTAAAATAAAAAGAATTTAAAATGAGCATGGCTTAAACACACACTGACTATTACTTTTTTTTTTTTACATCCTTAGTGGTTATGTCTTCGACTATGATTACTACAGAGATGACTTCTACAGTCGGTATGTGAACTTTCAACCTTATTTTCTTTTTTTTAAACAGAAAATATTTTATTTTATTTTAAATGTAATTTATTCATTTCTATATCAATCACAGGTTAGGTACTTTGCATCCCAGGTGTAGCCCCCTCCCTCATTCCCTCCCACTCTCCCCAGCCCTCCCTCATCTCCTCCCCGCCCCCTCCAAGTCCACCAACAGGGGAGGATCTCCTCCCCTTCCATCAGACCCCAGTTCATCTTGTCTCCTCAGGGCTGACTGCAATGTCCTCCCCTGGGATCTAGCCAGGCTGTTACTCCCTGGCGTGTATGGGGGAGAGTCAAAGAGCCAGCCATCGAGTTCATGACGGAAACAGTACCTGTTCCCTTTACTAGGGTCTTCAGTTGGACATCGAGCTACCATGGGCCACATCTGAGCGGGGGTTCTAGGCCATATCCATACATGGTTGTTGTCAACCTTATTTTCTGTAATCTGTATCATGTTTTATGTCATGTATTTAATTTTCTGAGGCTTCTAATTAAAATGCTTTAAATAATATTTTATGACTATAAAGTTAAAATATGAACATTCTACAACAGTAATATAGCTATATCTTCTTAGTTTTATTATACTTACTGACATGCAGTAGATCTTGGAATAAGAATTGTGCATTAGAGTTGACAAAGCCAAAAAAATTTTTGTGGTTATATATGAATAACATTTTAAACATTTAATTATTTTCCAGACCAATTGTTAACTTAGAATGCTCAAAACCGAGAGTTATGACTCCAAAAGAAAGGAAGAAAGGAATGAAAAATTAAAAAAAAACAAACAATGCAGTAGACTAAATGACTATGCACAGGGGAGGAGGAAAAGCTCCAAGTTATATGTGTGGTTAATGTACCAAAAACCTGTTTAGGGAGCCAGACACAGGGACACATGTTACAGTAGGGGGATAAAATCTCTTATCTCTAGTTTCTCCTGTAGACAAAAGCTGGTCTTAAAGAATGATTGCCTCAAAGTGTTTTATAATTTAAACAACATGTTAGTTTTTATTTTTAAAGTTTTATAACCTCCAATACTGTGCTCTTCAAGCAATGCCAAGAACTGGCAGTATTAAAATAATCTCATACCTTACTAAGAATAAACAGCATGGAGATAATCTTTACATGTTTTTGAAAACTTTAACTTTGATAGTTTCAAAACTATTTCCTGCTGGAATTTATTGAGGATGCTAACCATTGTTTTAATTACTCTGAATAAATTTTCAATTACTGTGTTTTGTCTAATGGTCTATCAAAATTACATTATGTTAGTCTTTTCTTAGTGTTTCCTTATACTCAATGAATTCTTATTTAAATGAATTTTGTTTTATAAGGTAGGAAACCTAGCTTTTGACACTAAATCTTGTTACTTTGCAAAAAATCAAATATGCAATTGTATTATTTTTAAATAAAAGAAAAGATACAGGGCTTCCTGAAAAGGCTCAGTAAAAAAGTAGCTTTCATGTAAGCCTGGAAGATTTTGTTCACACACCAGGACCCACAAAAAAAGTAGGAGAGAAGTGATTCTACAGCGTTGTCCTCTGACCTCAACATACGTATTGTGGCACAGGCCTCCTCTTTCTTCTCATGTACACACACATGCACACACACACACACACACACACACAAGGTAATTAATTAGTTTGTTAAAGAGAAGATATGTCCATTTTAGTGTTTTAAAAATAGTTATCTATACCGGAAGGTAGAAAATAGACCTAATTTTGCAAAGACCCAGGACCCTAAACAGTATAATGGAACCTAAAGCTTTTTGAGGGTTCTCTACTACACAAAAAAAACTAACTACAGCCAATTTTTGATGTTACTTATTTATCTTATATACAATCTGTTGGCTTCTAACTGTGCAATAGATCATTATGTTTCTGTTGCTGAAAGACTATTTGAACAGTATGTGCTCTCATTTGTTTCTCTTTTTAAACACTTGGCTAAGAAAGACAGAAGCATAAGCCTCTAGTGGCTTGCCTCCCTGTAAACAAAGAATCCCACAAAGGGAAATCAACCAAGAAAAACGAAACAAGGTAAATGGCCCCAGATGCATACCAGCAGTTAAACACAATTATTCTGCCTAAGATACCCTCAGCTTGAGTTAATGTGGGCTTTTCTCAAATATTTTGTATAGTACTGCAAACTGGGTTATGATACTTAATACTTCAAAACCTTCTATTTGTTATGTGTTTATTTTTTAACTCATAAACTTATGTAATAGCTAGCAATATTCCTAGTATATTTTTGGAATTGAATCAAATGTTGGTGTGAATTAACAATATTAACAATGATGGTAAATGTATATTATACTGCTATTTATATAGCAGTGTTTACATATCTGGGTGATAAGATAGTTGCTCAATAGTTTTTCTATAATAGACCATTGTAGTTCAACATTCCTGAAGAGAGATAGTGAACATTCTGTTATTTCTTAGGACCGTGCTACTTTGTTTAGGAAAACAAAAAAAAACAAAACAAACATACAAAAAAATGACACTAGTTATGTTTAGCAGAAATAATTGCATAAAAATCTTTGAAATCTGAAAGGGCAAAACAAAAACATTATAACATAATGGAATTAGCAATTGCAAATGTTGGCACTTGCCAACTTTAAAATTCACTGCAGAAAAAGGGCCTTGCTGAGCTAAAATTATGAACAGGAGTTTCTGCTCAGACAGTGCTGCTGTACCTCTGTGGAACTGAGACTAATATCACTGATGAACAGACACAGGCTACTGGTGTTGGAGGGTATGTGAAGAAGCAAATATTTCAAGTCCTTCCAGCTAGATTCTCCTGCATTGGAATAAATTGTGATTTTCAGGTCAAAGAAACAAAGCTGGGGTAATAATAATAATGGGAAACTTAATAAAATGTTCATTTCCCTAATCCATCTTGAATCCTCATTCTAGCATTCAGAGTCCAAGAAGCCAGATACTCATTGTTCAGGAGCATGGCTTGGAGGAATCCCAACCCTAACTGTAGCTAAAGAAAGGTCTTCCTTCAGGAACAACAGCTTCATAAGCGAAAAAAAAGTTATAGTTAAATAGTTTCTGATGATTAATTATAGAATAGCACACATATTTATAAATCTGGAAAGTCTGTTAGCAAGGAATAATGTCTGTCTCATATGCAAATTTAAATTATCAAGTGATAGAATGGGTTCCTAGTTTAAAAGTATGTGTACGGTTGGGAAGGACAAGGTTTTCAGTGAGAAGGTATGAACTTAATATCTATTTGCAAATGTACCAACAGGTTAATTTTGAGAAAATTGCATCTTTTTTGTTTTCTTTCATGAGCAAAATTGTTTAAAACTCTAACCTTATCAAGTCAAAAGTAGAATTAAACCATTTTCAGATTTTTTTCCCTCAAGTAGCCAGTTGGACATAGTGTTTAATTATCTGAAGTTGCACAGTTGCATTTGGCATTTGAAATTCAGCAGTTAGCAGGTAGTAATGTTGATTGCATTAAGGTAAAAGCTCTACACAAATCTCATTCAAAATCACAACCATTTCCTTTGAAAGCATGGTCAAGAAACATTTGCATAAAAACAAGTGGGAAACCAAACTGAAAACTTTATAAAACTTTAATAATTTAGAAAAGTAAAACCAATAAAAATTGTCTATATCCTGATGGTGGCTTTTAAGAAGAATTTGTCTGGATTTTGTATATAGACCTTCTTACACATGAAGTGAGCATTTTAATTTGTTTAATGGACTGTAGTTTGTCAGAAGCATGGAAAGTAGAGTTTAGAGATGAAACAAGACACAACAAGGATAGTCCTGCGGGGAGAAGACAGCCTCTGAGCAGTTTCTACTCCATAATGAAAATTTTGTTAACAGTAACTACATAGCAACAATAAGTCTGATTCATAAATAGAGAAAAGAAGTAAGTGTTTTCAAGAGGGAAATTTAGGATCAAATAGATATTTATCAAAAATTCTTGAAGTTATTACTGAATGTTTATTTCTTGGTTATATAATATATATATGTATTAAATTCCAATCTTCAATCATTTTTTTAAAATTTGAAACCTTACTAGTTATTAGCAAAAAAAAAAATAAGTGTCAAGGCAAACAGACAAGCAAACAAAGAAAGCAAAACAAGTATACCAACTTTGCATTGATTTAGTACAGCTTCTACTAGAAAAATAAATACTTCGTATCAATTAAACATGAAGAAAATCTTATGGAAGGCTGAGAAATAGTTCTAATACAGCAGATATACATACCTTTGTGCATGTTTACATATGTACTATATATAGTTTTGTTCATGTGAAAAAGGTATAGGTAGCTAAAGGGAAAATCGGAATATTACAGGATTTGCCACTTGTATACAGTTGAGAGAGATGGGGCATTGTTCATGTGTTTCCCAAAACATCATTATTGCTAAAGCTTAGCAATAAACTATTCTCAGAGTAATGAAAATTGTACTCACTTTCTATGCTTATGTTAATATAATACGAAATTATTTTTATCCATAACACACCTGCTTTGAGGAGAAGGGATAAAAAATGATACCCTTCTTCTAAGAGACAAGCTATGCCAATTCATCAAATAACTATGCTAAAATTATCAGCCTTTGACTTTTGCTAGGAAATAATATCATGAATCTCTAGTTTTATTTAAAGCATATAAAAGTTAAACACAAAAAGTTTAATTGAAACTTTTAAATGTTTCTGAAATTAAAAAAAAACTTTTAAAATTCTTCTAAGGGCTATACTTATACTAACTCTTACTAAATTTATTTCATTGGCAAATAAAGGAAAAATTTTTCAAACATTCATTTTAAAATTAACTTTGGGAAAGGAAAGATTATATGCTTGGCTTCATAATCACAATTATCTATTCATCAAGTATTAGAAGGATTTTTTGTGTGTGAATAAGCACTATTATGGAAAACTAAGGACACCAAACGCAAAGAGTAGAAATATAATTGTAAGAATAAGTGAACTAATGTAATGATAATAAAAGCCATTTAAAGACTTGAATCAACCTTTGAAATTCTGGTTCCATTCCATTGTACTTGGAGTGTAATTTCTGTAGACAGCCTATAATTTCAAATGAGCTGTCCTTATTCCCAATGCTATTTATAAAGGTAAACTAATTTAATTTACAGTAGAGTGAATTCTGTTGGGAAAAGGTTTCTCTTTTCTTACAACCTTCACTGCAACTTCCTTCTGCACCTAGAAACCCAAGCCCATCTCCCAAGCTCAGAAAAACTGAACCCTTCACACCTGGCATGTTAAATTTTATGCATTAGGGCTATGCCCAGCTTTCTTCCTTGTATTTCTAATAAACTCAGGGGTACCCAGATCTATTTAAGATAGCTTCTGCTGCCATTATATATTATAAAAATTGGAATTTTGTTCACATTTGAAGTGCCCATGCCTCCTTTGATCTCGTTTTGTATGTTATAATGACATTAAAACATGTAAGCTATCTAAGGACCATTAATGGATATAACCTAGACCCCCTGTTCAGATACAGTCCAGGCAGCTCAGTATCCAAGTGGGAACCCTAGAAAGGGGAACAGGGACTGTCTCTGACATGAACTCAGTGGTTGGCTCTTTGGTCACCTCCCCCTGAGTGCCAGGCCACAGAGGAAGACAATGCAGCCAGTCCTGATGAGACCTGATAGGCTAGGGTCAGAGGGAAGGGACCCATCAGAGTGGCATGTGGAACTGATGAAAATCCCACTTGATTCTTTGGAGAAAGCCACCTGCTATTGAGAGACGAGAACAGGAAAGTCTGATGCCAGACAAAGATTTTGGAACACAGCATGGAGAGTATGATGATATAATGACAAATGTTTCAGTGACCTAGAAAGCACGGTTAAAAGGTTAAAGGGCTTTTTAGGTGGAATACAATGAATATGGCAGCTCATTTGCCCAGCGCATTTATCACACAGTTCTTACCTCTCTGTATATCTCATTGTGCTCTGGGGATTTTCTTCACCCAATTAATAGGTTTGCTTAATGAATCCCTTCAATGCACATGAAAAGCTAAGAAAACCTTTTACCTCAAACGGTAATTTCTGACCTGAAGATAAGCCAAATGTCGTATTTTCTTCCTCTTGATAGATTTGGGTATCGTGTTTTGGTCCACTGACTTAGGGTCATCTGTGAATTCATCTTATAAATAACTAATGCCCATCTTGTTTTGTGACTGAAATGAGGGGCAGATTTTCTTGACCCTTCTGATTTTCTATTCTCTGTTGGTATGGATTATATTCACAACCCTTCCAGCCTCATCCAGCTGTGGACGTTGAAGAATACCCTGGTGTGCTGACATCTACTGCTTTCTAAATTATTATTATCATTTATTACAGTTTATTCAATTTGTATCCTTGATGTGACTCCCTCCCTCTTCTCCTCCCAATCCCAATCTACCTCCCTCTTCTTCCCTTGTGCTCCTCCCCTAGTCCACTGATAAGGGAGGAACTCTTCCCCTTCTATTTGACCCTAGCCTATCAAGTCTCATCAGGACTGGCTGCATTGTCTTCCTCTGTATTGGAAGAAGGAGAAGACAGGGAACAGGGCAGGAGCCTACCACAGAGGGCCTCTGAAAGACTCTACTGATTGAGGTATCAAAGCAGAGGCCGAGACTCATAGACAAACATTGGGGAGAGGGTATCCACCATTTTTTCACAGCAGGTCCTTGGTCTGTTGGACTTTGACAGTTCACACAGGATAGGGCCCCTCTTGACCTCTGCCACATTTGACTTCCTTTCCTTTCTAGACATGTAGGAGATGATCTTTATATTAAAAGCTTCATTTTTAAAGTTGAATATTGTCTTTTTGTCTTGTCATGTAATCGCTGTAAATGTTCTTTTTAACAAACCGTTGAAAACAAATTTAACTGTTATTATGTTTATATATTTTTTCCCAAAAGAAATTATCACATTTTCAGATGCGTCTGTATACAAGATTTACTTCTATGAAAACTTGTTGCTGAAAAATTTTAATTATGTTTTTCCTGTTCTACTTTCTCTTTTCTGAGTTTCATATTGTTTTATTCTCTGAATTTCATATTGATTTATTTATGAACTGCTTTAAATATGTTGCCAAATTCAAATTCATATAATGGTGTCCAAATAAAATATATAACAATCATAACTATAAATCAATAATGCCTTCTTTTGTTCTGAGTAACATAATTACATATCTTATTTGTTAGCAGGTAGTTTAAACATAAATGCATAAGTGTAACCTAGAATTTTGTCCTAAGCTGTTATGCTTCTGAAATATGCTGTCATATAAAATGTTGGTGCATATGAGTATACAGAACAAATAATATGAATCATTTGAACGTCTATATGGCATATTTCCATATGTGAGCTAACATCTATAGAACTATATTCCTTTTGGTATTTGATGGAAATACATTGCTGTGGAGAATATCAGTTTTTCTTTTCATCTGAGTATGAAATTTATTGATTTTCTTTTCTGTTAGAAAACATTTTACTGGCCAGCTCTACAAATGAGTTTATTCCAATTTGCATACCTGAAAAACAGTCAGGATAACAAAGTGTTCTAATTATCTGTTCCCTCTAGTGCTTTGCTCAACACATTTGTACCCTCATGCTGGCTCAGTTTTCTTTACACCCATCCCCAGTCAGAGGTGGGGGGGGCGTGACTACCATAAATACCCTGAGTGCCTGGTGCTATCCTGGGACAGTTCCTATGCTTTCTTCTGAAGCTGGTTTTAACTCCACTTTTCCTATCTACACTGAGGAATCTATTTGCTGCTTTGTTCCTGATTTTGTGTAATCATTCTACTCTCAAGGAAATATGTTTCCAAAGTGTAAGAGGAAGATATTTGATCAATATTAGAATAAATTGTTTGTTCAGACAAAGACATAATTCAGAGGACAAAGTTCAGCCTGAGTTGAGCAAACTTCGTAATTCTGCAAGATAGGAAACTATCTTACTAAATTTCAGAGTCAAATTCTTACATGCAGAAAGACAATTTTGTTGCTTGCTGATAAATGCCTTGTCTGAACAGTAAACAAGGGCAAAATATACTTGCCATGAAATTTTACCGGAACACTGTCTGGATAATCCAATTGTTTCATGGAATGGTTAAGCATCTCACCAACGTTCAACCGTTCTGTTTGTGAAGGTTGTTTGATTACCATGGGCGTGTGCCTCCGCCTCCTCGAGCTGTCATCCCACTTAAGCGTCCCAGAGTGGCTGTCACCACCACACGCAGAGGAAAAGGAGTCTTTTCCATGAAGGGGGGATCCAGATCTACTGTTGGTGGGTCATCTTCATCAGGCTCTAAATGTAAGTAACACCCCTGTTTTATTTCCCTGTAAACAAAGTAGGAATAACCTACTACATATCTTCATTACATAAAGACCTCTAGTGAATAGTTACCTGGTAATTAATGGTACAACATGAATAATTACCTATTTTTTATTTCTACCACATTGCATAGAGTAGACAGGCAATCAAAAAGGTAACCCAGGGCTGATTGTAATATAATTTAATCACTGTAAATTACACTGTGCTCTCTGCCTTGTTGGTTTGTGATAGAGTAAAGCCAGGAAATAGAATGTGTTGCTTTTAATAAGGAAAGACAGTCACTTGAAAAGAGTACACAGTCTTTCTTTTCAGACAAATGTGAATGTGTATTTTGAATTCTTTAGACTCAGGATAATCAAGATTAAAGTTGGTCAAATGACACAATAGAGCTTTTAAAGTATAATTTACCAATTCATTAGAGATATGTATCTGAATATATATTTGTTAGACAATTAAAGCACTGTACATAATTTCAAACAGGTCAGTAAAATGTAGAGGTATCAGCTTTCTAACTAAGCATTTCATATGGACTGACTGAGAAATCTCTACATTTTTATTAGGATACAATTGATAAAGAAAATAATAACACATTTTCTGTCTTCCTAAAAATTATATTTTAATACATAAAATATAGGATATATGCTGTTATACTATTAGTGTATGAGAAAGTACATCTTAGAAGAAGCTGGGAGAGCGGTGGTTCTTAAAGTGGTCTTCAAATGTCTGTTCCCAGGGATACTTGAACAGAAACCCGAGGGAACTGAAAAGCAGAAGCATGTACTCTTAACACATCAGGCAGACCAAGGAATGGTAGTCAGGCATTTGAACTGTCACAGCAGAAGAACAAAGACTCCACTGAGCCAGAAGAGCAAGAGGGGGGACTGTGGCTAAAGACAAGAACACAGAGCATGCTCCACGGCAGCTTGGCTGAGATTATGCTTATTGCATATCACAACCCAAATAAAAAATTGTGTGTCTTTTCCTACGAAATGTTAAAAAAAAATCCTCAAATATTTATTCAAGCCAGATCTGGCTTTAATGATATACCAAAGGAGCAATTTTGCCCAAGTTGTTCTTGGTGAATCAATGATTTTATCAGGGCTACGAGAACATGGATGCAAACTTATTCACAGGAATATTGATGACTCATAAGCACCCACATCACTAAAAGCCCACACCACCATAAGTGATGATTTAGGAAAGGATCACACCTGCAGCTCCCTTCATGGTTTGCACCTCAGTTAGAAAAGTCTCTCTTTCTCCCTCCCTCTCTCTCTCTCCTTATCCCTGTCCCTCCCTCTCCTTCTCTCTCTCCCCCTCCCATCTACACAGGCAGGCAGACAGACAGACAGATAGATAGAAATATCTACAGCTTGTTTAAACCTGGGTGGGGAGGGAGCAGCTATATATCTTATAAACTACAAAACCCTCCAGTGATTTGGGAATTATGTTTGGTTCCTGAGTTTTTTGTTTTTCATTATTTAGAGAATATTTTATTAGTAGACAAGACCTTACATATTTAATACAGTGTGTTATCCCTGTACAAATGGAAAAAATTAAGTTCAACATTTCTAGACCAATATGGCTGTTAAATTTCTGTACAATGTCATCTCAACATGGTAAACTGTGATACTTTTTTCCAAAGTTGAGAGTACAGCTAGAGTTTCCAAAAAGTTCAAATTATATATATATATATATATATATATATATATATATATATATATATATATATAT
>CM053750.1:27260008-27297905 GCA_028658305.1 Pachyuromys duprasi | reverse complement strand
ATATATGTAGATAAATATACATATAAATACGTATAAATACAAGCAGCTGAGTCCATTCACTGTTGCATATACATGTGTGTATGTGTGTGTGTGCACATGTGGGTGTGTGTTTAGGCCTGACCATTTGGTATTAGATAACCAATTAGAGGGTTCATGCTAGATGAAGACCAGCAGTCTTTAACTACAATAGTTCTTCATCTTGAGATGGTCCCTTGTAAGAAGTTTGCCCATCTGTATTGGCATATTCAGTAGTGTTCTAACTATTCAGAGTTTATTCAGACAAGCACTTCATTCACATTTTGTGGATGCAGTTTTCCTGACATGATGTATATGCTCTCTGTCTGCTGCGAAAAGAAGTTCTTTGATAAAGGGTGAGAGCTACACTTATGCATTGGTATCAAGATAAGCATTTAGAATACAGCCAAAGATAATAGTGAATTTGGTAAACTAAAGAAATAGGTTCTCTTCTAGGTTCCTTGTCTTTACCAGTAATAGATAGATAGCTGGGTTTACAGTACTAGGCATTGTTTCCTTCCTATTGAGTGGGCATTACATCCAATTAGATTGCTGTTGGTTACCTTTAACCCAAGATAGAAGTGCCATCATTGCACCTTTGCAGATTTAAGTATCATTTAAGCTTAATATATATTATGTATTGATAATATCCCCTTGCACAATAAAGTGAATAGAGACAGTGATTATGCACACAGACATATAATACAGTATATGAAATATGTGCATTCTGTGTAATATGTAAAATTGCTATGAGATATATATTTTATAGAACACATGTTTTAAATTATTTCAGCATAAAGAAAGGATAAATATTTGTGGAAATATTTATCTTTAGTGACTTTCCACAATGTACACATTTGCTATATCATCTCATTCTATGCTGTTAATATATATGATTTTCTGTGTGTTGGCTAAAAACAAATTTAATTAAAAAATTGAAAAAACAAAATAAAATTAGATTTTCTATATGTATTTCAGTTTCTTTTCAAATTGTTAAAACTAAAACTATGACCAACTTGCCCAAAGCTCTATCACAGACATAAAATAAAGATTTAAGATTACAGACATAATTATCCACGTACATTAGCTGCACTTTCTTAGTGAAAGAAAAAAGATTTCCTTTAGAGAAAATGAACCAATTAGTCAATATCTTTAATTAAGTTAAATTATAATGTCTACTAGAAAGGAAAGAAAAAGCACAATTGATAGCCTCCATGGAATATCAATGGCAAAATAAGTGACAGATTATTATAAAAGAAACAAAGCCTCTACAGGAAGTTAGAGGTAGCACAATCAACTACAAGAAATGGTTATTGACTGCTTTTCTTAATAGTAAGACTTTTGTGTTTGAGCCTTCTTACAAAAAGCATGTGATTATGATGCAAATAAACATCACTCAAAAATATTATTAATATTTGGCAAAGTGACAATAGGCATTCTTGTCCATCCACAATATAGGATAAAGTATTACAGATTTTGATACTTCCAAAGCAATGAGGACAAGTAGCCAACATTGTTATAGAAAGGCTATTAGTATAATCTTAAATTAGTGTTATAAAGATTACTGGGTTTGGAAAAATAAAATCAGACACTGACCTTTCAAGGAGGCAATACTAAAGGAGATAACACACTTGACTGGCTAGTGCTGCCTCATGTCTACTTCTCCCTCAGAGTAGCCAGGCACGTTGTGTATGGAGCTGTACCGGAGGGTGGAAGCTTAGTTGGGCATGGGTGAGTGGAATGCAGGATCTAGGTAGGCAGTGAGTGCATAAACAGTGAAATCACCCAGGAGCAGCTTCAGAGAACTGAAGTTTATTGCAGGTATTTATGGCCCTAGGGAGGTAGCCAGGATCTCAGGGGCAAGTTTTTTGAGGCTGTGTACCATTGACTTAGGCAGGATTGTTGGAAGATGACTTATCTGCATAGTTGGGGGCTATAGAGTCCTGGGGAGAAAACCTTTAAAGTCAAACAAAAAGTGAAATCAGTGGGGAAGATGTGTTTATGGCAGCAGGTTTAGAGAATGGAAGTAGCTATCTCCAGATTTCTTCTTGTTCAAAGTATTCGGAATGGAAACATTCTCAACACCTTTTTCCTGTAGCCCTGGCCATTACCGTTCCACTGCTCCTCCATTTTGTTTTCTAAAGGAGCAATATCATCAGAGACGACATCTGTGTTGGACCAATTCTTGATTGACAGTGATTTTTCCAATGCTAATTATCTGGTATTTTAGAAATTGGATGAGGCATGGTGCCAGGAGGAAGAGAAAGGTCCAAAAAGCCAATGTGGGTCCCAGGAAAGGGAAGAACTAAGCCATTAGGGGATTTCAGTACCATAGAGTAGGGGTGCTAAGTACATAGCCTGTCTGGAAATCTCACTAGAGATCATTGAGCATTTGCATGTTTTATTCCACCAGTCCAGATTCACTGACATAGAAGCAACACTCCTCCCCACACACAATCTGAATCCTTCCCTTTTCAGCAGTCATTAAATCCAGAGCTCTCCAGTTTTGTAGAACAACCCCTGAAAGGGAGGTAATCTGTCAGTGGGGAGATTGAGAACGGCCATGGTGGAAGCCATAGCCTGGCCGAACTTGTCCTAAAAGTTGTCAATCAGGTGTTCTGTCTGGTGCACAAAGAAGCAAATGGTGATTTTCAGCTCTATGTTTGAGTAGATAAAAGGAATCTGTTAACAAGTCCATTTGGGCCGAATAACCAAACTGTAATATAATCTCCATCTGTGCCATATAAAAGAATAACACATAATAATAAGTAGCAAAAATTCATTGGCTTCTGCAGAGATTTTTAAGTCTCAGCCATTCTCCCTAGCTGTTCCCACATAGGGAAATTAGCAATCATGTCACCTGTTTTGTTCTTCTTCTGGGTCTCTTCTTCCAAGTGGACAGTCAAGATTTTCAAGAGGTCTTCACTGGTTAAATCTAATCTTAATTAACATTGAAGGAATCCACAGCTTTTTGCTGCCTGTTGAAATAAGAGCAAAAAACCTCTTCCCCAAAACAAAACATTTTCCGATTTACATTCTAAGGCTAACATTTATCATTAAAATATACAGGTTGATTTAATTTAGAATTCTTTTCTAAAATCAAGTGGATTTTTTCTTTTTTATTATTACTTTTTATTACAATTTATTCTCTTTGTATCCCAGCTATACCCTCCTTGCTCTTCTTTTCCTAGTCCCATCCTTTCTCTGCAACCCACCCACAACCCTGCCTACATCCCTTCTCTAGTTCACTGATAAAGGAGGTCCTCTTCTCTTACTATCTGAGCCTAGCCAATCAGGTTTCATCAGGACTGTCTGGTTCCTCTTTCTTTGTGGATTAGTAAGGCTACCTTGCCAGGGGATATTGATCAAACACTAGGCAACCAAGTACATGCCTGTGACTGCCCCTGCTCCTCTTACTAGGGAAGCCCCATGGAGACTGGGCTGCCCACAGGATACATCCCAACATTGGGTCTAGGTCCTCTCCATGAATGGTCCTTGGTTGATTCATCAGTCTCTGCAGGACCCTCTGGGCTCCTATTCTTTAGCCTTGTTAATCTTCTTGAAGAGACCCCGTCCCCTCCATGTCCCACTTTCCCCACCCTTTTCTTCCATAAAACTCCCTGTGCTCTGCCCAAAGTATGGCTATGAGTTTCAGCATTTTCTTCAATACCCTATTGGGTGGATCCTTTCAGAGGACCCTCTATAATAGGTTCCCATCCTGTTTCCTCTCTTCCACTGCTTCTGGTGTTTGCCATTCTATCCTGTTGGCCATTCTGAATGAGATTTAAGCATCATCCCTAGCATTCTACTTAGTGTTTAGCTTCTTTAGTTCTGTAGATGGCTATCCTATATTATATGGCTAATATCCACTTATAAGTGAGTGTATATCATGCCTGTCTTTCTGTTTCTAGGTGTTCACTTAGGATGATCTCTTCTAGTTCCATCCATTTGCATTCAAATTTCATGATTTCCTTGTTTTTAATAGCTGAGTGGTATTCCATTGTGTATATGTTCCACAATTTCTGTATCCATTCCTCCATTGATGGACATCTAGGTTGTTTCCAGATTCTGGTTATTACAAATAAAACTGCTATGAGCATAGCTAAGTAAATGTCCTTATTGAATGCTGGGGCATCTTTTGGGTATATGCACAGGAATGGTATAGCTGGATCTTGAGGTAATATTATTCCCAATTTTCTGAGAAAGCACCAGATTGATTTGTACAAGTTTACATTCCCAGCAGCAATGGAGTAGGGATCCCCTTTTTCTACATCCTTTCAGCATGCTATGTCACTTGAGTTTTTTATCTTAGCCATGCTGATCTGTAAGACGGAATCTCAGAGTCATTTTTATTCGCATTTCTCTAATGACTAAGGATGCTGAGCATTTCTTTAAGCATTTCTCTGCGATTTGCTGTTATTTTGTTGAGAATTCTCTGTTTAGCTCTGTACCCCATTTTTTAAATTATATTACTTGGTTTGTTGGTGTTTAATTTCTTAAGTTCTTTCTATATTCTGGATATTAGCCCTCTATTGGATGTTGGGTTGGTGAAAATCTTTTCCTAGTCTACAGGCTGTCACTTTCTTCTGTTGATAGTGTTCTTTGTTTTACAGAAGCTTTTCAGTTTCATGAGGTCCCATTTATTAATTGTAGATCTTAGAGCCTAAGCTGTTAGTGCCCTGTTCAGGAAATTGTCTCCTGTGCCAATGAGTTCAAAGCTCTTCCCCATATTTCTTCCAACAGATTTAATGGGTCTGGTTTTATACTGAGATCTTTGATCCACTTGGATCTTAGTTTTGTACAGGGTGATAAGTATGGGTTTCTTTGCATTTTTCTACATGTAGACCTTCAGTTAGACCAGCACCATTTGTTGAAGATGCTCTCTTTTTTTATTGTATGGTTTTGGTATCTTTGTCAAAAATCAGTTGTCCATAAGTGTGTGGGGTCATTTCTGGGTCTTCAGTTTGGTTTCATTGATCAACCATTCTGTTTTTATGCCAGTACCATGCAGTTTTTATTACTGTTGCTCTATTGTACAGCTTGAGATCATTGATAGTGATACCTTGAGAAGATCTTTTATTGTACAGGATTGTTTTAGCTATTTTGGGTTTCTTGTTATTCCATAGGAAGTTGAGAATTTTTCTTTAAAGGTCTGTAAAGAATTGTGTTGGTAATTTAATGGGAATTGCATTGAATCTGTAGATTGCTTTTAGTAATGTGGCCATTTTTACTATATTAATCCTACTGAGCCAAGAGCATGGGGAATCTTTCCATCTTCTTCTATTTCTTTCTTCAGAAACTTGAAAATTTTTTTCATAGAAGTCTTCGACTTGCTTCATTAGAGTAACAACAAAGTACTCTATGTTATTCGTGGCTATTGTGAAGGGTGTTCTTTACTTAATTTCTTTCTCAGACCATTTGTATTTGTATATAGAAGGGCTACTGATTTTTTGAGATAATTTTGTTTCCAGCAACCTTGCTAAAGGTGTTTATGAGCTGTAGGAGTTTCCTGGTAGAATTTTTGGGGTCACTCATGTATGCTGTCATATCATCTGCAAATAGTGATACTTTGACTTCTTCCTTTCTGATTTCACTCCCCTTGATCTCCTTTAATTGTCTTATTGCTCTAGCAAGGACTTCAAGTACTATGTTGAAGAGAAATGGAGAGAGTGGGCAGCCTTGCCTTGTCCCTGATATTAGGAGGATTGGTTTGATTTTCTCTCCATTGAGTCTGATATTGGTTATAGGCTTGCATTATGTTGCCTTTACTATGTTTAGGTAAGTGCCTTTTGTTCCTGATCTCTCCAAGACTTTAAACATGAACGAGTGTTGGATTTTATCAAATGCTTTTCAGTATCTAAGGAAGATGATCATGTGTTTTTTTTTCTTTCAGTTTGTTTATATGGTGGATTACGTTGATGGATTTTCATGTATTGAATCACCCTTTTATACCTGGGATGAAGCCTACTTAGTCATAGTGGATGATATCTTTGATGTGTTCCTGGTTTGAGAATATTTTGTTGAGTATTTTTGCATCAATATTCATAACAAAGATTGGCCCTGAAATTCTCTTTCTTTGTTGGGTCTTTGTGAGGTGTAAAGGCAGTAAGTACTGGAAACCGCTTAAGATAACTGGTTTGGTTTATTGACAGAATGGGTGTATTTATGCCTTTGGGGCAAGGTTATATGACTGTTCACAATTGGCTAGAGCAAAGGAGTTGGAAGATGCTTAATTTACATATTCAGGGGCTGTAGGGTCTGAAGAAAAATCTTATAAGATCAAACAATTAAAGCCTGATAATTGTCAGGGTAATAAGTTCTTAGTATGGTTGATAGTAGTGGAGCTATATCTTATTGTGCCAAGTTGGGAGGCAGCTAACTCTTGTCCTCCTTATGTTTGAGATATACAGGGTTGAAACTTCCTCAAACCTTCTCCGTAGCCAGGGCAGGTTTGGTCCCATGGTTTAGTGTCCAGGAACAGAAGGTGTCTTCCAGTATGTGCTGACCCTCTAGCTTTTGATAATTCTCTCAATTTCTGCATCCATCTCTCTGCTTTCTGTCTTGACAAATGCAAGCAATACTTATGTATTTAGTAGTTCTCAAAGGAACAAATACAAAATATTTGTGTACATTATGTTCCATAGTGTACTAATGGAACACAGTAATAATATAGTAATAGAAATGTAGTAAACAGTAATGTAGTTAAACTAACATAGCAATACATTCGTATTTACTAATTTTATTATTACTATTAATGAATTTTATGTTTTAAAATATAATATGCATTTTATATTTTATGTTTTTCAAATATAATTTGCTGAACCTTACATATAAAGCCAGCTCAGATAACACTATCTAGTACCATATTACCCAGTTATAGTAGTAATAGAATTGGTAAATAATAGAAGCATGATATATGAAATTGCTGTGTGTAGAATCATGTACTGGCTGTGACATTTTTAAAGCTCTGTTTTAGAGCCAAACATTTTTCTTTCTATATCTTACATTCAAAATAATACCTTTACTTCAGAGCTGTCTCCATATCTTTATTTGAAGCAAATACGTACTGCTAGCAAGGCTACGATAATCAAATTATTTTTTGAAATACATATCATAAGACATCTCTGAGCTCCATTAGCATTCAAGATGGATCTAGTCTTTCCATTGTATAATTGTAAAGACATATGATCATAGGTCCTGACAATAAACAAATCTATGCCTCTGCTTCTTTCCCTCAGCTTTATAAACAAGGAAATTCTTAAGTAGAATGTTATCTACTCGAACAGACTTCTGTTTTATTTCTTGACTTCATATTCTTTATTGTTCTAATAGTCCCAGCAGCAGAACCCTACAACTTTGCCAATTTGACTCTTAAATCAACAACAAATTAAGAATTCAGAATCGAATACCAACAGAACCTGAAAAAGAAAAAGAAAAAGAAAAAAACAAAACAACAACAACAGAAAACACCTGAGCCCTGGGGGCAGAGACTGATACTCCAACCAAGGACAATGCATGGAGATGACCTAAAACCCCAGCTCACATATAGCCCATAGAATCAGTCTCCAAGTGGGTTCCCTAATAAGGGGAACAGGGGCTTTTTCTGGCATAAACTCAGTGACAGGCTTTCTGATCACCTCCACCTGAAGGGGGTTGGGGGGACAGGTAACTTGCCAGGCCACAGAGGAAGACAATGCAGCCAGTTCTGATGAGACCTGATGGAAGAGGAAGAGGGCCTCCTCTATCAGTGGACTCGGGTAGAGGCATTGGGGAATAAGAGGGAAAGGAGGTGGACACAGAAGGGATACAAATTGAATACATTGTAATAAATGATCATAAAAAAATAAAAAGAATCCAGAATCTTCCTTTCTCTTTGAGCATTGGCAGTGCTTCCCCTCCTCATTTGCCATTCACTTTTTGAGGTGAATTAGAATCTTAAGTTTTCTAATTGAAAACACTCATTGGAAGTGTTTCTTCATATTAAGAAATGTTTTACCAGAAATTACAAATGCACTAATAAACATTTTAACCAATTTTCCTGTATCCAAGGTCTAGTGTAGTTAGCAGTACCCTGGACCCAAATTTAGACCTTTATGGCTTGAGGTTATCACTGTCTTCTAAACTCAAACCAGTTGTACATCCTCAATTTATGAGACTGAAGCCCCATGATTCATGTTTATTATTAATGTGTACATATAATACCTCTAGTTTTAATGTCATTAAGTTAAATAATCTTGCATAGAGTATACTCAAATATTTGTGGAACATGCTACCAATATATTTGATTTTTGCATTTTGACTTTGTTACTCATTTGTTCCACAGCTGGATATGAACCACAGCTTAGGCAATGCTCAAATGTGAGTTACTGACTATACTTAGTTAATGAGAGTATTGGAGGAAAACCCTGACCTTTTCTTGAAAGCATAGAAGAAATCAAACATTTATGTACTTTCAAGTTTTGCAATAAGATCTGCCTCTTCTTTTAATGAGGTTTATATTTCTTCCTGAAGTCTACAAGAGCCTTCTAGTCCTAGCTCTGGAGCCTCATATTTTATGCTTATTTTAAAATTAGTAATCAAATTCCATAAAACAATTTATTATTATTTAATTTTTCCAATATTTGACACAAATTCAAGTAATTAGCACCTCCCACATAAGTATTTTATTCATACATGAAACAGACATGATACCGAGAAACTAATAAAACAAAAAAATTAAACATGGTTCTTTAGTAAAGACAGTTATGATTTGATAGGCACACTGTATTAAGGAGGAATTTTCAAAGTCAATTAATAGTAGCTTTTCATGTATTTCTCATCATATTATCATTTATGTTCTTATATTTTCTAATAAGTTGTTTGCATGCCTTTCCTACCAACTATAAATCCTATGAGGCAAGGAAGGAAGCTCATGGCTTGGGGTAAAGAGAAACTCAGCCAGACTTAGTCTTAGTCATTTCTCCTTCAGGTTAACAACATTGCTTCTGTTTAATGTAATCCTAAACATATTACTTCTCTTATATTCTGTTATAATACATAAAGTAATTTTAACAATACATTTTCACAAAGTATTTTAATAAAATACATGATTTGCTATTTAACATAATGAGTAATTGTAATTGCTCGTAAGAAAATTGTGAAGAAATGCTAGATGAATGGATGCACAAAATAGATAATTAACAGACAGTTATTGAATGAAATGAGCTAATTTTCCATTTTATTTTTCTCATTATAGAAACATAGAAAGAACAAATGTTTATGTATGAAGTTATAAGTCTTATGAATAAATATAGGATAATATATGTAATTTTCCTAAGAAATTCCGAGGCTCCATACTTTATAAATCATGATCATTATTCAAAGGCAATTAATTGCTCCAACTTATTTTAGCAAAATTCTTTGAAGTTTGGTTTGCAAGACTGGTAAACTAGGCTTTGTATATTGAATTACTTTAAAATAAACGAGTAAAAGGAAAAAAACCATACAGATGCTGAAGCAGATGAAATGAAGTCAGGGGTAGGATTTCCACAAATTCACATAATGGTAATTAATTCATCATTTTTCTTCAAGGAGCTGAAGCAAATATTGTCATTGCTTAACTAATAGCGGGAGAAGGAATTAAACTGATGCTTATATTTTCATATTAATCAGTGTTACCTAACCAAACAGTGAATTTAGTAGTGTTAATAGTCAGAAGACTGAGACTTTAACCTGAACTCCATATATACAGATAGGTTATCTGATTCCAATAAGTCATGGAAATAGCATTCTCTAACTTCATATTGACAAAACTGAATACACAAAATGATTGATAAATTCACTTCTATCCAAACTTATTTGAATATAAAATATTGTGTCAAAGTGTTGGGAAGTAAAAAGTATCCTAAGTTAATATTAATTATTAGTAAGGTTTACATGCTTACAAACATTTGTAAGTTTTCTAAAGAGTTGACATCACATATGGTGCTGGTGAGGCAGGGCAACAGACTGTACCAGTGTCCCAAGCCCACTTTCTATTTAGAGCTGAATCCCACTGTGTACACAATTCATCCAGTGCAAATATCTATTCACTACATAATGTAGTAATCTGGGTCTCCCAAAAGTACCTCCTGGTGTCAGCCAAGCATCTAAGACTTTCAGTTTGGTTGTGACTTGACAGAAGAAATTAATATAGCTTGTTAATTAGGTGTTGTCTTCTTGTCATAAAACCACTAATTACATAATAATGGCACCATTTCCATGGCCTCAGCTAACCCTCACTACCTCAAAAATACTTTACCTCCAAATACTATTATGCTCTGAAATCATACATGTGAGTAATATATAGAGACTGAAGCAGTTATATTTACTAATTGATATGTATGTATGTATACATATATGCACATGACAACAATTAATGAAAAAATAGCTCTTGGATTTAAAACTGAGCAAGGAGGAATATATGTGAAGATTTGGAGGGAAGAAGGGAAAGAATGAAATGATGTAATTATATTATGATAGCAAAAAGAAGTGAAAAGAGATTTATAGTATTATGAATACTAATAATGGAATATCAAATATATATTCTAACCTTGAAACCTTTGAAAGAGTTTCAAAGCCTAGAATTATTACTATTTATTTTGAAAATGGTTGTTTTCATGATGGTGAGACAGTTTGTGCATTGTAGAGTAGACAACACATCAAGTGCTCCTTAAATACCACATTCCAGTTTTAATGTACAAACTCTCTTTAGTTAGTGTAGCATGTCCACTGCAGGGCAAAGTCACTCTCCATTAAGAATCATTTATCTAGAGACTTATCTCGAGGTTCTTTATTTGTCTATGGATATATTTGAGCCAGAGGTGATTAAAATAAATTGAATTATTTTTCACTACATAAATCAGAGATGCACACATAGGCAGATGGTGTCATCCTGCATGCCTAATTTCCTTTATAGATCAGATCTCATGTTACAAAAAAGGCCCAATCATCATTTTGTTGATCATATCAAAATGTAATAATATTTATCACAGATATTTATCATAAATGTGTTGTAATATTGGTCACAAATATTTATCATAAATGTACTCTAGAGAAACCAGATCTGCAATGATTTAATATGTCTTTACTTTTTAACAAAATCTTACAGTGATACTTTAGGAAAATACTTTGCTTTATTTGTATGATAGAAACTGACTCCTACTTTTCCAGGTGTCATTCTTCTTTCCACAAAAGCTATGTGTCTTATGAGCTAGTACTAATTTCATTTATCAGTCTTCTGATGTTATTTAGTAGTTTCAAATTCAGGCATTATAATTATACATAGAAAAATAAGTTATAATTAAAATTAAAAGGACAAAAGTGGCGTATCATAACAAAATACTTGCTTTTTCTGTAATGTTTTATAATTTTTGGATAATTAATTTATGCTGTCCTTCTTTGGAGATGTTAATCCTGATTCTCATAAAATTTCCTGTAACGTATAGCAAGTATGTGCACTTATTAGGAGAGGTGCATTGTACCAACTCTTACTGTCAACTCCCTAGCTTACATTCCATCTTTTACCTCATTGCTATACTTTATAGTCACATACTCAGCTGCTCAGTTTCGCCTGTACATAGATACCCAAACACTAACGCCTTGGTACAATCCAATTGACCACCAGTGTCCCTTGAAGTACTCTCAGAGCTCAGTGATCCACTGATTCTGCCCAGCCTCCTACAGACTCTTAAAACTCAACACGGTACTCTGGGCTGTCCAACTTTCCAGTCTCAGACCCAGAACCAATGTCCATCTGTCCTTTCTGCTTCACTCGCTGACATCTTATGCCCTCTTTTCACTTATCCATTTTCCTCTAGCCAAATCCATCTCTTTTCCAAAATATCTGCCTATGCTCTTTCTCTATTCTGTGTGTGCACTGTTCTCCTCTATATCTGCCTCAACCACCAGGCTTCATCTTCTTCTGCCTGTATTCTCCTTTCACTGAGATTATCCTGTTGTCGCTGAAAAGTTTCCCACTATGTCATATAAAATGAAAGCCAGTCCTTCCCTGTCTTCTGTCTTATCTCTATATAACGCCTTCTTTCATCCACGGTAAGAGTTCAGTTATTTAGGGGATTCCTATTACTGTCCAATACTGCGTGTGCAGCTTCTGGGAGGAAACTTACAATAATCTATTTCTTTTACTATTTTTCAGTTATTCCTCAAAGACTTGCATTAAAACAATTGTGGCCTTGTCAGATAGGCGTTTAAGGAAACAAGAAATGGAAGTAATACCATGCAAGACAAGTTAGATTGGGCAAAGGATGGATTTCAGAAGAATGTCATCGGGGATCCATGCAAGACAAGTTAGATTGGGCAAAGGATGGCTTTCAGAAGAATGTCATCGGGGATGAAGATACACTTAGTGTTGGGAACTTTGATCCGACTATTTCAAAATTGAATGATTTCTTCTGGGTCAAAGAGATGAGTCTGACACTGCATGACACATTTAAGGAATGGCCAGTAGTTGTGAACACAGCTTCTGAGTATAGAAAAAGAAAATAGCAGAGGTTGTGAGCCAGGTTAATGCTCTGAAATGTATGAAGCAAATAAAATTTCCAAATTTGTGTATTTTCAATGATAAAAATTTTAATCTCTAATAGTTACATTTAATTTCTCAGTCTATTAGTGAAATAATTTTACCATAATTTTCAATAGTAAGTTGATTGAAAATATTAAGAATTTTTTAAAAAATCTCCACTGTCACTACTTTGTAGTTAATTAAAAGGATTTGTATAGACCATATAAGTCTTTCTGCTAAGTATTTTTTAAAAAATCTCCACTGTCACTACTTTGTAGTTAATTAAAAGGATTTGTATAGACCATATAAGTCTTTCTGCTTGTGGGATACCTCACTCAGAATGATCTTCTCTAGTTCCCACCATTTGCCTGCAAATTTCATGATTTCCTTGTTTTTAATCCTGAGTAGTATTCCACTGTGTAAATGTACCACACTTTCTGTATCCATTCCTCTGTTGGTGGACATCTAGGTTGTTTCCAAATTCTGGATATTATGAATAAAGCTGCTATGAACATAGTTGAGCAAATGTACTTATTGAATGGTGGAGCATCTTTTGGGTATATGCCTAAGAATGATATAGCTGGGTCTTGAGGCAGCACTATTCCTAGTTTTCTAAAAAAGAGCCAGATTGATTTCCAAAGTGGTTGTTCAAGGTTACATTCCCACCAGCAATGGAGGAGGGTTCCCCTTTCTCCACAACCTCTCCAGCATGCATCATCCATTGAGTTTTTTATCTTAGCCATTCTGATGGGTGTGAGGTGAAATCTCAAGGTCTTTTGGATTTGCATTTCCCTGTTGACTAAGGGTGTTGAGCATTTCTTTAAGTGTTTCTCTGTTATTTGATATTCCTCTGTTGAGAATTCTCAATTTAGCTCTGTATCCAATTTTTAATTGGATTACTTGATCAGTTGCTTTTTCACTTCTTCAGTTCTTTATATATTCTGGATATTAACCCTCTGTTCGATATAGGGTTGGTGAAGATTCTTTCCCAATCTGTAGGCTGTCATTTTGTTTTGATGACAGTGTCCTATGCTTTACAGAAGCTTTTCAGTTTCATGAGGTCCCATTTGTTGATTGTTGATCTTAGAGCCTATGTTGTTGGTGTTTTGTTCAGGAAGTTGTCTCCTGTGCCAATGAGGTCAAGGCTCTTCCCCGATTTTTCTTCCAACAGATTTAGTGTGTCTGGTTTTATGTTGAAGGCTTTGATCCACTTGGACTTTAACTTTGTGCATGATGATAAATATGGTTCTATTTGCATTTTTCTACATGTAGACATCCAGTTGGACCAGCACCATTTGTTGAAGATGCTGTCTTTTTTTACATTGTATGGTTTTGGAATGTTTGTCACAGATTAAGTTTCCATAGGTGTGTGGTTATATTTCTGGGTCTTTGATTTGATTCCATTGATCCACCAGTCTGTTTCTATGGGAGTACTGTGCAGTTTTTATTACTGTTTCTCTACAGAACAGCTTGAGAACAGGGATGAAGATACCTCCAGAAGATCTTTTATTGTACAGGATTGTTTTAGCTAAGTGGATATTAGCCACATAATATAGGATAAATACACTAAAATCTATTGTCCTAAAGAAGCTAAACAACAAGGAACACCCCAGGGAAGATGCTTAATCCTCATTCAGAGGGGCAAACAAGATAGACATTGAAGTATGAAAAGATAAGTAATTGGACAGAAGCCTTCCACAGAGGACCTCTGCAAAACTTTGCCTACCAGGGAATTGAAGGAAATACTGAGACCTGTAGCCAAACTTTGGGCCGAATTTCAGAAACCTTATGGAAGAAGAGGGAGATAAAAAGACCTGGAGGGGACGGGAATTTCACAAGGAGAATAACAGGGACCAAAAAACCCGGTCTTAGTGGGGCCTGCAGTGACTGATATTCCAACAAAGGATCTTGCATGGAGAACACCTAGACTTCCTGCTCTGAGCAAGCCCATAGAAAGCTCAGTCTCCAAGTGGGTTCTCTAGTAATGGGTACAGGGGCTGCCGCTGACATACACTCAGTGGCTGGCTCTTTAATCATCTCCCCCTGGGGGATGCATGCAGTCTTGCCAGGCCACTGAGGAAGATGATGCAGCCAGCCTTGATGAATCCTGATAGACTAGGGTAAGAGAGAAGGGGAGGATGTCCTTCCCTATAAGGTTACTAGGGAAAGGGCATAGGAGGAATAGAGGTAGGGTGGATGGAACTGAGAAGAGATGAGGGAGGGGGCTTCAGGGAGGATACAAAATAAATAAATAAATAAATATTTTTTAAAAGGACATTGTATTCTATGCAATGTATTTTCAGATATGAGAGTTATGAATTAGAGGAATTAGAGAAATTCAAAAAGTTAGTTACAAAAAATCCTGCTTTCCATTTTTTTCATCATAAAATTTTAACAAGACACAGCTATACTCATCTGATTTTTATACCTCTTGGCTGTTTACTGTCTCCCAGTTTGTCAGTCAGTTCCTAAGATTAGTGTTTTATAAATTTCCGTGCCTATCACATATACAAAGGTGTCATCTTGGTTGAAACTAGTGTGAAATCACCATATCTACATAATGCAATTCTCTTTCTTGTATCTATTGTTTGCTGTGTTCAGACATTGAAAAAGTTCTATTATTACTGTGATGAACAGAAAAGAAAGAATTGAAGGCACTCTCTCTAAAGAAGAACTTTAGTTCTAGTGTCTAAGGGTGGGTACAATTCTCAATTTGTCCTGTGCCTAAAGCTCCCCCAAATTCTGCGTATAAGTTTTCAGAATCTGATTTATAATGAAAACACAAAAATTTATCTTTAGCAATTTACCTGATTTAACATCTCTTTTTAAGCCACTGAAATAATTTTTCAATAAGCAAGGACTGATTCAATGCCTAAACCTCAAGGTTGGAACTCACTAATCAGTGAAAGGATGAGAGAGCTATCAAAACACACAGGATGGGGTTGTTGAAATTCCCAGAGTGTCTAATCAAGAGGTATTCACTGAAGAAACTTTCCATTTACTGTGGAATGCAGACATGCAAAAGAAAAGTCAATAATCAGTGAATGTGTAGCAGAAAATATGAAGCACCCATCAAAGAGATTACAGGTGAGAGACTCACCCTTCAACAGATTTGTAAAAGAGGAATTCATATGCAAACAAGTCTAAACCTGAAAACCCTGAAACGTTGGATAGGTTTTGATAAATACATTTGGAAACAGAAAAAGCCTTTGATTGAAGAAACATGTTTACACAATAACGCAGTATAATAATAGCATGAATCACTGTGCGTCCTTTTACCACTTATTGGTCCTATTGATGCTCTGAGCATGGTACTAAGCAGGTTGTGCTTATTTCCTCTAAGGTAGGGGATGGAAGTTACACAGGTAGAGAAACTTCACCTAGCCATTCCAGGTTACTTCCACCCAGGGCACATGAAACAAATGTTCCTTTTTAACAGGAGGCTGTTCTGTTAATGAAAAGTGAGCTTAGAGAAGATGTGGTGTAGAAAGTTGAACATACACTTCCAGAATCACATACCATTGATTAAGAGTTGCATTTGTACATTAATTACTTTATTGTACTGTGACCCTATTCTACAAACAACTTAAAGCAGGGAAGGTTGAATTTTCACTCAGAGTTTCAGAGGTTCTTCATGATTTGATCCATTGTGTTGAAGAGAACATCATGGTAGGTGAGTATATAGAAGAGAATAACCTTTCATACCATAGAGAAACAAAACACAAGAGATCAAGACAGGAAGTGGACAAGGCAAACATACTCATGAGAACCATGCTCATATTCAGACTTCTTCCAGTCATACTTCATCTCCTAAAGGTTATGAAGCCCGCCAAAAGACTGCCATCAGCTGGGTCACAATCATTCGAAACTCAAGTGACATGGAAGATATTTGGAAATATATAATAATGCTGTTTAAGAATGTGGTTTTTTTTATCTCCCTTGCTATATAAAGGAGAGAGATTCTGGAAATGTTAATCCAAGGCTTATTATTTATAAACATTATTTTGAGAACTGTGTACAAGAGGCTAGTTGAGTGGAAAGCAAAATAAGAGTGAATGAACATGTGTCCAAATATACTGGACCTGCAGCTGTCTTTAATTCTTATTTAACATGTGGCTTTTGGAAAAACAGGAAGCAACTTTGCAGAATTCTAAGATTCTAAGTCTAGAAATACAAAATAGCAAAGGTGCCCCTTTTTGAGTAAATAAACTAACATTATGTAGGGTAATATATTGCAGCAGAGGCAATGTTAACAGACAGAAAGGGGTAATAATAAGACGGAGAGAGGAATTAGAACAACAGAGGGACAGAGGTTCCTCGTCTGAGAACTTCTCTTTAGGAAAAGGTCATGAGAGCACAAGACTGAAACTGTCTGGATGGGGACATTGACTCTGATTGAGAAAAGTAGATGGTGACTGCAGCTCACTGCCTGGGCATGGACTACAGGAGGTACAGAAACACTGTTAATGCAGCCTGCTCTTAAGATCCTTGTTAGTGCTGGGCAGTGGTGGTGCATGCCTTTAATGCCAGCACATGAGAGGCAAAGGCAAGCATATCTTTGTGAGTTTTAAGCCAGCCTGGTCTACAGAGTGAGTTCCAGGACGGCCAAGGCTATACAGGAAAACCCCTTGTTAGCACTTCATGCTTTTTGTGGGAGGAGGAGCCAGGCAGCCTTACAAGGTTGGTTTCATTATTACATGGTTGGGCCCTGAAAAAACTGACAAGACTTTCCTTGTTTTAAGGAATGTATGCCTTTATAAGCTTCAATAATATTAATTAGATTAAAAAATATTAATGCAGTCATTCTCTGTTCTTACAAAACACTGTTGTAAGACTAAACCTCAACCCTTGGCTTCCTGGACACTTACAGGTTCCTCTCGTGTAAACCCAAATGTCCAGGTACATTTTAATGAAGGTTTAATAATTTGAGATGGTGGTGACATACCAAGTTATTTTTTCTAATATGATAAATAAATTGAAATTAATCAATTAGCTCTAAAGCTAATTGACTTATTTCCTAAGAAATGGGTTCCAATTCTAGCACAGTCCCATTTTCCATCATTGAAATTTTTATTTCATCTTTTATTTATTTTTATTAATTACAGTTTATTCACTTTGTATCCCCCTGTACCTCCCTCCCTCCTCCTCTTCCAATTCCACCTTCCCTCTTCCCCTCCCATGTCCCTCTCCCAGTCCACTGATAAGGGAGTTCCTCCCTCCCTTCCCTCTGATCCTAGTCTATCAGGTTTCATCAGGAGTAGCTGCATTGTCTTCTTCTGTGGCCTGGTAAGGCAGCTACCCTGTCAGGGGACAGTGAACAAAGAGCAGGCCAATCAGTTCATGTCAGAGACAGTCCCTGTTCCCATTACTATGGAACCCACTTGGACACTGAACTGCCATGGGCTACCTCTGTGCAGGGGTTCCAGCCATCTCCATGAGTGGTCCTTGGCTGGAGTATCAGTCTAAGAAAAGACCCCTGTGCCCAGACTTTTTGAATCTGTTGCTGTCCTTGGGGAGCTCCTGTCCTCTCCAGGTCTTACTATCTCCCATTTCTTTCATAAGATTCCCTGCTCATTGAAACTTTTTATCTGATAAAATATTGTATATTAAAATTGATAGGTTAAAGTAAAACTACATGATATGCCTCTTCCATGGGAAATAAATATCATTCTTCAAAGCAGAATCAATTTCTCATAGTGACAGATGATATTTTTCAAATTTAGCTACAATTCAACAATAATACTTTGATGTCTGAAATGACTGACATCCAGAGTGAGTCACTGTTTAAAGTGAATTCTCCTTTTAGTTGGACAGTTCTAACATGGAATTGTAAGAGACTCTTGTTTCTTGCAGTTTTTAATCTTACAAAGTACTTTCCGCTAGAAAGAAAACTTCACTTTAGAATTCTGATTTAATAATATGAAAGTATTTCTTTTTTAGACTGGGAAATATCTCTTGCTATCTTCTGACATGTAACTATATTATATATACTGCATATATTATAACTGTCAAATATATAAAATCCAGTTTAACACTAATTTATTCATAATTCTGGAAAATAGCTAAGCTGGAGTGATTATCAACTTGAAGTAAAAATGACAAAAAAAAATGTGTGCATCCCAGATAGGCAGCACAGGTCTGTATTGAGATCTCACTGCCTTCCTGATGAAGCTCAAGGACAGTGAGTCTGTTGGAATCTAAGGTCTCTATTGTGTACCCATGACAAAACCACTTGTGTTTTTCAGATAAGTAAATTAAGGACAATGCACTGATTTCTTTTTAGAAAAATTATCATATTTTTTGTCCTTAACTCTTGTGTAATTTGTTGTTAAAATTGCTCTTTAGCAGCTTTGTCTGGTCACGCTCACTCTCCATCTTCTCTTCTCTTCATCTTATTGCCATTAACCTCCTCTCTTTCATTTGCCCCTTTTTACGTTCATGCTCTTTGGTTTTGTTCTACAAGCCTCTGTGTTTAATCAGGGAGGTCTGTGTAAACATGAGATTATTGTCGGAAAATTACCAATGGGCACAGTACTGAGGACAGTGAATGTCATTTCCAGTAGCCCATAATCCAACAAGGAGGTGTCCACCCAGTGAGTCCTTCACAATCCCTGATTGGTTGTTGACAGGCTCAGCCTTATGCAGGCTCTATGTAGGTAGGTATAGCCTCCCTAAGATCTTGATGACACAAGTTCTGCTATGCCCAGTAGATGACATTTCCCAGCCCTTTACTCATATAGATAAATATCAGTTTAATATGGTATTGTCAGGGTTTTCTTTTTCCTTTTCTTATATAATACATCCCTACTGCAGTTTCCCCTCCCTCCTCACCTTCCAGCCCCTTCCCCTTCCTCTGAATACCAACCCAACATGGCATATCAAGTTATAATAGGACTAGGCACCTCATATTAATGCTAGATGATAATAAAAGGGTCCCAAAAGCAGGCAAAAGAGTCAGAGGCAGACCCCCCTCCCACTATTAAGAGCACCATAAGAACATCAAGCTACCCAATCATAGCAAATATGCAGAAGACCTAGCTCAGACCCATGAAAGCTCCCTGACTGTCATCTCTGTGAGCCCCTATGAGCCCTGGTTACTTGGCCGAGGGCACTGCTTGTGTATGTCTTTGACTCCTCTGGCTCCTGCAATCCTTCCCTCTTTGCCCAGGATTTCCAGAGCTCTGCATCCCTGCTTCTGCTTTTATCAGCTGCTAGGTGGAGCCTCTCTAATGATTATTATGCTAGACTCCAGTCTAAGAGTATAACAAAGTATCATTAGGAATCATTTCAATGACTTTGGGTTTTGTTTTGGTTTTTGTCTGTCAGTCATCATGTTTGATTCTATCCTTCCTCCCTGGGCTAACCAGCCTCTGGTTCCTGACCCTCCAGACAGGGCCAGGATCCATCCCTCTGGTGGCATCGATTTCAAGCTTGATCGGTCAGTGGTTAACCACTCCAACAATTTCTGTGCCGTTTTTACCCCAGGACATTTTACAGGCAAAACTAACTGTAGGTGGAAGGTTTTGTAGCTGGGTTGGTATCCCAGATCCCACACTGGGGCTTTTCCTAGTTACAAAGGATGGCCAAACAGGCTATATCTTCCACTGCTAGAGATTTTGCTAGAGTTACCACTTGGATTTCTGGTTGTTTCCATTTAAGGTTTCTACCTTGCCACCAAAGTATGCCCCAGTTACTATAATCTTTCCCAGTATTATCTCCCTCCACCCTCTACACCGATGCCTACTGTTCCTATCTATACCAGCCCTCAGTCAATCCACAAAAACTATTTTATTTTCCCTCCCCAGAGAGATCCCTGCCTCCCCCGTCCCTTGAGTCCTTCTTGTTGCTTAGCCTCTCCGGGACTATGGATTCTAATGTGATTATCCTTTACAACTTTTTTTAAAATGATTTAGGTACATACAATGTTTAACTTTCTGAGTCCAAGGTACCTTATTCTGGGTGATTTTTTTTTCTAGTTCCATTCATTTGCCTACAAATTTCATAATGTCATTTTTTAAACATCTGAATAATACTGCCTTGTGTACATGTACCACATTTTCTTTATCTATTCTATGGGTGAGGGACATCTAGGTTTTTCTCAGGTTCTGGCTATTACAAATAAAGCTGCTATGAACACGGTTGAGCAAATGTCCTTGTGGCAGGATGGAGCATCCTTTGGGTACATGCCCAGGAGTTTTCTTAAGCCTCTTAAAAAACACATGGTTAATTAAATTGGCAAGAAATTAATAAAATATGTGTGGTGTCTCTTATTTGATTTTTAAGCATTTTTTCTCCATTGCTGGGGAGCAAACCTGGACCATTTCCTTTCCAGTTGAATTATTCAACCACTGAGCTAAATCCTATGCCTCATTTTTCTTTAGAAATAAGAATAAACATTGAAAATATAGAGTTGAAAAAAATTGATATACATGTATCAGTAGGGCGATATATGAAAGAGCTCAGGAAATAGCATATTCTCTCAATAACAAGTATTAAACTTTTGCTTCAATCAGTCCTCCAAGATTTGGCTTAAAAATCTCACTGATGACTAACCATGAATGGAAGGCTATGGAGAAGTATTCTGTTTATTGTGGAATATTTATGGAGGTCCTGCCTCAAAATCAAAATACACAAAATTTTTATATCACAAGATGATGATTCAAAGTAGTATTAAGAACGGCTAATCATTAATCCTTAAACCAAGTCAGTTTTACATTGAGTGTTTATGAAGTCTTGTTCTCTCTTACTTGCTGAGAAAGTCAAGACATGGCATTGTTCCATTGAAAACGTTTTCAGATTTATTTATTCTTTCATGTGACCTTCAGTTAGAATATTGAGTAACAGATTCTCATGTCACTAAGATCCTTGTTTCTAATTAGCAAAGACTTGCATTATTTCAGGATGACTAGCTGTGACACAAAGCTGATGATTCATTGGGAAGTCTGTAAGACAATCTTGAGAAGCACTGTTTCTTGAATTGTGTTCTAAGTGGTCTGTTTGATATCTTTTTTTCTTTCCACTTTTCCCCTTCCAGTGAAATCGGATGAGTTACTGACAATCAAGAAAGAATTAACCCAGATCAAAACTAAAATTGACTCCTTGCTAGGGCGCCTGGAGAAGATTGAGAAACAGCAAAAGGCAGAAGCAGGTAAGTGGAAAGAAATCTGTGGCCACAGCCAGGTTGGAATTAGCCCAATACCATCAATCATAGAATGCAGGCAAGAGAGACATCAGCTGAGTCTCTAAGTTAACACAAAGCCTCAAAAAACTCTTATAAGCCAAGAATTGCACTGATGGAATGGGACTACTTTTGGAGAAGATGAATGAGTATTTCTAAGATTGTTTTCTTTTTAACTGTAATATTTTATTGGAACAATCAATATTAGTTGAAGCACAATTAAAATTTTCTATCTTAGTATTAAGTACTTTGTAAGAAAATACAGGCAACTAATGGATAGTGTTATCAGGGGAACATAATGTTCATATTTCATTAAATTAATCACAGAACAGTTTTTAAAAAATTCAAAGATGATTATTACAAAGCCCAACTTCTGTCTTACCTGTCACCTTGGGTAATGTTGTTCCCCAGAAACCTGGAAGCCTGCAGCATTTCCCTGGCAACAACAGGCCAAATTATTGACTATTGCTTTACCAGTCAGAGGGCTTTTTCTAAATTGAGTGCATAGCTCTTAGCCACTATACTTTTTCCTGTATGTTGTTTTAAGATGATAGAAAATGATATTTATGATGAACTCAGAGCAGCTTCACATTTGGGTACTTGTGTTTTACACGTCTTGTGTGTTTCTCTCAGATCTTGCTCCAGGGATTGTGTTAATAAGCCTAGGGATGTGTGTGTGTGTGTCGGTGTGTGTGTGTTTGGTACTGACATTCACATGGGACTTAACTTCCAAAGAATTACAGTTTTTAAAAATCAAATCAACGAACAATACAGTTTTGAAAAATTATCAAATCCAGGCTCTTTCCTATACCCTGGCTAAGCTATGGAACATTTCTAGTCAAGAGCACTTTAGAATAAGGCTTTTCAACCTATATTTTTAAACATCTCATTAAAAATAACAGCAGTCATTAATTCTTTCCAGCATGTTAATATGAAAAAGACATCACAGATTAAATTGAACAACTTTTACTGAAATTTTTACAGCACATATTTTGTACTTTAGAGTTTTAGAACTTTAGAGTTTTAGAAAGTTTTGGTGCACTGTCTAGGACTATAATCTAAAGCATCGCAATAACTGAAATATCCTGTGATGTTGCCTAAGTCAATATTTCCCTTTGAGGAACTTCTGTAGAATTCATTATTATGTAAAACAACCCTTACAGCAAAAGACTTTGATAACCAATTTGCACTTCAGTTTAAAGGATTATAGAGAACTCATTTAAATATAAATCACCTCAAAGAGAAAAAATGTGATCCTTACTCCAGAGTATTATACCTTCCGGATTCCTGCAATGAATAATACCTGCCACAGATCTTGCTGGAAGATCATCTATAAACGTCACACTCTAATTCAAGCCTTGATTTTCCTTTTATTAAAGCTGTCATCTTGCCTTTGCTCATCTTTGAACTTTTCCCAGTCATGAGACTGTTACTTTCAAAATGACAAGTCTTGTCCTTGCTGTTGACGTTTTTTATTCCTCTTATGTGCTATGAAGAAAACGAAAGTATTTAATTTGTAACTTCATCATCCTCATAATTGTCTTCTGAATAGCATCTATATTTATAGAAATAATACAGTCCTCTTCTTTATTTCCTGTATTTTGTCAGTGGGAAGAAATCAGAGTTATATGGAAGGAGTTAACACTGTTATGGAGAGAGGAGTGAAATGCATTAAAATTCCTTAAAGGGTACTCAGAGCCTCCTCATTAAATCCAGGGGCGCTAATTGTAATGCCTAATTAGTTGAAAGCTAATTATTTGGTAGCTAACACTTATTCTTCATTATTGCTCTTTATATATTTCATCCCTTACTTGGTATTAGCCATTTAATAAGGAATGTTTGCAGCATAAATGAAGTGGGAGGGAGGAAACAGATGATTACAGAGAAAATGCCACAGGATGAAGAGCATGCCCTGGGCGTGATATGGGGTAGGTTCTGAGTGATCTTCACAGGGTTCGTTTCCCCAGTGATTTCAAAATGAATCTTAAACTTTCAGACAAAATCAGGGCAAAATAGCCATGTTATTATGGATTGTCTAACATAAACTGCTTTTAGTAGATTTCTATGTGTCTCTTCTTTTGACATTATAATCTTTCTAACTACAAGGTTATATTTTCTTTTCCCTTGCATTATACAATGTAGTATCATTTATGAGGTGTGTAGAAAGGCTTGAGACCTTCTAAATTATACTAATGGACATTGTTCTGCAATGCATATCCAAGCAGTTAAAATTATGGTTACTATGATTCTACTATGCATATATTGTTTTCCACTTAAGAAAACAAATTTTGAAGGATGCAGTGAACATAAATTATAGAAAACAACAATTAGCACTTCATATCAGATTAGCTTATAACTGATCTCATTCCTGGATAATTCTTTGGAAGGAGCCAAATGTAATTTATCCCCTCACACACACACTACAGAATTTATATGGCTGTATGGCTGGCTTGTATTATAATATAATATAACCAGAAAGGGTAAACTGCAAAAAGGAAATGAACTTCCATCACAGATTGATGCAAAAGGCAAGTGGATTTACTCTGAAAAACATACCTAATCCATGAGCAGCATCTTTGCCTGGATGGTTACAATGATAAACTGAGAGTTAGACTGCAGTATCTGAGAGGCTACAAACTTCAGTCATAGTATCCTGTCCATATGTTTTCATGCAGCATGTCATTCTAAAAAGGTAATATTCAAAAATGATTATAAGTTAATATCAAACTATAGAACTTGTTAGAAAAAGTATGGAATTTTTCAACCCTGATGTTCAGGATTGAATCCTCTACACCTAGAACAACATTTCAGTTAATGCTGTTGTTCATTCAGCTCACACCGTTTTTCCATCTGCCTGACCACTGATGACATTTGTCTCTAATAACCCTTCCGAAGGCTCTCCTTATGGAGTCCAGATGCGGTTGGCCTTTACCTGACTTAGCCATTCTTTACTTGTCATCTAATGCCATGTACAAATAACAGCCTCCCATGCTTACCTTGAGGAAGTGTATGTCACAGATACTTCATGTCAAGACTATAATCCAATGTCTTGGTAATTTTACTGAGTGTTGCAACCAGCACCACAATTCACTTAAGACATTCTTACTCCCTCAGAAACTAGTAGTTTCCTGTGTGGCTTATTTTCAATACGGCAAGTGGATTCACACTGCTGAAACAAAAGACCCCAGAGAAAAGTGAAACAAAATTAGGTGTGCAAGTCATAGAGATTTAATCTAACTGAGTTCTGGGGCATTGGGAAATTTCCTCATAAAAATTACAAGATGAGAGAAATAATATCTGCCTCAAAATTATAATATTTAAATAAATATAATATTTTGTTATTTTAAAATAACTTACATTAAAATTGGTTACTTCTCATTAACAACTTTGGGGTTATTCTCTCTAAAAATCCATTAATATAATTGATATTTTAACCAAATGCATTTCTCATGTGTCATTTTTCTGAAATTTATGTCATTATTTGTAATAGCATCTGTAATGAACTGAAAATTTTGCAGCAGCATTTTTAAGTCATTGAAATAAAACTCATATAGAGGTTTAAAATAAAATATTTAAAAATTAAGTTTCATATTGGTATGTTACATATTGATTTCAGAATACTATTTTAGCTGTAATAAATAATGAGAGTGGTTTTGTATTACCAACATTTTCCATCATCCGGTAAGTACAGTTCCGTTGGTAATTATCTAACAATTAAGCCAGCGTGTCAAAAAGCTTAATTGCCACCTCAACCAATTTTCAGTCATATTGACAATAACTGTGAAGAAAACACAATTTAATAGAAACATTTGATGCCAAATCCCAATTGCAACTCATTTCCTGTATCATATATAGTTTTTGAAGTAAAATTAGGTATGCTGAAAATATTTTAGTGACGAAAGAAATTTAATATCAAATAATTTCTTTTCGTGTCATTTGGAGCCATAAATTATTTCCCCTTAATCAGAAATGCCAATCATTTGAATTTCTTTGACAGCCATTGTGTAGCTAAACTATATTGCCTAACTGAATGGATTCCTTCATTCTCGTACTTGGAGATAATCTGCTCTTTGAAGAAACTCGAGTTATTCTCTCACAGAATGTAAAACAAGCTCGAGCAATGCATTAGGAGACAGCACAGCCTGCCAAGACAGAAGTATTCCTATGGATTCTTACTCCTACTTGCTTCACTTATGCCTCAGTTTCCCTGCGTATAAAGCGAACTACAAGCCTGCCTAATGCTGCCATCACAGCCTCTGAGAAAGTGGCTGTTCCTCCCACATATGTACATATGATCTTGGCAAGTTCGCCAGGAATGTCTTCATCAAGGGCTATGGCTTTGCCTTAATAAGACTTGATTTGAAAACCAAGTCGGAGAATGGATTGGAATTTTCCAGCTCAGGCTCCACCAACACAGAGACCATCAAAGTGAAAGGCAGCCTGAAAACCAAGTACAGGTGGACTGAGTATGGGCTGATGTTTACAGAGTAGAGAACAGGACAACACCCTGGGCACCGAGATCACCATGGAAGACCAGCTGAAGCTGACCTTCAGCTCATCCTTCTTTCCTAACACTGGGGAAAAATGCTAAAATCAAGGCAGGGTACAAAAGGGAACAGATCAACTAGGCTGTGATGTGAACTTTGGCATCGCCGAGCCCTCGACCCAGGGTGTTCCGGTGCTTGGCTATGAGGGCTGGCTGGGTGGCTAGCTACCAGATGAATTTTGAGACAGGAAAGTTACTAGTGACCCAGAGCAAATTTACAGTTGACTACAAGACAGATGAATTCCTGCTTTATACTAATGTGAACTACAGGACAGAGTTTACCAGAAGGTGAACAAGAAGTTGGGGTCTTCTCTCAGTCTCTTTTGGACAGCAGGAAACAGTAACGCTCGCTTTGGAATAGCGGCCAAGTATCAGGTTGACCCTGATGCCTGCTTTTCAGCCAATGTGAACAACTCTACCCGAGTTGCCTTAGGGTACACTCGGATCCTGAAGCCAGGTATCAAACTGACACTGTCAGCTCTGCTAGATGGCAAGAACATCAATGAGAGTGGCTGCAAGCTTGGTCTAGGACTAGAATTTCAAGCATAAATGAATATTGTACAATCGTTAATTTTAAACTATTTTGCAGCATAGCTACCTTCTGAATTTAGTGTACTTTTAATGTTGTATGTTGAGGATGCAAGAATTGATGAATACCAAGTTAGACCTCCAGGCTAAGGATGGCTCGGCTCTAAGATGTTTACCATTTCAGAGGTACAGCACAAACCCTATTACAGAGAGGGTCCTTTCAGCTGTAGGTGTGGGTTGGGGAGGAGCCCCTCTAGAGATGCCGGTCGGCAAATACAAGCTGGGAATGTGTGAGTCCTTTGTAAGTTTGTATCAAGTCCCCAATGAAATTGTGACTTCCTGAGCACCTGAACCTGGTGTCCCCATCCTAACTGCTGGGAAGCATGTTCTCAACTATGTGAAAGGGACTTTTAGCCAGATCATCATGCCCTGTTCCCACCATAGCCCATCAGTTACCTGGTTTACACCAAAAGTGGACTTCAGGGTGTGGTTAGTTATTTCTTTTGTGCCATTTTAGGATGGACAGGAATGATGGACTTATTTCTTCCTTATGTTGTCATGGGTGTGGTGTGGTTTTCTTTTCTTGTTTCTTCTTTTTGTTGTTGTTATTTATTTTTTCATTTATTTTTTTTTACAATTTATTCACTTTGTATCTCAGCTGTAAACCCATCCTTTTTCCCCTCCCAATCACACCTTCCCTCCCTCTTATCCCCCTATGCCCTTCCCCGAGTCTACTGATAGGAGAGGTCCTCTCCCCTTCCATCTGACCCTAGCCTATCAGGTCTCATTAGGACTGACTGCATTGTCTTTCTCTATAGCCTGGTAAAGATGCCCCTCCTCAGGGGGAGGTGATCAGAGAGTCAGTCAGTGAGTACATGTCAGAGACAGCCCCTGTTTCCCTTACTAGGGTACCTGTTAGCACACTGAGCCCCATGGGCTACATCTGTGCAGGGGTTCTAGGTTATCTCCATGCATGGCCCTTGGCTGGAGTATCAGTCTCAGAAAAGACCCTGGGCCCAGATTTTTTTTTTAGTTCTATTGCTCTCTTTGTGGAGCTCCTGTCCCCTCCAGGTCTTTCTATCTCCCCTCTCCCCCCCCCCCCCGTCTTTCATAAGATTCCGTGCATTCTGCCCAAAGTTTGGCTACAAGTCTCAGCATCTGCTTTAATACCCTGCAGGGTATAATCTTTCAGAGGCCCTCTGTGGTAGGCTCCTGTCCTATTCCCTCTTTTCTCCATCTTCTGATGTCCATCTCGTTTGCCTTTCTGAATGAGGATTGAACATCTTACCTAGGGTCCTCTTTCTTGATTAGCTTCTTTAAGTGTACAGATTTTAGTATGATTATCCTATGTCAAATGTCTAATATCCACTTATAAGTGAGTATATACCAACTGAGGGGTATCTGGGTTGTTTCCACCTTCTGGCTATTACAAATAAAGCTGGGTATATACTATGTGTGTCTTTCTGCTTCTGGGATACCTCACTCAGGATAGTCTTTTCTAGTTCCTACCATTTGCCTTCAAATTTCATTATCTCCCTGTTTTTAATTGCTGAGTAGTATTCCATTGTATAAATCTACTAAAATTTCTGTATGCATTCCTCAGCTGAGGGACATCCAGGTTGTTTCTAGATTCTGGCTATTGTGAATAAAGCTGCTACCAACATGACTGAGCAAATGTTCTTGTTATATAGTTGAGCATCTTTTGTATGTATGCCTAGGAGTGGAATACCTGGATCTTGAGGTAGCACTATCCCTAATTTTCTGAGAAAGCACCAGATTGATTTCCAAAGTAGTTGTTCAAGTTTACATCCCCACCAGCAATGGAGGAGGGTTCCCCTTTCTCCACATCCTCTCAACTCAGTGTTGTCACTTGAGTTATTGATCTTAGCCATTCTGATGGGTGCAAGACGAAATCTTAGGGTCTTTTTGATTTGCATTTCCCTGGTGACTAAGGATGTTAAGCATTTCTTTAAGTGTTTCTCTACCAATATATTTTCCCCTACTGAGAATTCTTTTTTCTTTGTACCCCATTTTTAATTGGACTTCTTGATTTCTTGCTGCTTAACTTCTTGAGTTCTTTATATATTCTGGATATTAGCCTTCTATCAGATATAGGGTTGATGAAGATCCTTTCCCAGTCTGTTGCCTGTCGTTTTGTCCTGTCATTTTGGTGTTGCACCAGAGTATGAAATAGTTTCTGTTTTTTACAGCTCTGTGCTGGGCAGGTGGTTGTGGTCACACCCTGACTACACTATGGCTCTGTTATAGCCTCACCATTCTCTTTTCTAGCAGTTTAATAGGTACATTATAGAGTCTTACATTTTGTGTGGAATTAACTCCTCCCCTTCAAATGCTGTCATTAATATCAGTTAAAATAAAACTTGAATAAAATATTGAAACCTAAAAAAAAAAAAAAGAACAATAATACTTTGTTGAAGTGTGTTCCAAGGACTAGTGCTCATGACTGTTGCATGGTCAACACTGTAGAAAAACTCACTACCTCACCACCTTGTGGTCATTGTAAATATTTTTCTTCTGTAATAATCTTATAATTTAGATAACACTGGATTTTATATTTGGCATTAACTGCTTGCTTTTGCAGTTCTCATCTATATCTTTAAAAAGGTGTAATACTAATTCATTTCTCTGCTCAGAAAAGAAATCCATCACTTTGACATAAATAACCCAACAGAGAGGCTCCAAGAGATGCCAGAACACAAAGGTAGCATGTTTCCTGAACACATGAATACTCCACATTTATTTTTATTTTGAGGAATTGTCAATATAAACCTGAAAAATTCTCCTCTAAGAGTACCTTCCTAGTGATGGGTGCGGGTTCAGAATGTGACAGGAATGCTTATTTTGACTCCTCAGAACTTCTAGTTTGCAACTATGGTGCCAAATTCAACTGCCATTTTGTTTGTATAAGAATAATCTGATGGATACAGGATTTTATTATTTGATTCTACACAACTCATGAATATATTCAGAAAATGTTTCCATGTAAGTCTGTGAGTTAGAGAACAGGAAAAAAAGATGGATACAAATATTTCTGTCCCAAAGAATCTCTACTGAATATAAATGTACACACATCTACAGGTGCACACACACAACATGTACCTATTTATTTTCCCACAAATTTCACACATAGAGAATTATTCAGATAAAACAAATTCTACAAATTTAGATTAAATGAAACTATGTTATTCATTCTAAAATAAGTTAATTCTTCAAAAAATAGGATTAGTTTCTTTGTTTCAATTTAGGCAAGATATTTTTTGGACCAAAATTGATTGTTCAACTGCAAAACAACAGCTTAATGAGCAACTCTGCTCTCATATGTATGCATTTATGGAAAATATAATTGCTCAGGGTGTGTGACACCTCCCACTGTGCCAATGACAGTGGCACACCTTACAAAAATGTAAGCTGGCCTCATTTCTGTTAAACTTCCATCAATCAATTACCATCATAATTCAGGGGTTTATATTTTCAACACAGATAATATCTCCTAAACATTCAAGCTTTCAGGTTAATGAATTGTATTCAGCCTTGAATTGTATTAATACACTGTTGTCTGTAAAATATACTCTCAAAGAAGTCGCATGTATATTGTGTGTACAAAAGACAGTGAGTATCTTAAGTTCTTACATTTTTTGAAGCAGAAATAAGAAGGCCAGGTGAAAGCAAATACACAAAATTGTATCTTCAGGATGTTGTTGAAAGGTAGAGATTTTTGACAAGGATAATTTCTGTATAATAATCTAAATTAATAAAGGTTACACTTTATAATTGTTTTGAGCTTTTATACTCATGAGTTTGTGTGATCTCTGCAGTTAAAAGACATACTCACATTTTTTTGTCATTAAAGGAAACAACTGCTTTGGGAATTCAATATTACATTCACTTACCTTTTGGAGACAAAAATTACAGTTCATAGAAATAGTAACTTGCAGAAATATGCACCCTATGTCTTATATCTAATAACTTATAGTATCACCTCTACTTACAAACCATATAAAATAAGAATAACAGCATATCAACTAATTGCCTGAAAATAATCCTCAGTTTGCAATGAACTTCTATATTGCTCCCATGGGCCTGGAAATGACTTTGAAAGGAAAGTAGTCATATTTCCCATGGAGTTCAAACAGTGATATTTTGATAACACAAAAGAAGATCCAACCTAATTTGGAGTTACCTAGATTTAGGAAATCAAACAAGAGACGTTTGGTTAGTTATGTAGTAACTACTTCATAATCCTCGGAGGACTTTTCATGGTAAAATCACGTAGCCATCAGAGAAAAGGAAAATACTACCATAGCTTCACCAGCATACCAGACAGGGCATTCTTGACATATTGGTTACATTTTGTGAGATCTCAGAGGCTGATAAATTGTTAGTAAAAACATGTTGTACATAGGTTCTGTGGATCTATTAAACAAAAAGCAAGACATTTAAAAATGCCCACTATAATGATTTAGTTACATATTACATTAGTTACATATTTAGTTATATATATATATAACTATAATTATAATTATTTTGAAACAAGTCACAACATTTTTAGTCATAATTCCCTGATCAAAACTGATACTGTTGCTAGTGTTGAGGCTTGAATATATGTACAATGAGAATGTACTGTCCCACTTCAATAGCAATTGTACACATTCATGCCATCCTAGTATGGATATTTTCAACATACATATCGCTAACCTTTAGAGTAAACTTCATGTGTTTATATGATGTAATCACAAAGCTTAGAATGAAACCTAGTAATCCAGTGTCACAACTAAGTAACAGCATTGGAGCCCTGTCATCTAGCATGGGGGGGGGGGAGGCATACCTTTTTGCCTTTTGTCCAACAACATTTCTTATTTGGAGAATTGAAATGGAAGAATGAATAGACACATTATTTATAGAAAAAATTGCTGTGACAATATTCAGCAATGAGAAGCTAAGCAAGAACGAGGATCCTGGGTAAGATGCTCAATCTTCATTCAGAAAGGCAAACAGGATAGACATTGGAAGAAGGTGAGAACAAGGAACAAGACAGGAGCCTACCACAGAGGGCCTCTGAAAGACTTTACCCAGCAGGGTATTAAAGCAGATGCTGATACTCATAGCCAAACATTGGGAAAGGTGCAGGGAATCTTATGAAAGAAGGGAGAAATAGAAAGACCTGAAAGGGCCTGGAGCTCCACAAGGAGAACAACAGAACCAAAAGAAAAAATGGGCCTAGGGGTCTTTTTTGAGACTGATACTCCAGCCAAAGACCATTCATGGAGATAACCTAGAACCCCTGCACAGAAGTAGCCCAAAGCAGCTCAGTGTCCAAATGAGTTCCCTAGTAAGGGGAACAGGGGCTGTCTCTAACATGAACTCAGTGGCTGGCTCTTTGATCACTTCCTCCTGAGGGTTGGGGCAGCCTTAGCAGGCCATATGGAAGACTATGAAAGACTATCCTGATGAGACTTAATAGGCTAGGGTCAGATGGAAGGGGAGGAGATCCTCCCCTATTAGTGGACTGGGGAAGGGGTAGAGATGAGGGAGGGAAGGAGGGTGGATTTGGAAAGGGACAAGAAAGAGGGCTACAGTTGGTATACAAAGTGAATAAGCTGTAACAAATAAAAAATTATTTTTAATTTAATTATATAATATATAAAAAAGCAAAGGTTACCTGTATATTTTTATAATGAACTTTTTTAAAAAAGCTTATTGTGGTGCATCAAAATTTATAAAACAATGGTTCATTTCCTCTTAACTCATAGTATAAAAAAAAATTAGTGTCCTTCATTTTAACTTTTAAGTTGTTTTTATTGTTATGCAAGATTAGTAAGTAAGCTCACAATCCAGTCAATTTAAAGCTCAAATTTAACAGTGGAACATTATGTTAATAAAATAATAGTATGCAAAATTAATGAAAATAACATAACTTTTAAGAGTTGTGATCACTCAGGAGGAAATTGCAGAAAGAGAAACAAGATATGATCGTATTTGTCCATTATTTCTTCGAATGTTCATAGGAGATGAAAGACAAGGAGAGAAATAACTAACTCTTTTCAGCATTACTTCCACATATGAATTCTTGCAAATGGAATGTAGCAGTCCTGGCAATTAGAGGGAATTCTGTAAGTGTGGAGTGCAGTTTCTCTTATTGAGCACTTACTATTTGCAAACCACTGTAGTAGCATTTTTATTTTCTGCATCAAACCTTAAAAGTTTGGGAAACCTTTATCATACGTATGAAAGAGAAGCTAGGCACATGGCAGGTCTATCATTTCTTCCTTATAAAGCACCACATTCCCACTAAGTAATAAATCCTGACTGTGATTCTACGCAGTCTGACATCAGGGTTTTTCACTCTGAGAGACTACGCTTCTTAGAGTCTCATATAAAACCAAGTATTTAGGAAGATCAGCATGCTCATTTGAATGTTTATCTATATAGTCTTACCATCTTGAGACCCTAATTTTTGATAATCTCATTTTAAATAAATGTGCTTACATGTAAACATATACAGATGTATGCAAGTAATTATAAAATAAAAAATAACTGAAAATAGCTGTATCTTTTACATACTTTTAACAGCTCATCCCTCTTCAGAGTTCCCTGTTTTTCCAAATGACTTATTAGCAACCCAAGGTAGTAGCCATTTGCTTTCTCCCCCCCCCCCAGAAGCTCAGAAGAAGCAGTTGGAGGAGAGTATAGAGCTGATCCAAGACGAATGTGTGTCAGAGAATGCAGACCACTCCACAGAGGAGCCTGCTGAAGGAGGGCAAGAAGCGGATGGAGGAGAGATGACTGATGGGATAGAGGAGGACTTCGATGAAGATGGAGGTCACGAGCTGGTAGGAATGCAACATTCGGCGTCTGCCTCTGTTGGGTGGCAGCAATGGCATTTGAGCAATGTATTCAAGCAAGAATGAAATGATTTGAGGCATTTTTAAAATCTTGTATGACTCTATTTGAGGGAACATCAATATAGTGCTTTGCACATAGCAAGTGCTCAATATGTTTTTTAAATGATATAAATTATGAAGTTGAAAATGAATGCAAACTATAAGTACTCTATACAATGTTCAGTATACATAAAGTCCCAAGTGAAAAATCTTTCTTCCTCACATTCTCTATCATATAAAAATTTTGCATTTGTATAGTTAAATGTGTGGGTAGATATAATATGCTGGTGACGAAAAAGAATATAAGAATAAGACACATGGAACCTCCTTTTAAGACCTCTTAAATTTTTATTTACTTTACTTATTTATTTTGTCTACACATGTACACACATACTTTAACACATGTATGCAGGCCAGAGAATAACTTCCTTGTAGTTAGTAGAACCCAGGGAAGACTCAAGTTGTCAGTCTTTACAGCAAGCACACTTACTCACTGAGCCATATCAACATTAGTCACACACACGAGTTGTGTGGCCAGCCAGGAGCTGCACAATTGACCTGCCACAGTGACTGCTAGTATGTGACCCATCGTGACCTCATCATTTCCAGTGTCCGTGCTGCTTGATAATGAAGTATTATTTTTTTTGTATGTACAATTTATTTTTTTGAGTATTTCTTTTATTTTTATTTTTTCTAATTACGGTTTATTCACTTTGTATCCCTCCTGTAGCTCCCTCCCTCCTCCCTGTGCAATCCCACCCTCCCTCCTTATTCTCCATCCCTGCCTCTCCCCCAGTCCACTGATAGGGGAGGTCTTCCTCTCCTTCCTTCTGATCCTAGTCTATCAAGTCTTATCAGGAGCGGCTGCATTGACTTCCTCTGTGGCCTGGTAAAGCTGCAACCCCCTGAGGGGTTGGTGATCAAAGGGCAGGCCAATCAGTTCATGTCAGAGACATTCCCTGTTCCCATTACTATGGAACCCACTTGGACACTGAGCTGCCATGGACTACATCTGTGCAGGGGTTCTAGTTGTCTCCATGAATGGTCCTTTGTTGGAGTATCAGTCTCAGAAAAGACCCAAATATTATTTTAAAGAATTTACCTAAGACCATATTCTTAAATATTTTATTTTCCCAATTAAAATTAGTTGAAATTAGTATGTTATTCACTTCCATGCACCCTTTCCTTGACAATTACACTAGACACTTGGTAAAAACATGTTGTTGTTTCAACCATGAAATTAAAAATTATATCTCAAAGAACTTGATTAGTAAAGATGTGTGAAAGCATAAATATGTGTATGTTAGAGAGTGTGTTTGAATGTGTGTTGTATATGTGATTAACTCTCAATTGTATCTATAGACGATCTTACATATTATATATTAATATATTTATATAATAAGTTCTTCCATGTAATATTATATTCCTATTTATTTTAATACCTATTGTTGCTTAAGTAATTTTGTTATGGTTATTGCCATTGTTGTTTGGTATGGTGATAAAGTTCTCAACCAATTCAATGAAATTGTAATACATCAGAATTCTATATTTATTTTTAATATCCAGCTTTATTTAAATGTCATGGTGCATTCATTTAAGCTTTTCAAATGTAAGCTTTCAACAATTACCATGTTTACTTCAAACTTTCACTTCAGATTGAGGTTTTCAAAATGTGAGGTCTGCCCACTGTTTTAGAATTATAATGAAATGAATTGATCAAAGACAGGAAGGAAGGACAAAGGTTTCTCAGTGCCCTAACTCAATAGCATGATTTCCCTACTTGCTCTCATTTGAAATCTTTTTCAGTATTTCTTTGATTGGTCTGCCTGGAGAATTTCATGTTGTTATTCCCAGTGGTTGCTTCTCTTCATTTGTTTCTCAGCAGGATTGTGTATAACTAGCTACCTCTTCTCTCTCTCTCTCTCTCTCTCTCTCTCTCTCTCTCTCTCTCTCTCTCTCTCTCTCTCTCTCTTTCTCTCTGAGATTCCCTTATTTACCATTTGGTCACTATCAGTCAAGTAAGCTAAAGATAGTCCTCCTTTAAGTAGCCCAGTTGGCCAGGACATTGTAGTTGATACTTAGAATTCTATCACCTTTCCAAATAAAACTCATAGATATGAGAGTTTTAAGTATCTTCTACAGACTAAAAACCTCTAATCTACATTCATATTTCTAACTGATTGATAGTACTCATACTCTTCACCTGACTGACACCACACTGCTATCCAATAAACATCTTAAACTACATGGTCAGAGTACCTTTGATTTTTCTTGCTGTCTTTCTGAGTCTTCCTCATTCAGTATACACTGTCATACAAAATTATGACAGTAAATAGAAAGGGATTATTTCTGCTCTTCTGCTACCTATTAATTTTGCCTCTAAATCATAGCCAAATGTGAGTTTTGCACCCACCGCAAAAACCCTGTCCCAGTGAAATGAATTGATCAAAGACAAGAAGGAAGGACGTCCTTCAAACTATTTTTATAAGGCTAGGATGTCCACCATTCACAGATGAATCAAACAACACGAAATAACAGGAAAGTATAACAACCAAAATGCCATGTAGGGAAGCAGGAAGCCCTTCTGTCTGAAATAGAAGGAGAATTTGTGGAGGGAGGCTTATGTGGCTAAGCAGTTGTTGCTGCTTTGTGTGCTGTTGGTAGCTACTTTTATTCTAGCTTCTCAGGATATCTAGAGATATCCTTGTCACAGGAAAAGAGAGTCTTGGTCTGAAATATTTGCTTCTACATATGAGAGAACTCTACACAAAGTTATCTGTCTAAAAAGTTTTTCTATTCCTAGAACCCAAAGGGCCTCAGACTTAAAGCAAGGACTGGAGACTTTCAAGGGAAGGTAGAGAGAGATGTTGTAAAACTGACAGTAAGATGCATTGGTCATTCTTTACTTTTTGCTTTAATCCCCCAAAGAGGATGAGATAAATTCGATATCACCAATTTTGAGACAGACACTCCTTGCATGATTGAACATACATATGTGCAAAATTGAGTGGAAGTGTAATCCACTCAATACAGATACAAAATGTAGGCAGAGATGGAAGGCCTCCATGCTGCCTGTACTTACCATAAACCCAAGTGAAGAATTATATCTTTTGTACAAGAGCAGTTTCTCAGAACCTGCACAAGGGGAAGAAAAGGACCAACGTGGTTATAGAATAGAGAAATGGAACCAAGGCAAATAGGAGGTTGTGGTGGAAGTATCAGGTTCAAAAATCACCACAGATGAAAATCTCAAGAACTGAGAAGTAGATTGTCTCAACTATCATGAGATCATTCCAACTATTCTAAGAACTAAGGATTAAGACATTTTCTGGTTTTAGGTTCCAGATCTGACACCTTGGAATCACTAAACAAATAACTTTTTTGAGTCTTAAGCTTATTGTGTACAACAAAGAGTAAGTTGGAAATACCTTTGTGTGTGTGTGTGTGTGTGTGCATATGTATGTGCAGTGTTATATGAATGAGCCCAGGGATACCTGTGTAGGTGGAAGTCTGGCTACAGGTGGTGGTGGGTGGAAAAGATCAATATTGTCTTTTTTGCTCTCTTTCCACTGTATACAACGAAACAGAGTCTCACTGAACCAGAGGCTCACCAGAAGGCTAGATTGGTTAGCTCGAGGACTGTAGGAATCTGTCTGTCTCTATCTCTACTCCTGGATTTGGGTTACATTCTATTCATGCCTGAGTTTCTCATATGGGTGCTGAAGGTACTAACTCAGATCCTCACGGTTATATGGCATGAACCTTATAGGCCATGTATCTTCCAGCCCAAATCTGAAATCCATGTCATTCTACCATGCCTCTGATGGTCATGTGTCAGGAAAGCCACATGTCTAATGGGACAGAACTTTCATGCAGCCATGTGAATAATCTCAAATCTTCAGAAAGCAACTCATCATAGACCTTCTGCCTAGATGCACAAAGATTTTTTTACCCTGAGCCTTTGCTTTATAATTGGAGGCTTGGGGAGGAAAATGATTAACTCTTTTTAAAGTAATTTTTCTTTTATAATTTATTTAATGTTACATTGTGTGCATTGGTTGGTGTGAGGGTATCAGATTCTGTGGAACTGGAGTTACAGACAGTTGTGAGATGCCATGTGGGTACTGGAAATGAAACCCGAGTCCTTTGGAAGAGCAGACAATGCTCTTTTTTTTCTTTTTTTTTTT